>PYXC01000178.1:630000-1005000 GCA_015244755.2 Tenualosa ilisha | reverse complement strand
ACTGCTTATCACCTTGTGGTCTTTTTATAGGACCTTTTTGGCTCCTGAGCTGGCCATGGTCAGCTCCAGAGCACAGAGTTTGAACATGCTTTGTTGATTTTTCCCAATGAAAACACAAGCTGCACATTGATGTAGTCCAGTAAACCTCCATGCAGTTCGAGAGAGAAAGAAAGAGAGGGATGGAGGAAAAGAGAGAATATAAGGGATGAGAAGAGAAGAGAAATAGACGAGACAGAGGCATGTTCAAAGGAAAGTTGGGTTCAATTAATCAAAGTTTGCTCTGTTTGTCAATCTTCTCCTTTCAATCTGCCCCCCCCCCCCCCATCTCTCTAGGTCCAGCATATAAACACGGGAGCCATGTGCTCACACTAAGCCTCTTTGGCACAGTAGCTTGATCACATTTATGTACATAATGACTAATAATGGGTCTCTAAATCCACCTTACTTATGATGCGAATTACACTGGTGTAGAGTTTCACCGCTGAAAACACATGACCTTAAAACCCATATTTGTGTCAGGGGTCTTTGGTTTAAAGCTTGAGGTAAATCTCCAAAAATCATCTCCCCTTGAGGATCGTTTTCAAGCTTGCCTTTTTGAGAGAGGAGGATTACCGTTATTATTGTTACGGCGTGATGAAGCCGCTTTGTCTGATCTTCTGAGAGCATAGTTTGCCATGAGAGAAGAAGTCTGGGGAGAAACCACAGCCCTGCACAACAAAGGGGAGTTGGAGCTGAAGTTGTAGTCTGCCATGGAAGCAAACCACACAAAGAGAGCATTGAGAGGCCGGGCTACGTAGGCTGATTAGACAGTATGTTTTCTCTGTGGTGAGGCAGTTCTGTCTGTACATGTAGGGAGTTTCTGTGTGTTTGCAATAAGCCCCCTGTCTTCTGAAGCTTGCACTGCTCAGGCCTACAGAAGGGTTAAGCCTAATGTTCATGTACATCTTCACATGTAAAGACCTTTTTTGTTGGTGGCTTTTAGAGTTTCCATCGCTGAATCTGTATTAGGAAAAGATGAGTACTTATAAGGACAGAACCATTAATCAATCAATCATGCTATAGCCTATATGTTTATCCCTCTTTATTCATTCACCCTTAACAAATACTGTCAGGTAATATTTGTTCAATGACAGATTTTTTTCACCCAAATCTTCTACCAGTAAAGGTCTTTCGTCCTGATCTCACAATCACTCACTGACTCACTGAAGAGTGAGGGACTGTCAGTGCCGACTCCTCATCACCTGTGTTGTTGTTTTGCAGAAATTGACGAATGCCAGGTCCACAATGGAGGTTGCCAGCACAGGTGCGTCAACACACGGGGCTCCTACTACTGTGAGTGCAACTCAGGCTTCCGCCTCCACACAGATGGACGCACCTGCCTCGGTGAGACATGAACATCTACATTCATCTTATCTGACAGGTGTTTGTGAGAGCTTCACATGTACAACATGATAAGGATCCTGTTTACTGTAGGTTATTATTAATGGTTTCTGTGCAAGTCACCTTTTACTACTGCACCGTTAAGGAGGGATTACAGTGGCAGAATAAGGCTACATGGAAGAAGAGATGGAAAAGTATTCAATGGAATTGAATTAATAGATACTGTAAAGCACATAAATCACTCAATTCTCTAGCCAATCAAGCAGTCAGTCCCATAATGTCAAAACAGTGGTCGATAACAATTAATTGAAATGGGTATATAGTGATAACTACACTACTAATGATTGCACTGAAAACCAAAGTTGTGGGTCAGTTACGATGGCAGCGTAATCCTAATCCCACAACAAACCTCAGTTGTGCTGGCAGGGCGAAGGGTGAGGATTGAGGCAGGGCACGAGCTGGATCAGGGTGTGATCCACTCACAGGGGTGCTTTGAGTTCACCTGTCATAGTATGTTTGGTGGGAGCAAACCAGGTCAGCCATCACTGCCTCTGTTATGCCTACAGTGTAAAGACGGGCTTTCAGGGGCTTGGGCACCCACATCAAAGCAACAATGGTGCTTCAACCTCTTTGCCGTGTATCAAAGGGCCGAATCAAAGACCCTCTTGTTTTCGAGCCCGCACAGCTTTTTCTGCTCTTTTTTTGCCACCGTTTCTCCCCACAAGTCTCATGTCGAGGTGAGTATGTAGTTGACGACGGGAAGTGGCACAGCAACTTGGTCTCACCATAGGTCACCATTGTTTCCGTGCCAGGCCCTGCAGTCCGTCACTGCTACCTCAGCTGTCTGCTTAGCCACGGCTGTAGTGCAGGACTTGTTGGTATGTCAACCGGAGATTGAATCATCGGTAATTGCAGCACCCGAGCAATTCATGGGAAATCACAAGTTTCCATGGGTTCTTCCCGGAGCGGCCCTCCTTGGGGGAAGAGGTCAGGCCACTCTAATGTAAACCTGATGAGAAACGTCAGAGAAGAATTCTTAATCATGAGAACTCATTTATTACACAGTCAGCATCTCCATGTCACAGTCCAAAACCTTTTGAATTTGCCATGTCAGCTTGAAAGTACAAAAAAAAGCCTTGACCTCTTTGTGACCTACCAGCGATATTTACTTTATGCTCATTGGTTCAATGATGTATTTATGTTTTTGGCCGTCAACCATCAAATGCTCTGTGCGATTAGCATTTGTTACGCTTTGTGTCCCGAGGTTTGTATATTGTGACTCCCAACAATAACCTCCATTAATATCTCCTGACTTTGACACTTGTAGCTGGGGATGTTTGATGAGGTGTAAATCTAAGTGTTGGATGTCCATCAGTGCTGTGAAGTGCGCAATAACTGCAGGAGAGAGCTGTGTTTGTGTAGATAGCCCCAGTGAACCAGCGGTTGTTGGCCAGGCATGGGGTCTTTCTATGCTGAGTCTGTCTCCCTCAACTCCCAGTCCTCATTTACTTTCCCTCTCTCCTTCTTCTCCCCTTCTCTCTCTCTCTCTGCATGTGCGCAAGTGATGGCCAATTCCTGTGGTTTCCCCCTGAAACCAAACCAAGTGTGCTCTGAAACCGCACCAGAGAGAAAGAGAGAGAGAGAGAGGAGGGAACATGATTCTATCCAGACTTATGCAGAAGTAATGAATCAATGAGGGTTTTGTCTTGACAGGATCATTTGTTTTTCTGCAGCACTAATTTGTATAACTCGTTCAGGGTCCGAGCCAGCTGCCCACGATTTTCTCCTTTATGGTCGACAGGTAGGGTCGGTTGAGCATTTTTGGAGGTAGAACAGCACTCATCAGCTGTTTGGCAGCGTATTTTTGCTATTGTCAAGTCGGCAACAAATCCCCAAATCTGCCATTTGATTATTCATCAGAAGATCACTCACAGCCTTTTTATTCCTTGAACGTAGCACAGCTGCCAATCTAATAATGTCTATCAGTAATTGATTTTGAGCTGGGGTTCAGACATAATGATTAATGATTTATAGGCTTCTGTAGTGTTTTCCTCATTGAAAATGAAACCGCACTCTGCAAACTCGCATTTGAAACATTTGATCCTGATGATTGACTGTGCACGCTCTGACCACACGTGTTCTTTGGATTTGTGGTGAATGGCACCCTAATGATGTGAAACACATGGACCTTCCAGTTGTTGATATTTGGTTAAAAAGCCTCTGTTTTTATGAAAGGCAAAATAGCTCCCTTTTCCAGAAATGACACAGAACAACCCAAGATTGCATTACTGCTAAGTGAGATGTTGTTCACTTAAACATGAATGTGCACCCGTTCATGCATCTCCATAGTGAACCACAGTTTAGACAGGGGTGACATTCATCACAATAATATCTCAATAACCCATGCATGTACATTGACCATAACAATATAATGCTTTGTTATTACTCATTAAATTCAAGCTCCACCACTTGTAATTAGGAAAGAATGGGAACAAACGAAGAGTGCCAGGGAATGCCATGAGGAAGAAGTTAGGGATGGATCAAGGCTTTTAAATGCCGCTTTGTATTTGTGTTTTAGCTGCCTTTTGGGAACAATACATTTATCATCAGCTAGAGTTGACCGGGAACGTGACACTTGTGATGGATGATCTGAGTGAGGGAAGACAGGGGAGTTTGGGCCGTCGGTCTGTCAGTCAGGTAGTCAGTCAGTCAGGCAAGACTGTAATCACATACTGAGGAAATTAGAGCAGCTAGCTGTGTGTGTGAGCATGTGTGCATGTGTATGTGTGTGTATCCGGTTTTGGCAGGCCTCTGGATCTATAGACGCAGGTTTGCTATCTGCGGCTCACTTCCCTTTTGCCTCTGAGCTTATCAATGCACATCAGATGCCTTTTTAACGACGCAGAACAAAGCAATTTACTCTGGGAGTTTGGCCCCCACATTATTACTGTTTGTGTTCGGCGATAGCCATCTCTGGGAAAACAGTAGAGTAAGGGGTTGGTTTTGTTGAAAGTGCTTATCACCTTCCAAACGCCTAATCGAGATGAGAACGAGTTTGTTTTCTTCCACCGGCTTCCCATGTCATAACTCCAATCCTCTTTTGTAGCGAGAATGTTCTTAGATACAGCTGGAGTTGCACACTGGCAACTGTTTCCTGGCTGCAGTGAATCTGAAAGGCTAAGAATGACCCTTGGGAAAATACCCCAGACAGACATGCCGGACTGGAGGACCTCTCGGGCAATAAGAGCATACGGTGACTGCTGCCTTCTGTCCCAAGCTGTCAAAAGGCAATGTTGAGAAATAGAGAAATATCCTTTCTTTCCCAGTAGGGGCCTATTGGAACATGGACTATGATGAGGAGGAATGTTTTTTGTAGTAGCTGTCTTTAGCCAAAAATGCTATGTTCTGTACTCTCCTGATATTCTCTCACATTTAGATATTGTTTTCAGCTTGTTTTCCGAGCGGCGCTATCTTGTTTTTTCCACACCATGGAACCCCCTTTTGTCTCACTTGTTTTGTCAGTTTTATGAGGTGGCTTGCATCTGACTCAGACAATGTAATGTCTGTCGGATCACTGTTTGTTTTGTCTTTTAGATGGGTTGTATACGAACTTCACTCAGGGTGGCTATCAACTTCCCGTTGAGAAACTTGGATGTTGCCCTACCTATAAACAGACTGTCCCTGTTCTTTCTAAAAAATGCAGTATACGTGCTCATGACCACTGCTCTCTGTCTCTCACACTGTCTCTCTCTCTGTCTCTCTCTGTCTGTCTGTATCATCCTCAGCTGTGCTGTCGTGTGCGGTCAGCAATGGCGGATGCGAGCAGGAGTGTGTGCAGCTGTCCCAGGCCCACTTCCAGTGCCGCTGTCGAAACAACTACCAGCTCGCTGCTGATGGGAAACACTGCAAGTGTGAGTACTGAACAACATCTGAAACTCAGACCAGGCCATCCAGTTATGTTGCAGCTAGCAGGGTGAGCTTGAAGGACCTTAAAAGTCAGTAAAACAAATTAGATGGTGGCAGGTTGGATTGTGCCGTAGACATCCTTGTACTCCTGGGTATACCCAAAATGGTGTGACAGTGTGTGCCTGCCTGAAGCCTTGTTAAAAATCACATATGTGACAGGCACATGTGTTATACGGACTTGATCTCAACCACCAGAAATGTGGTGTAACATCACGCTTGGATGTACGCTCGAGGGGTGTGTGTATGTGTTGGGTACAACTTAAAAGCAGATCGAGATCAGGCTGGTGTCACTTGCCAGCCTCAGTGTCTTGGGGGAGCAAAGCAACAGTTGAAATTGCGCTGGCTAATACCCTGACACTTCATTGAGCCTCCATCAGACGCAAGATCTTGACTTTAAAGGAACAAGCTGTTGTTTCTCTTTCTCTGCACACGAACCAATATGGATGGAAAATGTCATGGATCAACATGAAAGGAGCAACTGCAGCCGCAGCATCCCCATTCTCACCCACCGTCTCCCCACAGGGAAGACATTGTTGGTTCAGCTTCCTCTCCCTGCTAAGATGATTGATCTATCTTGTCCCTAGTTCAGATCACGTAGATTTCAGATGCGGCATTGTGACGAGCAGAGGAACTCTTGAAGGCTTGGGGCACAGCCAAGGACATAAATCACAAGTCATTAACGAGAGATTTTATGGATTCTCGTGTGTAAAATGTGCAGCCAGTTGGCGCAAGGACAGAGGGAGGGTGATGGAAAAGGGGAAATTGCATGTCAGTGATGGACACAGATGTTCTGGATCATTTCTCCCGACCTCTGGGATGGTTCTCCATACAAGAGTTTTGGTGGTTGAGCCCCCCTGAAGGTTGGTGCTGGTGCTCGTTTTGATATGGCCGCACCCTGGGTGCTTTACGGGATGGTTAGATCGACATTCCCCCAGTGACTGAATCTCAAATCGGGTGCAGCTCCTTTAGGTCTGTACCAATGCCAAAAAAGCTTACATTGTACAGTCATTCAAAAGGGAAGCCACCAGAAAAGGAATGGTGGGGATTTTCGCAAATATTGTCAGTTTTAGGTTGACCTTGTTGGCCAATTTTTGGGATACAATGCATGTAATGGTTGGAAAAAAAGCACTACAAGGTAAGCCCATGTTGCTGTGCTTTCCATATCTTTACAGCCATTGGTCTATACCCATTCAGATCTAGGATGTTCTATAACCATTAAAGAGCTATCTTGTTCAAGAGGCAATAAAGAGATTTGGTCAAAATCTCACCTGAAAGCTAATACACGTGCCCCCCAAAATACCACTAACTGTACGGTTAGTACTGACATAAGCTTGCTGGTACTGGTACACTGATACTTTTTAACAGTATATTATGCAAAGCCACGCTGTTTAAGCTGTTCTTTCAATCTTGCAGGGTTCCTTGCCCAGACCACAGATACACACTGCATAGCCTGAATGGGAATGACAGCTGTATTTATCTCCCCTTCTCATGACCATGAACTATCAAAATCAATCAAAGTCAGTTGTAAAGAGTAGTTATCTGCAAAAACCATACCCCAAGAGTCTACAAAGCATCACTTCTGTGTTAATCACTTAAGGTGGACATGAAGGTTCGGAGCTACGCGGCACTGTGCAATTTCTTTTTCCCTGATTAGAGTGCAACCCTTGAAACATTCCTCCAACTTTCCACTAATTATGGCCGTGTTTATATAAAGAACCTAGATGAGCTTGCCAGAGTGACAGCTATGCAACCTTAAATTTCATGCAGATTTGGAACGTGAAGTAATTTGGTGGTCACTGCACTGTATCGTGTATCCTGTAAACACAGCGAGTGTGCTGAGATCCCTCTTGCCACTCAGATTGTTCCAGGAATTAACTGATGCTTTGTGGATTTGGGCCATTAAACAAATCCTTCTTTTTGTTTCACCCAAGCATGTCCACTGAAAGACCAGTCTGTTTTCTTTTCATAATAAAGTACTTTTAGGAGAAACATCAGGAAAAACTGAATATCCGAAAGCACTTATCCACAGTTTGTTGTCCTGCTGAGACTGAATAGCTACACACCATAATGTCAGACCTCACCAAAATGCTTCCACCACTTGTCTGAACAGTTAGCATAATACAACAGTCAGACAGTCAAATAGCAGTAATACCTGCAGATATAAAACAGAGCTTGGTTGTTCAAAGGTGAATTGCACCTATGCTAATATATCCAATTACACTTGGATGTTAGCATTTGTGTTACTTTAACCTAATTACCCCCATGCCCTCCTTACATTGGTCAGGCCAAAAGATTAGCAGATAAGATATTCTTACAGAGGATTCTGGAATGACTTTGATCTTTGGATTATTGTGTCCCAAAACAAACAATAACAGAGATGCAGGCTTGTCAGTCAGAACAATAAATGGTTCAGATTCTCTTTTAATATTGGTAGTATGACAGCAGTGCTTTTTACAGTAAATGCTATAACAATTATTGATCTTTCTGTTGCTCCAAGCTCCAAGTATACACAGGGGGCAGGTATTTGTACTGTTCATGTTTTTAGATGCATATAAAGTTAACCTTTGACTACTTCGACCACCCATCCATCATGGTAATTGATGCCGTGCTCTACAGTTATCTTAAGAGTCTGAGTGTGTGTGTGTGTATGTGTGTGTGTGGGGGGTGAATGGTGAAATAAGGTTCCTGTGGAGCATGTCTCACAGGGGGACAGACCTGGAAGTGATTATAGTCATTTGAGTGCTGGAGAGCATAACAGCTCTCTCATTTACCTCAATTACACCCTGTCCTATTAATCCACTTTGGGAGAGTTGGACAGACGATGCAGCAGATAGATGTGGGTCTCTATATTTGCATGTCTGTGTGTGTGTGTGTGTGTTTGTGTGTGTGTGTGTGTAGGGGTGGTGGTAGGAGTAGTGGGATATCTCAGAAATTGCTGATAAAATTGCACTGATTGTGTACTGTTGTAATGACATTTTGTTTTTAAAAATGCATGTGGGTAAATATAGATGCAGCCCAGTGATGTGGGACGATTGTGTTTTACAGTGAGGAACCCGTGTGCAGAGCGGAATGGAGGTTGTATGCACTCCTGCCACAATGATGGTGGACGCGCCCGCTGCGAGTGTAACCGTGGATACCGCCTTGCAGAGGACAACAGAAGCTGTGAAGGTAAACAGGGCCTGAAAGGGATTTGCCATGGAATATTCCTCCCATGCAAATAAATTCATCAAGGAATCTACAGGCTTCCCTTTCTGGAGCGGCATCTGATACAGCAGTGATTTGTTTTTGGTCTTGTCATAAGACGTTTATTTCCCATGCTTGTCAGTGGAGTGTTGAAAAAAGTGAGGTGTGTGTTTGTGTGTGTGAGAGAGAGTGTTTGTGTGTCTTCAGTGTGTTCTGTTTTGAATTTGTTAAAAGAGAGAAGCCTGACTGAGCAGTATGGAACAGCACCCATTCCCTTTTAAGCTCCGCCAGAGCCGGAGAACCGGCCAGCTATTCCCACCCTGTGCCATAACCACTTTCTGGGTTCTGCAGGACAGTAAATCTAAACACCAATGCTGTAGAACAGCTGCAGAACTGTGAAGTTGATACTTGCAGACCTTATTCAGACTGTTGTGACCTGGGTGAGTGAGTTGGGTTGGGGTGACTGTCCAAATAGAGTGGCTGACATTCTCCATTACTATTACAGACGTCAATGAATGTGAGACGGGACAGGCAGGGTGCGCCCATGGCTGCCGAAACACTCCTGGCTCCTTTGCCTGCATCTGTGACGCTGGGTATGAGTTGGGCTCAGACAGCAGGAGATGCTTCCGTGAGTCACGTTTTCTTTAAAGTTTATTCTTGTGTGCTTTTCTGCCTTTAATTGGACAGGACACTAGAGAATGACAAGTAACGAGTGGGAGGGAGAAAGGTTGTGTAATAATCTCGGGTCAGAGTCAACCCAGGGTCCTAGGTTTCTGGTAATGAAGCCAACTTCTGTGTCCACACCATGAGTCACCTTTATCCAGTCATGTAGGATGTTATTTGTGAAAGACTGTGGACAGTTAAAACATGTCATTGCCGGTTGCCAGTTGTGGTTGCTGTTGGTCCTGTGTTCTGTAGGCTTGATGCTGGACCACTTGAACATGAAGCACATCAAGTGCATCAGGTGTAATGTGTCGTAATTGTAAAGAACTGTATTGTAACTGTTGTAAAGAAATGTAAATCGTCGTCATCATCATCATCATCATCATATTTATTTGCCAGACCCAGGGTTCAAAAAAACTTGCAGACTATACATGTCCAACGTAAAAACAAACAAAAACAAAACAAAACAAACAAAAAAAACACAACATTCTTAAGAAATACATTCATACTAGTACCTCTACATTGGTGACTGCTACCAAATTGCACTGTTGCTGGGATTAGTCAGCAAAGTTACATTGTTGTTCTGTGACATATTTAAGTGACAGATAAATTTATACATCAGGTTCCTCAGCAGTGTTCTATAGGTGCTGCATGACAGAACAGGGCACTAGCACTACAGCACCTTGGTCTCCTGAGTAGGATCCTTAAACCTGTAACTTCTGTAGACTTTCCTTTTTAAACTTTACCCATAAGGGTGCAGTGTACAGTGGAATACAGTTTGCTTTCAAAAGTTAGAGATTTGCTTCTTCTGAACACATATGGAATTTTTTTGCCAAAATATTGGCTTGGGCATATAACATGCGACACTGCCTATATATATCATCCTCATCATCATCATCATCATCAGATATCTGGTCTGTAATGACCCAGGCATCTTGTTTTCTTACAGACACCCAGAACTTGTCCTGACAAATAGAAATCTGGAAAACAGAGCTCTTTGTCACCTTTAGTTCTACATATGATAACAATACTATATTTTGCACATCATAACATATATTCAGTAACTGCTGAAAGCCAAAGCTGCTAGGAGGGAGAATAGCCAAGTCATCAGCATACATAAGATAGATACATAAGACCCCCCCCCCCCAATCTCGGACGCATACAATTGCTTACAAAAGAGGAGGCAGAGACGCTGCCCCATTTAACCTACATTCTCTGTATGGCATACCAATAGGTCATAATCCTTACAATACTCTCAGGTCCTCTATTTCTGCTTATGTCTTGTGTGTGTACAAGTAATATATCTACCAAATTGCCAAGTTAAGTGTTGCCCTGCAGGGATTTCTAGTCCTTGGTTCTTTGCTACTGCCTTGACACTCTATCGCCTATGTTTTCCATCCCAGGTATTGAAATGGAGATCATTAACGGTTGTGAGACAGGAAATGGAGGCTGCTCTCATCACTGTCAGCACTCTACGCTCGGTCCCGTCTGCAGCTGTAACCATGGCTACCAGCTCGACGATGACCTCAAGACCTGTTTGGGTAAGATGGGCCGACGGCGGCGAGGAAGCCGCTACTGCTAACCTTCAGCAGCTGTCCCAATACAGCACAGTTTCTGCCAAATATTTTGTTTTCCTTTTGAAGATCTAGTGTCTGGTGTTGACAGATCAGGGTGAGTGAAAGAAAACTTTGCTATCGTCTCCAGTGACTGCAGAAGTGACAAAAGTCACCATTATTCACTGAAAACAAATGAATCTTCAGTGCCACCAACCCTTAACCTAAACTCCCCAGCACATTCCAACATGATACACGATACACTGATTGTTTTTTTATATCATGTTTTAGAAAATAGACAGTTTTAGAGAGTAAATGTCTCCTGTTTCACCTCTACTCTCTCCCAGCTCAGCTTTAGCGCTTTGACTCTTTTCCCCATGTCCCCGTGGTGAGAGTTGACTGGACTCATTTGTCTTTCGCAGATCTTGACGAATGTGTGGCAGGCAGCTCTTGCTGTGAGCAGGACTGCACCAATTACCCCGGGGGCTACGAGTGCTACTGCCGGGCGGGTTACCGTCTCAACGCCGACGGGTGTGGATGTGACGGTACGCACCGGCCAATTCACTCTCCGCTAAAACATTGTCTGTTCCTCTGCCACATATGCCAATGACAGCAAAATGACAGTGTCTGTGCAACTTCATTTATGAAACTACTACATTTTCATCCCTGTTTAGTTTCCCACAGAGACGTATGCAGCACAGGGAAGTCATAGATTTAAAAAGTGCCTGTGATTGGAAATTAGTTTTGAATTAGTTTTGAACTATTGCATCATTTATTGCAACACTAAGAATATATCCAGAAGTACTATGTCTCACACTGAATATGCCTGTGATTTATGAGTTTGATTTGCATTTTCTGATTAAAACGTCGGGCCTCACATGGCGCTGTCATACCGATTGCCTTCCTGTCATGTTAATGGCTCACAGATGTGGATGAGTGTCTTTCTGACCACGGAGGCTGTGAACACAGCTGCCAGAACACTGCTGGCTCCTACCTGTGCTACTGCCACATTGGCCACCGGCTGGCTGACGACCGCCACTCCTGCATCCGTGAGTTTTGTTCGCCACCATCGTTGTTGTATAGCATGTGCAGTTTTAGCAGTAGCGGTTTTCAGTCTTGGCAAGCTACAGATGAAATAATTATAGAGTCAGTGAAGCGCAGCCTTTCGTAGAGCCAAAAGGAAAACATTTGCTGATATTCATCTTTTCCCATTCAGTTTTTTCCTCTATAACCATACTTTACGTATCAGGCTTGACTTAAGTCATAAATCTTCTTTTATTTCTTTCTTTATTTTTTAAACTACAGTATTATTTTGGAAATGCTGTTGGATGAAATATTGTTATAGCTTTTAACTTTCGTTATATGTAACTTTTGACGTTTATTCAAATCTGTACTGTAAAGACCTGTGTTGTGTGCACTCTCCATCCACTCTCCATGCTGACCATATCGAATCTGTCTCTCTTCAGCCTTGGAGGGCTCTGTGGAGGCCTTGTCCAGCCGGCGTGTGGTTGAGCGCAGGCTGCCTCAAATCACTCTGCTCCGGGACTTTGCCCAGCCGCTGGAACGCTACGATGACTATGAGGAGGACGGCCTGGGAGAGCTGCGTGCCGAGAGCACACTGTCAGAGAAATTTGGCAAGTCAGCCTCATAGAACGGCACATTGCACCCCTTGTCCCTGCCATTAATATGAAAAACCGTTGAGTTGCGAAATCCTGCACTAGTGAATGCTAGCAGATCCAGTCAGTCCTAATGGAATTCTGCTCAAAGAGTGGTTTCCCCTGTGTTTCTCTGTCTCCTTTGTCAACAGTTTGCTTAGATGACACGTTTGGCCATGACTGCAGTTTGACCTGTGAGGACTGCTCCAACGGAGGCTTATGTAATCCAGAACGAGATGGCTGTGACTGTCCTGATGGCTGGACTGGAATCATCTGTAACCAGAGTGAGTTCAGTCTGAACAATCTGATCTGTCAAGAAATAGTCAATCAGTCAGTTACTGATTTATTGCACATACATAAAGTCCAGGTTGTCATGTAAGTACAGAGTTGTACAGAGTAGTACAGAGTTGTTGTAACATAATGTTATAACATGTCAATGATTAGGGTTCATTATCATGTCGTTACATAGTGGCTGTATTTTGATGTATGTGCCTGTGTGTTTATGTCTTCCTTTTAGTAGGCTTTTATGAAGTGATTGTGATTAGATGATCTTTTGCAGCAGAACTCACAAATTAAACACCATGCATATGTATGTTGGAGAGGTCTAGTCATGGTATTTGTGCTGGAAGCTGCTTTTAAACGTGTCATGTCTGCACCCACTCTAGCATGCCCTGAGGGTACATTCGGGAGGAACTGCTCCTTCAGCTGTAAGTGCAAAAATGGTGCCACGTGTGATCCAGTGAGTGGGCAGTGTCAGTGCCCACCTGGGGTCAGTGGAGACATGTGCCAGGACGGTGAGTCAAATGGAACATGCCTCTTTCATTCAGGTCAACACTTCAATACTGTGTATATTAAGGGGAAATCGGTTGCCATGCACTAGCTTGGCATTGTTTTGTAAACTGTTATTTTAGGGCCATTACATACGTCAGAGCAGAAGTGTGGTTCTGTTACTTTTTGGGATAGTTAGGGTCGACAGCCATTGCCATTCCCAGAAGTGGGTGAATTGTTTGTGGGAGACTTGCAGGTTTTCTTTGGGTTTATGCTGTTTGAAGTTTTTTTGGCTTTTACCAAAATCAACCTTAACTGTTAGATTGGTGTTTCAGAGGGCTTCCTAGGATTGGGGTATCTCTAAGAGAGTCTGTAAATATTTGTTGAAGGTATTGCCAGTTCTTAAAAGCATTTTAAAAATCAACCATGATGGGTTGTGATAAAGTTATGAAGTCTTCTACATGCAGTACATGAAGAAAAGACATCCTTGGGAAATGGGACATTGATGTTTCTGTTTATTTCAGGCTGCCCAAAGGGCTTTTATGGCAAGTACTGCAACAAGAGGTGCAACTGTGCCAATAATGGCCGTTGCCATCGCACCTACGGGGCATGCCTGTGTGACCCCGGACTCTATGGAAGGTTCTGTCACCTACGTAAGTCTCACAATCTCATGTCGTTTTGTTTGTTTCTATGCCTCCTATTCTTGTATTTTGTCGTATTTTACCTTGTGACCAATGTGTTTCTTAATAGTTTGGTTTTGCAACCTTTTTGGCCATTTCAGCTGAGCTTTTGTCCCCTTCATGACTTTAGTTCACTGTCTGTATTTGCATTTGTCTCTGTTCTCCTTACCTTACTTGTGTGTTTATATGTGTGTTTGTTTTGTGTCTAGCATGCCCTAAGTGGGCCTATGGTCCAGGCTGCTCCGAGGAGTGCAAGTGTGTGCAGCAGAACACCCTAGAATGTCACCGTCGTCATGGTACCTGTTTGTGCAAACCAGGCTACAGGGGCAAGACATGCAGTGAAGGTCAGTGAAACTGGTTTAAGACAGGACACTCTCACATTGGCAAACACTTGCTGGATGTTGCTTTCTAACTTGTGTTTTTCAACGTCTTCCCTCTCCTCCATTTCAGAGTGTGAAAGTGGATATTATGGCGCTGGGTGTAAGAGGAGATGTAGCTGCCCATCAGGAGTGTCCTGTGATCATGTGACAGGGCTTTGTCAGCGACAGTGTCCTGCTGGTCTGCGTGGAGAGAACTGTGAACTGGGTAAGTATGGAAGACTGGACACAGAAGGGGAGTGTTGCAATAAGCTCTGATCAGAGTTGAATTTAGTATTGTGTGTGATTTGTAGAAATACATACTTGAACTTATAGGGTGAATAGAGCGGTATAGGATTAAGATTAATTGTAGTTGTAGGATTAAATGAGTAATTGTATTAAAATGAGTAACCCATTGTCATCCTTAGGGTTATGTAGTGATGGTAAGACAATGTAAGACACAGTAACACAGTGATTTAAGCACTCACAGTAACATGGGTAATGTGACAATAAAGTGCAATACTAACTGTGTTACTTCAACAGTACCCAACAGTAAAGTAGCAGTGTTTAACCAACAGTTCCCAGCAGTAAGGGGACAGTGTCTTACCAATAGTGGTGGAGCAATGTCCTCTCCCCAAGAACAACACCAAAACTAAAGCTCCCATTGAGTCATTTAAAGGGGCGAAGAATCTGCTTGGAATTGCGTTCATTACACGTCGTATCCCCTGGCAACTGCTGGGCGAGTCTGGATAGGACCTCATGTGTGTCCGGGCTCTGGGTCTGGGTCGGGCAGAAGCCAGAACTGCCCCAGAACCAGCTAGTCCCTGGGAGACAGCTCCCACTGCTCCGGTGGTCTACACTGTCAGAGCTTGATTCCTTTAACGGGAACTCATCAGAATGTTTGACAAGCCAGCTTCTGGCTCTCATTTCCCCCTTTTCGACAGACTTTTCTTTGTGGACCTTTAAATGAGAGGCAGTGTAAGACATGAAAAAGCTTGCATTGATATCCATAGTTTCTATCTTATATGTCTATCCAAAGTTAACACACACACACATACACACACACACTCCACTCATATGGGGGAAAGCTCTGCTGACAGTCCGAATGACACAAACAGAGGTGCCAGATATGAGTGCCAGATAGTCCCAGTGCTTGAGGGGAGACCTACTTTCTGAACCTGCTGAAGATCTCTGTCAGGAGCTATAACCTTATTTTTCACAGTCCCTCTGGCTGAATCGACCTTGCATTTTAGCATATTACTATTTCAATAGAGAATCAGTAAAGAAGGACTTGGACGCTGTAACAACCTACAGCACTGACTGTATTGAACAGGTCAATGGCAATGTGTCTCTTTTTACCAAAAAAATGCACACTGTTGTTTTGGAAAGGGACATTTTGTATTGAATGGCTCTGGGCAGCTTGACAGGCAGCTGTTTGGGAGGATATGCACTAGAGCTTATTTCTGAAACAGTAACAGTTTCCTCAGGAGTGACTCTCTGGAAAGGGAGGGAGTGGAAACTGTCCTGGAGCCCTGGTTCTCAGGCTCCAAAGAGATGCTTGCAGCATCAACAGCAGTCCAGGCAATGAAGCTTTGTGTTATTTTCTTGACTTGGGTCCTCTTTATCCTTTGGGAATCAAGGTGTTCTTTTTTTCATGCTTTAGACACACTGCTGCAGCTTTGGGGTTTCTGTGCACTTTGCAAGTTTGACTGGTAGTACATGTGTCTGCTATAGTTTTGATTTCCTGATCACTCCCATAGGTCTACCATACAGCTCTGGTTCTGCCGTAACCTCTACGGCTCAGTGCTCATTGAACTTTTCATCAGTCACTCCAGGATCCCATAGATGGAGGGTGGTGTGTGTGTGTGTGTGTGTGTGTGTGTGTGTGTGTGTGTTTGAGGGGGTAGGGGTGTTACGCAAATAACCAGAATATTTTTACAGAAACCCCTGAGCTGGCGGTCGGCACATCAGGCCTGGAAGCCATTAAGTGATCAGAGCGCTGCATCTGCCATCAATTAGATGGACCTGGGAGCACAGGGACTCTCTCATACTGACCTCTCTCTCTCTCTGTCTCTCTTGCTCACTGGGTAGCTTTCTCTGCTTTCTAACTGTCTCTTTCGCTCTTCTTTTCAATTGTTTTGTTTTGTTTTGGATACATATTAGCTGTATGTTTGTGTCTCCTCGTGCTCCTTACTGTTTGACCACTGGACTCTTGCGTTCTCCTTCTCGGATGTCCCGTAAACTCTAAATGACTGGCTGTTTGCTGCTATTGGAACTGACCCCAGTGAAAGGATGTCGGGACTAATTTACACATCCTCCTGGTCCAAGAGACTTTTGGAGCTCTTCATAATTCCTCAGGCGTTCCCTGATTAACCCCCCCCCCTTTTTTTTTTTTTGCTCTCCTGCTACCGTGTCTTGCCAAGTAGCTTGAGAAGCCCTTGACCCACGTAATCAGAACAGTAGCAGGGGCCTTGTGTGGGAAACCGCTATTCCCATAGGTGGCCATAGTGTTTGATAACACTGGTAGTGCTGTTACGCAGTCTCTGTCACCTCTGATTTCGTGAAGAGAGGTTGATACTGTTTTTTGTTTGGCATGGAGTGGAGGGTTCAGTTGGGGTTGGAGGGGTGTGTGGGGGGGTTGTTCCATAGTGCAGTGTCCAGACCTGAAGCCTTGAAGCGAGGCAAGGCATCAGGCAGCCCCGGGGAGCCAGATAATCTGTGCTGTTCCCAGGTCTGCAGTTCCCATTTACGCATACAGGCAGGAATTTCTTTCTGTATTTTCTCCTATTATGCAACTTGTTTTGTGTTTGATTTTCATTCCTTCTCTCTCTCTCTCTGTCTCTCTCTCTCTCTCTTTAACATTCTCTCTCTCATGCAGAGTGTGCCATAGGGAGGTATGGGCAAGGCTGTACCCAGCACTGTGACTGCTCTGGGGCGGAGTGTGACAAGGTGACAGGGGAGTGCCACTGCCCACCCGGCAGCACTGGAGAGCGCTGTGAGATGGGTAAGGAAGGAAACGAGCTGAGTACAAATCACACCCGTCCCGTCGCTATGACACATTCATGGAGAATCTCTGCATTGGATCCAAGTTTTGATCCTCCTGTTGAAAAAATGCATTCTACAGCAAATTCCTTGATATAGCCGATAAGCCCAGACATCCCTCAGAGCATTTATTTTACAGCATTGTAAACGCACACTCGTGTGACTTTAACTGCTGAAGGGTAAATGGTGGGGGTTCCGTTCTGCCTTTTTCCCAGAAATCAGCATCTGTCTGGCATGGGTGCGTGCTGAGTTGGTGGCAGAGAGAGAAGTACACTCGGCAGCATGAGCTGACAGAGCTTTCCAGAAGCACCCACCATGTTAAAAAAAAAAAAAAAAACATCTCGAGTCCCACCTCTAATGACTTTCCATTCTGCTTCATTTGTGCCCCTGGATATTGTGCTGAGTGTGTGGATGCTGACAGTGTGAGTGGGAGGAAGAGGAAATGTAAGCAGAGAAGACAGGACGCTTGTTAAAAGTATCTATTCTTAGCCAGATTCTCTCGTCTTTCATTTTGTTTTGTTTTGTTTCTTGCTTTTTTTTCTTGTCTTTTGATGGTGCCCAAACAAAGCCAAACTCCATAGAGCCAGTGACATGCTAATATATCACGTCCTACTGGCAGCCTCAGGTAGCAAAATTCTCTGTCGAATTTGCTGAAACACATAAAGAGAGGCAGCAGGCTTTAGGAAAAGATGTGATGGGAAGACAGGGCCAAACCACGTACTTATTTTTCCCCAAAAATGACTGGATGGCCACTAATAACTTAAAATAGAGGAGATGTGCTTCTTCCAGTTGGAGCAATGAAGCAGCGAGCAACTCTGTGTGTGTGTGTGTGTGTGTGTGTGTGTGTGTGTATGTGGGCCTCCCACCTTGAGAGTGAGAAAAGAAGGAAAGGCAGAAGTGTGAGTGTATGAAGCTCAGTTGGAGCAAGAGAAGAGGAAAGAGAGGGGGAAGAGGAGAAAAAAGGACATAGAATCAGATGAGATCAGTTTAGGGTAGAAGAATGGAGGGAGTTATAGAATTGGGTGGAATGGGGTGACAAGGAGGGGACAGGAGAAGATAGAGGAGGAGGAGAAGAAAAGAGAGGAGAGCAGAGAGGGATGGAGATGGACGAGAGCAGAAATGGAAATGAGACTAAACACACAGAGAGGTGTGGAAATAAGAAAGGGAGAGGAGATGAAAGCAAGAGAGAGAGAGATGAAGGGAGGGCGAGAACATGAGAAATGTCAAGGACAGGAAAGAAGAGGCAGAAACCTGAGAAGAGGAAAGAGGAAAAGACGAGTGACGAAAATGAAGAAATACATGTAAGTATGAGATGAAAATGAGAGGAGGGGAGAGAGAGAAAGTGAGAGATTTGATGATCTAGGATGGAGACAGATGAAGAAAGGAGAGGAGAGGAGAAAGGAGTCTGATGAGTTTAAGAGCGAAGGGCCTTGAATGCTGGATGGAGGAAGATGGAGCCCATGGGGATACAGGAGAACAAGAGCCCAAGACTAGATTAGATTGATGAAGAGAAGAGAGAGAAGTGCACCCTAGAGTGATGCACAGGAAATGAAAGAAAGGGCATCACAGAAAGAAAGGTGAAATAAGATGAGAGAAGGGGAGAGGAGAGTAGATGAGTGCAAGGCCAGGCTTGAGAGCATGTGTGCTGGCACATACATGCATTCTGTCTGCAATGAGACAGCTATAGCTGGAGAAGTGTTCTGTGACAACTCACTCTCCAGGGCTGAATAAGTATAGAAAAAAAACACATTTGGCCTTCAGGTCTGACAACAACTCACTTTTGACCTTCTGCAGCAAACCACATGTTAATGCGAAGAAAGTTACTTTTTGGTTATTGTTCAAACACTGTAATGCTATAAATATGAAATTGCTTGAACTTATTCTGCAGCTCGAAGCACAGTGGGAATTGGCTCTATTATGTATTAAGTTTGATGTAATAGTGCACGGCTGAAATGTAGGATTTTGCATTGGCCGTCTTAGTATAAGAAATGAGTCCTGTACTTTTATATGGCGCAACTAGGGTACTGTTAGTGTTACATTGGTGTTAAATTTTTACTGCCTGTATGTGTGTGTGCTTTTGTCACAGAGTGTGTGGAGGGACACTGGGGCCTTGGCTGCGCCGAGCTGTGCCTGCTGTGTGAGAATGGCGCGGCTTGCGACAAACACAACGGCTCCTGCCTCTGCCAGCCGGGATACATGGGAAATTTGTGTCAGAGCGGTGAGCGGCGTCTGACCCCTCAAACCCAACCCTGGCCACGGCCTCCCCCCATACCCTAGCCCAAAAAACCCTGAGGACCTCTTAGGACTTACGAGCCAATCCATTTAAAGAGAGGAACAATTTTCATACATCCAGCAAGCTTTAGATGTTTATCCAAGTCACATTACAAGCTCATCCAAAAACACTTAAATATGGTTTTACTGTGCTGGGTGTCCTAAAAGATAGCTATAATTCACTTAGCACAGCTGTAAAAAGGAGGTATAAAACAGTGGAGGTGATTGGCGGTTCTGATTGTGCACAGTGTGTCCGGTGGGACGCTTCGGGGATGGGTGCCAGGAACGCTGCTCGTGTGAGAACGGGCGTTGCCACCACATCACCGGGCGCTGTGCCTGTGCGGAGGGCTGGAGCGGGCATGACTGCAGCAAAGGTACCGTATTTTACCATGAGAGCCACCAGATTTTCTGTTCACAAAACTCTTTTTTTCCCCCATCATAAGTTCATTTAGTAAAGGGGGTGGGGTATGCACTGGTTTTGGTATATGAGCTGCATCTTCATTCTGGTGTTGTTTGCGCCTTACTCTATTGAAGTGCAATGCTGTGCATATACCATGCATACACACAGCAATACCCTTAAGGTAGAAGCAGACAGCTTAACACAGTCATGCAAATGAATAAGAGAAGTGTGTTTCTGTTTGACTGATGGACTGAGCAGTTACCAAAGCTTAGCGGGCGTAAGGGAACTCTGCCTCAGTTGGCCAACATGAATGCATGTGCTAAAAGCCACTGGGAGTCAAGGCTCTAAGCACTGAACTTTCCACCATCTGAAGAATGAAGAGAGGTTGGGGAACCCTTTACCACATAATGGGGTGTACCAGTGTGGACAGTGTACACTTAATGGGAAGGGTATGGTGTTGGGGTATATGGGAGTATTATTGTTTCAGTGGGCTAATGACCTGCAGCTCTTTCTCATTCTCTTACCCATGTGGCAGTGTGTGAGCCGGGACGATGGGGGGCCGACTGTGCCAATGTGTGCGACTGCAGGAGGGGCGATGGGAGCTGCCACCCTGTCACAGGCCAGTGCCACTGCGAAGCGGGCTACACAGGGACACACTGTGACCAGGGTACGTGGTGCCCAGTTGGCACTAGCAAGACACCAGTGCTGTTGCTTCGATTTTACCTTTCCTCAATACATTACCAATTATTTACTTCAGTGATGTGCTTGCAGAGACATACTAATATTACCTCTTTAAAGTGCTGTAAAACGCTATGGAACTTTTCAAATTAGTGGCACAGAAATACCCATTTCCTTACCAACAACCCTGTTTTGGCAGAAAACATACATTCTTGTGGCTTGTTTTGCGCGATTCAGCATAATCATCCAATTTACCTCCACAAGTTTGTTTTTTTGTTTTTTTTGTTTTTTTTATCGTATTTTTCCATTTCTTGGAGTTCTGACGAACCTCCTACAACCAGACCTGAGTTCTCCTTCTTCCCCTTTTTATACGATGTGTCCTGAATGTACCCCGTCCTGACGGGGTTTCTGATGTGGGTTTAAACCACAGCTGCTGTAGTAGTTGTATGCTGTCCAGCAGCAGCAGGAGTAATTATCTCTGAGGGAAGCGTGAGGGTGCCACCATCTCTCTCTCTCTCTCTCTCTCAGCTACATTTGCCCGCTTCTTGTTTTCCCCACAGAGTGCCCAGCGGGCTCTTTTGGACCTGAATGTCAGAGCCGGTGCCAGTGTGAGAATGGTGCCGCTTGCGAGCATGTGAGCGGTGCTTGTACGTGTCTGCCAGGGTGGACCGGGACCCACTGTGAAAAACGTAAGAGGAGAAGTCCATTAAGCCCCATATGGAAATGCCATTTGGTCTTGTACACTTGTATGTGTGTGTGTGTGTGTGTGTGAAACAGAGCAGCAGTTTCTTATGCATGTGAGTGTGTGTGTGTGTATGTGTACATGCATGTGTGGTTTAGTGTGTGTCTGACTGTGTATGTGTGTATGTGTTCACTAACTATATATTTTTTGTTGTATTTGTGTATGTGTATTTGTGTATGTGTATTTGTGTATGTGTGTGTGTGTGTGTGCCTGCAGGCTGCCCTGATGGCTTCCACGGCCTTGAGTGTCAGCAGAAGTGTGACTGCTTGAATGGCGGTCTTTGCCACCACCTCTCCGGAGCGTGCCTTTGTCCCGCTGGCTGGACTGACCCCTGGTGTGCTACCCGTAAGTGCCTCCTGCTCCAGCCTTACAAGTGCTGACTGCTGACAGCATGGCATAGCCTGAGCCAGAGAGGGAAACAGTGAGAGAGAGAGAGAGAGAGAGAGAGCGAAAGAGAAAGAAAGAGAGAAACAAAGCCATTCAACTGTCCCCCAGAGAATAACATTTATAAAACACTAAAGCAGATGTTCTCAGATTGCATGCGCTAGTGTTGAGACCGGGTCTAGGGGATGGACAGCCCTCCCCTGTAAATGTGTACAGTGCTGGGTGCCAGCAGGGACTGTTTCCAGGGATACGTCCGCAGGCTACAGCTGTGCCTGTTCAGTGGGGGAAAAAAATGGTAGGGTTAGATTTCTGTGCTCATCGTGGCATGCAGATTAAGAGCGGTTTTCTGAAAAAGCTTGCTAACCCTTGTTTGTCCCCTGGCCTGTTTTCTGTGATAGCGTGCGAGGCAGGGACCTTTGGCCTTAGATGCAACCAGACATGCGCTTGCCACAACAATGCCAGCTGTGACCCAACCAACGGCCAGTGCCAGTGCACAGCTGGCTGGATGGGCCCCAGTTGCAAACAAGGTATTCCACTAGGCCCCTGTGTGTCTGTGTGAGTGTGTGTGTGTGTGTGTGTGTGGGTGGGTGTGTGTATGAGTCTGTCTGTGCTAGAGGTGCTTGTTAGGTGGGTATCATATTTTATACCGTATGTGTGTGTGTGTGTGTGTGTGTGTCTGTGGTGTGGTGTGGTGTGTGTTTCTACTGTATTCTGTATTGCAGTCTGTTGGCTCTCTCCTATGAAACCGCAGGCTGTTACTTTTCAGCCCCGCCTGAAACGCCATATCCAAACTGTTTAAATATGAGGTTATTTATAGATGTTGTTAATGCTCCCACATCTGCTCAACACCTTGTCCTTTAAAAAGCCATTAGAGGAGAATTTCCATGGGAAAAAAGAAAATGAATCCTAGAAATTAAAGCTCACTAATCACACAGCTGTGCAGTCCAAGAGTGTGAACTTGTGAGTGAGGTGTGTGTGTGTGTGTGTGTGTGTTCACTGTAGAGTAGGCGTGAAGTGTGTGTGTTTGCTATAGAGCAGAGTTGAGATTAGAGAGCTGCTTTTCTCATAAGTTTTGTGGTTTTCTGTCTTTGAAAACGTAAATCGCTTGTGCAACGTTACAATAATACCCTCCAAAGACATATCTCATTAAAACCACAGCATCTCTCTGAAACATGGAGAAAGATGAGCTCTTGGCAGAGTTAGCCATCCTCAGTTGTCTGGAGGAAAGGAAGAAGAATATACATAAACAAACAGAAAAAATGCTGTCTTAAAAACTGGAGACTAAACCTGTGTGCTTCTGCTTCTTGCGACCTGCTGCTGTGTTCCCAGCATGCCCTGCTGGCATGTACGGGGTAGGCTGCCGCCAGCGCTGCCTGTGCCAGAATGGAGGGCCTTGCGACCGCATCACTGGGCTCTGTGTGTGCCCCAGCGGATGGACCGGGGAGGCCTGTGAGCTGGGTGAGCACCTCTGGAGGTCCTTGTGGTAATGACGAGGGTGGGAGGGGGTGGGACACACACACACACTGTAGAAAATCTGCCTGTGTGCATGTTTAGCCAAAACAAGCTACAGTGACCTGAAATAATTAATTTCTGTAAGAGGATACGTGTTTGGCGGTAGTGGGGTGTTTTTTATTATACTTGTTTAAGTACAGCGATGCTAATGTGCAATATTGGTGCTGTATCCAAATATGTGGCACTAGTCATCAAGACACTGTGCCAGAGATATATTTTGTTAGTTCCTGGACAGTATTGTACCTTGAATCTAAATCAAATTACAGAAACGTAATAAAAAAGACCATAACTTGTTTTTCACTGAAGTTAATATGATACACTGTCAGGGATCATGGCAGAGAGGACCCAAATGCACCACACAATAGACTGATATGGCAGCCAAAATAACCAGTACAGGCAGAGTTGATGATCTAAGAAGGCAGTGAGAGGGAGGCAGTCTAGGACAGCAGACAGAGACAAAATCCACAAACAAGCAACAGTCAGTTATGGGTAGAGTGAAACATACAGGCAGACAATCCAAAATATGTAAGTCAGTTAAACAAGGTAGACATCATGAGAAGCCACTTACAGCAAGCACGCAAGAACAAGGCTCAGAACAACAGAGAGACAAACTGGCAAACAAGAGTGAAGCTGGCAGCCTTACATAGGCAGAGTGCCAAGAGGAAACAAGGGGTAGGTGAGGGGTGGAATCAAGCACACATGGCAGAAGTAAACAGGAAGCACATGGTGACACAAACAAAAAAACAAAAACAAGCCCACATGTGTGACAGGCAGTAGGAGACAAGCACTCAGTCATGCAGGACCCCTGACCACAAACTCTCTTGTGATGCTTATGTACTTGTGTCCATAGAGTGTGCCCCAGACCGCTTTGGGCCAGACTGCCAGCAAACGTGCAACTGTGAGCATGGAGGCCATTGTGACCGCTTGACTGGACAGTGCTCCTGCCGCCCAGGGTGGGTCGGGGAGCACTGTGAATCAGGTGAATCAATTGCAAACTGTTTCTGCTGGCATGTTGAGCTCTATTTAAGGTTTCCATTATTCTATGGGTCAGTGTTGAAATTCCATGGGTCAACAACTATGTTTTTTTGTCAGGCTTATCATCTCTAAATAAATGTCAACACAAACACATCATGTGTTTTTTTATTAATGTAGATGTTTATGTGAATCTAAATGTGTATGTGTGTGTTGTTTGTGCATGTCTGGGTCTGAATGTGCGTGTGAAATCTCCAGCGTGCACGGCAGGGCTATATGGGCCAAACTGTTCTCGTCGGTGTAAGTGTGAGCAGAGTGCGCCATGTGACCATGTCACTGGAGTGTGTGTGTGTCCTGCTGGCTGGAGGGGGCCGCAATGTGGCAGACGTAAGGACAATTTAACATTGCTGGAAAACTAAATAAAGACCTATAGATCAGTTTATAACACTGTAATACAGTGTAAATGCCTGTGTGCTTTTGGATTTCCAGGCTAACAGTGTGACAAAGCACATGACAAATTATTGTAACATTTATTACAAAATTTATTTTAAAGCATATGACATAGTTCAGTATTGCAGTAATTCACCTGATTCTCTATAAATACTGATGTCACTATAGCAGGCATGTAATTAGTTAAAACAGAAAGCAAATGTAACTTCAGTTTAGTCCAAACCTAATGGACTGCTATTGTGTGTGTGTGTGTGTGTGTGTGCGTGTGTGTGCATACACGTATGTGTTGTAGCCTGTCTGCCAGGCTCCTTTGGGAAGGACTGTGCCCAGCGCTGCTCATGTCCCCAGGGCTCCTCCTGTAATCACATCACTGGGGAGTGCGGCTGCCCCGCCGGATTCACCGGCAACGGCTGTGAACAGAGTGGGTGACACTTCATAATTACACTCTGACCCCTTCTCAAGAACACCTCGTTATTGAAACACTTTTGAGTTCATTGTGGTACTACAGAGAGCTTCACTATAGGTCTGTTGGGTTGTTGACAAAACTCCCAGAAAGTATGTTGATTTTGTATGATTTTATATTATTGTGCAAAATGTTTTGCTTGTCAGTCTCCATTAGAATGGTCTTTCATTTTGCCGCGTTTAATCAGTTTTGTTACCCTTGTAAGCAGCGTTGGTCCAGTGTAAACATGACCATAAATATTTATACAAAGTCAGCATTGTCACTCTAAGGCAGACACACACATAATCTATGGAATTTCCAAGTGTTCTGTTTGGCGCCCTCACAACGTTTTTTTTCCCGCATTTCTCCAGGCTGCCAGCCTGGCACTTACGGCCTCAACTGTAACCAGGTGTGCCAGTGCTCAGCTGCCAACCAGCTGTGCCATCCCATCACTGGCCGTTGTTACTGCGCCCCAGGCTACCATGGCAACAACTGTGACAAACGTATGTCTTTCGCCCGTCATGACTACAATATACTGCAACTTGCAATATTTTGTTGAATATCACTGTTGTCATTTACAACCTGCCTGTGTTAGGTCACTGATTTTGGGCACTTTTTATTTCTTGTGCTGCTAGACTGCAGGGTGGGGCGGTATGGGCCTAACTGTGAGCGCAAGTGCCAGTGTCTGAACAAAGGTGTGTGCATGCCAAGCACTGGAACCTGTGAGTGCCCAGCCGGGTACATAGGGGCAAACTGCAACATCAGTAAGTAGGAGACTTTGTAGTAAGCTGGCCTTTCATCTAATGTGATTGGACTTTGATTAGATGCCACTGGTAGTTTTGAGCTCTGGCAGAGCAAGGTGATGGGTTTGATTCAGAGGAAGAATACAGTCTACTTTCGAAAATGTTTACCTGTATTACTCTTATAACATGTTCAGAAATACACAGGTGAGTAAATTAATGAATGTCTGCTTAATGTTAAGTTAATACTTATTGCCTTTACCTTTGGTTACGTAGTAGAACAGGCAGTGCTACATGCTAACATTTATGATAATAATAATGCATTTAACCCATTCGTGAATTAGTGAGACACACACAGCACACAGCGAAGTGAAGTACACACTAACCTGAAACAGTTCGCTGCCTGCTATAGCGGCACCCAGGGAGCAGTGAGAGGTTAGGGTGCTTTGCTAAAGGGCACTTCAACCATGGTCCACTGGTCCACTGGATCGAACCGACAACCAGACGAAGCCTGAAGCCCTAACCAGTGGGCCATGGCTGCCCCTTGTACATTATTAAGCACAGTGTCAGCCCTGACATTAATTTACTCATCACAATTACTATCAGTTGTTCTCATCATCACCCAGGAGGGCCCTCTTTGTGCAGTGAAAACTGTGTTTATCCTTCCAAACCAGTGGTATTAGGAACAGTCATTCAAAGACATTCCCCTTCATCTGTTGTTTCCTGTGAATTTTCTTGTCAGTGAAATGTTTTTCCTTAGGAAAATTTGACTTTCTGAGTCCTATTTTGTTGTCAACAAAACAGGACCTCCCTCATGTCTAACAAAAACATCCATTCATTTATAGTCGATTTCAGAAGCTCTCATATTGAAGTATTTTGTAAATGTCACAACTTATCCATTTGCAAACTGCAAGCATCCTTGTTTACATTTTCCAGATAACAGAACATAGTTTGATTTTGTACAGATACTTCCTCAATCTCTGTCTCTGTCACACACACACACACACACACACACACACACACACACACACAGAGATACAGATACTCCCTCTACGCACATGCACACACACAAGCACACGCACACACATAGATGCAGATACTCCCTCTACCTCTGTCACACACACACACACACACACACACACACACACACACACACACACACACACACACAAACACAGATATACACACACACACACATACACATGCACACACATACAGATACATATACTCCCTCTTCCTCTGTCTCTGTCACTAATACATATCCCCTGTGTGTCTTGTTGAAAAGCATGCCCAGCAGGTCGCTATGGAAGGACTGCACACAGCTGGCACTTTGTGGCGAAGGAGCCAGGAGCGATCCGGTCACTGGCAGATGTGTGTGTAAGCTGGACAGCGAGGAGAGGACTGTGGACAAGGTCAGAAGTGGGCAGAGGTGTTTCTACTGGCATATTCATTTGGAAAGAAGCCTGCATTATGCCTATAAACCATTTATTATCTCAATATTTGGATTTATACCCAAACATAAGGTTTATATGCATAGTGTAGTCTTCTTTCCCTGTCAGTTGAGTAAATGTTTGGCCAGCACTCTAAAAGTAAGGAAAACTTTCTGAGTGAAGCCTGCTCCTACCACAATGAACTCATATTCATTTGGAGAAATAGGAAAACCATTCAGTTAAATGTGTTAATGTAAAACTATTTGTTTGTTTGTGTATGTCAATGTATCAATTTGTGTGGTGTGGTGGTGGTGGTGGTGAGTGTGTATGTGTGTGTGTGTGTGTGAGAGAGAGATTGTGATTATGAGTGTGTGTTTGCGCTTTTGTATCTTTGAATGGATAAATGTGTTTGTGCCTGTGTGTGTGCATGTGTGTGTGTGTGTGTGTGTGTGTGTGTGTGTGTGTGTGTGTGCGTGTTTCAGGTTGTGCGCCTGGCTGGTTTGGAGAAGACTGTGCCCAGCGCTGTCAGTGTAGTAATGGGGGAGTGTGTGATCCGGTGTCTGGAAGCTGCACATGCAGACTTGGCTGGACTGGGACCAGCTGTGACACGGGTAAAGCATTTCTGCTCTGCAGTGGAAACATCAAGCATACGTGCCTGGATACCAGACACTGGGCCAAGGTGGAATTTTTGAGCCCAGATATTGTGTGGATAAGCAAATAGTTTAGTAAATTGGACACTGGATGGTTGATTTTATTATGGGATGTTATGATCCACATTTCAGATTATGTGTTCCCACTCACTATTATGGTTTGTAATGTGTGTTATCAGAGTGTCCTACAGGAAGATATGGTGTGAACTGCAAGCACCAGTGTGCCTGTAAGCACAATGGCACATGTGACAGGGTAACGGGAGAATGCCACTGTCAGCCAGGCTACTATGGCCATCTCTGTGAACATGGTGAGAGAAACCACACTTGTATTCAGATGTGTGCAAATCACACACACACACACACAAATCAAATAAATGCACAAATCTTTAGGTAAATATCCCATAATTCTTGTACTTGTGTACATTATTTTGTCTAACTCCCATCCCCATGATCTCTATCTGTAGCCTGTCCACCAGGATACTACGGGCCTCGTTGTCAGAAACTCTGTGACTGCAGAGGTAACTCCCGTTGTGACCCCAGCACTGGACGCTGCCTTTGTCCTCCTGGCTACCACGGACCTCGCTGTGAGAGAGGTGAGACATTCACTCACACACGGAGGGGCGCTTTTAGCTATTCATACTCAAAGCATCTCCGGACAAAATGGTTAAGTCAGCATTGTTGGCCAAACACTCCCCTCATGAGCTCCCAACTCTTCATAAGAGGAGTTTCATTCAAGCTGAACTTTGAAGGGTTTCTTCACTGGAAGTGATATAGTTTTAGAATCTAGAAAGACTCTAGAACATTCCTTCCCTTCTCTGAACATAGTATGCCACCACATGATTAGATGATTATGAATACATGATTATCATTATGCCTCACACACTTATGTTTGTGTGTGTTTTCCTCTGGCAGTTTGTGAGCAGGGCCGGTTCGGAGAGGACTGTTCTCAGGCCTGTGACTGTGAGGGCGGTGCCCCATGTGACCCAAGGAATGGCAGATGCCTCTGCCCTCCGGGACGGATGGGAGCCCGCTGCGACCTCAGTAAGGGGCTGATTCCAGATTTCAACACCCAGTAAACAACTGCTATGGCCTTGGTCTGCTAAGCATAACATTTCACAATTTACTGTCAAAGGAAAGGCAGAATCCTATTGAAATCCTATTGAGTCCTGCCTCTATTCTTTTTTTTATACATATATCTGGCATCTGTGTTTTATACATAATATCTGGCAAGCAGCTTAGGTGCTGTCACACATTAAAAAGGATGATCAGTGTGATAGACTGCGATTTGCTTATTGAATCCTCATATTTTGTATGTGCTTCAGTGTTGACACTTTTAAAGAGAGGCACAAATAATCACCATTAGCTTTTCGCCTCTAAACAGTAACGAGGAACAAATGTGCGTCTTCGGGATACAATGGTCTTGTAAATACACATGGCAGGGAGGACGACTCTTTATGTGCTGTATTGTGTGGAAGTCATGCTCAATTTTCCGCTCTCTCTGCCCCTGCACGCAGCCTGTGGGCTGAGCCGCTACGGACCGGACTGCTCGCAGAGCTGCGAGTGTGTGAACGGCGGCCAGTGCGACCCACGCAATGGACGGTGCACCTGCCTGCACGGTTGGTTCGGCCTGAGCTGCGGCGAAGGTGATGACATCACCGCCGGCCATCAAACCAAACACAGCTGTCCCCTGACCTGCGCTGTAGATTAGCCTCTGATTATACATGAGGAGAAAAGCCTTTAAAAACAATGGAAAGACTAAAAGGTTTTTCACATGTGTGTTTTGTTTTTCTTTCCTTTTCAGGGGGGCCTCTGAGGTCTGGTTATCAGATCAACAGGCTTCCGGGGAGAACATAGGACCTGTCTTACTCCTCTTGTCAGGAATCCAGTGTGTTACACAAGCCAGCCATCATCCCACACAACCCACCATCTCACACACATCCTGACCCAACGCTCCAGAGGACAAATGAATTCATTAGGCAGATGCTCTTTTCCAAGTTATACCACAGGAAAGGTATTTCTTTAGATCAGAAATTGTTCTCTTTGGATGTCTGAAGTGTACCGGATTCCACAAGTTCAGCTTCAGTGCCAAGACAGGGCACCGGCCAGCCATGCAGGAACCAAGTAAAAGACTACATGTTGGTAGCAACTTTATGGCGTACTATGGATACATGATTTTCATGACAGCGACTTCAAAGCTGTACCAGGTGAGAAGAAGAAAAGACTCCTGCAGAGGAAGAAAATATATTTTTTCAATAAATGCCCTCCATGGGTGTTCAAGTGACATTAAATGAACTGAATGAAAAACACACCCACTTTCTACATACAGTTTTTTGATACTTGTTTTAAAGCACTACATCAGTGAGACTGATCAATAATAAATTGAGTATACTCTGTGTTTACTTTCATCAATTAACATTATATATCAAAAATCATGCCGATAAGAATTACTATACAAAACATATCATAAGGAGAGATGAACTATTTCTTCTTAGCGAATGTACTGTATCTCTTGTTTTTACCTTTTCATATGAATTAACCAGAAGCATTCTTGTCGGTCATCCTTTTAATCATTTTCCAGGCTTTTTCATATGCATCCAAGAACATGTCAGATGTATGGAAAAGTGTGTATGTATTTATGACGAACGTGTGAAAGTTTGAAAGACATTATAGTTTTCAGCACACCTTATTTTTAAGCAGTGGAATGAAATGCACATAGCAACCATTGCCAATATTGGCTATTAAAGTCAAACCTTTGGGATTTCTGGGCATGTGGTCAGTGTAAAACTCTAAAAAGCATGTGCTTGTGAGTCATGCTGTTTCATGTTGGTGTGTGAAAACCAGTGGGTAACACTTTATTTGAAAGTGTCTACATAAGAGTGACATGAGCTTGTCATAAACATGACATGACATGACATGACATGTATCATGAACGCTGATGACACTACATTAATGTTTATGACTGCTGTCACTAAGTGTCATTCGTTTTTTTATAATTTAAAAATGACTCTGTTTGGGATGCAGACATTACAAAAACCAAATGAGACTTAATGACAACAATCATAAACATTAATGAAGTGTCACAGGCGTATGTCACTCTTATGTAGACACCTTCAAATAAAGTGTTACCAAATAATGCATTGCACAAAATCCAGTTTACTGTATGTCACTGCAAAATGTCTTACATTCATTAGTCTGGCACAGAGGATCCATCATGTTATGAGTAAAGGATTTTTTTTCTTTACTTTCAACTTTAGTGACACTTGTGAAAGAGATTTTTACAGCAGTGGTAGTATTTAGCTGTCTCCCACATGCTGTCCATTCTACGCGCAACTTATTTAACATACAAGGTTTGGGTTCTTAGACCTTCATCTGGTCATCTTTAAAAATAATATTAATAAAAAAAATAACCTGAAGGTCTAAGGACTGAAATGGTGTGCTTTAAATAAAAGAAGTTGATTGCGCTATGGATAGTCATGAGGATTTATACTTCACTTCCCTTGAAATTGTTATTAATCAAAAGAACATCACAAGCATCACAAGCTCATGAACTTTAAGAAAACAGTGTATGAGCTCAATGTAGAGTCCAATCAAGATTAAGGAGAGAGGCTTATCATTTATGTGCAACTCCAATAAGAAAAAGGGAAACCAAAAACCATGTACTGTATTTCTGGTGCATTTTGTAAAATATTCATGTATTCAAAAGATGTATTTTTTGATCAGGCTAACCAAACCTAGCATTCAGAAGTGTGTTATGTGTAATGTGTATAAATATCCTTGGCATAGATGGTTGTGATGGAGAATAGAAATGGCGTCTGTCTATGCCAGGGATCATATCAGCACTTTCATTTTAGGCGAGGATGAGAGGAATGTTTTTCTTTTTTTTTTGTAAACTTGTCTTCAATGACTGTAAATGTATTTCAATGATTGATCATAAATGTGGTTGTGTCTTATAATAAGCAAACATGAATTGCATTCAGTAAATAAATACCATTACACATTTTTCAATATAATTTATTTTCATTTGATTATATTAGAAGCTGTACACTTTATTTTCATAATTTCCCTTCAAGCATAATGTAGTAAGCAAATGAAAATGAACAAAGGCCAAAGTATTATCAGCCATCAGTATTAATACACTATATATAGAGATTATATACATAGAGAGGGTATCAGACAACCACTAGCATTCAGAGACAGAGGTCTGTCACATTACCCCACATTACAGAGTCCCTCTACAATACAAAAGTCTTAATGTGTGTCTCCCATAGGTCCAAACTACTTCAATCTGGGTAAAAACAAGCTTACAAAACACTTATTTTGTCTTTAAAGGGCTTAACATGATGTTATTTATCAGTAAATATTTCCATTATTGATTTATTTATTTATTTCAGGAGTAGCTCAGTTTTGCCTAGCAACATTACACTGTCTATTGGATGAAATGGCTGCTCTAGTTTCATCATTACTGCGATGGGCATGACTGACTTTGCATGTAGCCAACAGAGGCACAAGTCTTTGTTATTAAGAGAGGTGCTGTTGACGCTGTTCTATAAGCAGTTAAGGTATGGCTTTGTTTAAACAACAGCACTTTACATACTCTATGCTTGCACGTCAGACTATTGGGCCCCCTTTATCACAGGAACAACAGACGTCACTACTACAAATGCAACTCACACAATAGAAGCAGGTTCTCAAACCAGGTGAGGACAAGAGAGGAGCGCTTCCTACAGTCTCGTCGGAGCTAAAAACGACGACGACGACAACAACACACAAGTTACACTGACAGGCTACAGCATGGTTTTATACCTTTCACCACAACCTCCAACCCTTGCTAATGCTATCAACAGTTCAACATGTAGATGCTTCACCTTAGAGGCAATGTGTGGCTCTCGGCAAAAGTCTTTGGTTAAAGCACTGATGGCAAGTTAAGAACAGTTTATACCAGGTGCTTGATGACCCCTATCCTACCTACAGTTGCTGTGATTGTCAATTTTGTCCTAATTTACATTAATATGTGTTCTCTGTATAGCATAGAGAGATCAGTTGCAGTGTACACACAGCTGTATAGTTTTGCAAGCAGACTGAACCCATAAACTCGGTTTGATTCAGCTGTAAATTCAGGGGTCACATAAAAGCCGTACCGCTTTAATGTATGTCAACAGCCCTGTGTGCAGTGTCTTGGGGTAACTCAGGAGTCTCGAGTGGAAATGCTTTCTGAGTCTCACATGATCTACAGTTTTATTGATGAATGAAATTCTGATTCTGTTGGCACACACACTGCACAAAGATACACAATGCTTTAGAGGGGTTGTGTGCATTATGCAAAAATACTGCTGTAGGGTTAATATGCCGATTTATCAAAATGGTGCTACTGCAGATTGAGAGTGTTTGATTTCACAAAACCGTTTCTCGACTGTACAGATGAGTTTGCTGTCAACCAAAAGTACTTGCTTCTCGGCTTGCATGATTTGCGATAAGTAAATGTTAAAGAGCCTCCGGTCTTCACAAACAAAGAAAGGCACGTGTATGTGTGTGTGAGTGTGTGTGTGTGCCTGCACTACATACAGATGAAATGTACAGAAAACCCATTAAGACAAAAGGGGGCTTTATGTAAGAACGAAGAGAGAGAGAGAGAAAGAGAGAGACAGACAGAGAGAGAGAGAGAGATGGTAAGTTGTAGTGAAAGAGTATTTTCTCATTGCTGCCAAGTAAATAATGCACACTGTGCTGTGTAAGACAAGGCTGATGCCAACAGTGCCATGTTTTACTCAAGAGCTGCATTTAGTCATGCTGGCAAATGCACTGTGACACTGGAGTACTCATGCATAGATAGGCTTGACCAAAATGTCCAATGAATATTAAGAGATGCAGTTGATGAAAGATTTCAGCTTGTTTTACACACTGCCACACATTCTCCCACTGTCCCTCCTATAAGAATACTATCTATTATCTGTGAGTTTTGTTTTCTTTTTTGTAAGCAAAACTGTAATGTTGCCTCTAAGGAAGTGATAATAACATTAGCCACATATCTAGAGGCAAGCAAGTGTGCAGTTCCTGTGATGTGGTGGAAATGTGTTATGACATTTCAGAGAGCACAGCACTAAATATATATATTGCACTATGGTGAGAATGAAAGTTATTTCTCTGGCCAGAAGGGGGCGCAAAAGCATCAGGGACGAAATGGTCAGCAAAAAGCTCCCAGTTTGCATTGAACTGGTAAAGTAGCATATTGAATTACTTTTTAATGAGAGCAAACCTACAAGTGTGGGAGACTTGCTGTTGTGGGACGACTTGCTAAACTTAGGATAACAGATGTTGTGGTTAAATTTGAATATAGACAGTTTAATCCTGTTAGATTTGATTGACTCATGTATATTTAGATTTACATTTCTCATGTATAATAGTAATGACAGAAGGATGGAAATCGTTTCTAGTCCTACTAAGATTATGTCCAGTAAAGCAAAAATTTATGGAATTTAACCAGTTGTAGAAAACAATACAAATATACTAAATAATTCAAAATGAACTAATGAGTTTTCAAAATACAAAACCGATTCTAATTATTTATGATTAAGGCAGAGTAATCCCCTACAGCTTATGTGTTTGACTTACAACAAAACGGCATTTCAATTTTTAACACACTTTAGAATAAACAATGCAAAGGACATCCCACACATCTGCATACAATACTGCACTGGCCTCCAGCTAAAACCATGGAATAGAGATGCTATTTAATTCCTGCCATTTGTCATTCCACGCTATTTTTATGCTAATTCTTCACTGAACATAAACATTTGTTGTTTGTTGACCGGCTGATGTAACATTTTCGGGAGACTAGAAATCTTTGGCTTAGGTCTTGTGAAATGTCACCGGTTTTTGCCTAGGAGGTTTATCTTTGGCCACTGCCGGTGCTGGCTCAGAAATAAAATAAAAATGATGTAAGGCTGCCCAGTGCAGCATAGCCAAGTGGCATATGTACTGAGAGTTCTCTAGAGGATGTGAACGGCCAATCACGGGACTGAAATAGCCCAGCTTTTCCCAATAATGAGAACATCCACTTTTCTCTGAGATGTATTTTGCAATAGTTGGCTAAAAGAATCTTACAAGGTGACAGATTTGAGCAACAAGGGTCTCATTTCATCTTGTGGCATGGATTGAAAATAAATGTAAAAGATAAAATGAATAAATAAATAACCAGAATAAATCACCCACGTTCGCAGCTGTGGTGGGTACTGGATGAGTTAGACTAGCTGTAGTGCTGTTTTGCTCTGCAAAAGTCATGTCATGTTCAATGAGGTGGTTGCTAGCTCTTGGGTCTGGGAGACAACAAGTAAAGAATCTGTGGAAAATTAATGCCTCTGCTTTGGATGAAGAAAAAAAAGAAATGGAGTTTGGTCTTGACTGACATTTTGTGGCCAAGGTAGTAGTTAGTTATGAAAGTGCATAAAGACCATAGATAGTCCACAGATGGTATGTGGGGGCCAGAAATAAATAAATGGAAAGATATTTTGAAAATTGAACATTAAAAAAAATGCCCTAGTGTTTTTTCACATCTAACAAATGCAAATTTTAGGAAGGCCAAAGGACTAAGAAAGCAAGCGTGTGTCTCTCTGAGTGTTTGTGTTTCTGTTTCAGTGAATTTTCTTTTTTTTTCTTGCCTTGACAAAAAAATAAAACCTCCCATTTTCAGAACCAGTCTTGCTGATCTGCCAGTTAAGTGTGTTTTCCCTCCGACATTCTCTTGTTTTGTCCTCCCATCACCACCCCCCTCAAATCTCCTTTCTGCCATTCACAGTGGAATCCACATCAACCATTTTTCATTCACCAGTGTTCAGCTGAGGACCCTGTGACTGTGCCAATCCGTCATGCCAATGTCTGGTTCCGTGAAAAAGCACAGGCTCAGAGAGGTGCGGCCAACAATGCTCAACCCCCCCCCAGAGCGCTCGCTGCTCTCTAAGACCGGTAGTCCTTTTTACTGTAGGGCTTGTTGCCTAGGATACTATCCACCTCGTGCACAATTGAAGACGACAACTTTGGGAGTACCTGTGTGAAGAGAAAGCATTTCATTAGCTTATCAGAGAGAGAGAGAGAGAAGGAAACCCCGGCAAAATATATGCCTAGATAAGAAGATACAAATTCATTAAAGTAGAAAACCATCTTGAAAGACAAAGCATTATAAGAATGTGAGGCACAGAATCCCAAAACTCCACAGAGTTTTTCCACAGACAATAAGAGCTGGCCTGACATTGCTATGAAATTGTTTCGGGGAGTAAAGAGACAAAGAATGACATGTCTGTCCTTCCAAACCCCCTCTAGCAGCCAACATGGGGGAAAACAAGCTGGCCGAGTATAGAATGAGGAAAATAAACAAGTTTTTTTCACTGTTAATTACATAAGAGAGGCAGCTGTTATGGATGAATGGGCATAATGTGAAACTAATAAACATAACCAGAATAACAAACGTGGACCGGGATAAAACAAAACAAAACATTTCCCTGAGCCGTCCATTAGGAATGAAGACAAACACTCACTCCTTCTCTCCCTCTCTCTCTCTCTCTCCTTGTCCCACAGACACACAAACATGCTATCTATAGCCATTCCTGTACCCTCTGCAGTCTGCACACACACACACACACTCACACACACACACACACACACACAGTTGAGGGGTTAAGGTCCAGTGCAGAGTGCTCACCTGGATTGCCCCAATGTTCTCCATCAACTGGTCGGTGCTGGATGCCCCCAGAAGCACCGAGCTCACGCCCTCATTCCGCAAACACCACGCTGGGGAAGACACCCACACATCCAGTCAAAAACCCCACACATTAACACTTACATCGGCATTAGTAAACGCAGCATGACTGTTAGACCTGCATTATGTTCATAAAGACACATAAAGGACTCTGCAAAACTCAACAATCACCACAGACTTATTTCAAAGGAGAAAAATGGCACCTCTCTGTCAGAGCACAGGGCTTTGTGAGTTTGACAACTCCAGTGACTAAGACTGGTGGAAACTGGCAAGAACGGCAAACATCATTCAGACTACAGGCCTATGGGGTCTCCCAGAGGACAAACTGTGCGTTATGATCACAGGAGGAGACAGTGTGCTGCTGGGACAGGATAGAAGTTGACAGGGGGATTTAGACACATATTTTCCAGCTATGAAACCAATCAATGTGTCAGGATTGAGGAAGATGTTTCAGCGTCAGAAAAGGCAACTGCGGAGAGTAAGAGAGGGGGAGAGAGAATGTGAAAGCGAAAAAGGAAAATAAAGGCCAACTCAAGACGAGAGGGTAAGTGGATGAGGAAGGACAGAAAAGTCAGTTCCTACGTTTAATGCAGGTAAGAGAATTATGCAATCCTTTTATAACTAATACTGATCAGTGATATATAAGCATCACATTATCCTAATACCTCAGTAAAATAGCAATGAAATATCAACTGAAATTAATATTTCAGTGAAATTTACATAACACACAAACTTCTCAAGCGTTTGGCATACTTTATATAAACTTATACCGGATGCCTGAGCAGACCTACAGAGGCAATCAAAAGAAACCAACACTGCTTAAGTTTAGATCTACTCAACTATACGTAGGTGGAAATGAAGTGTGTGTGTGCACGTGTGTGAGTTTGTGTGTGTGTGTGTGTGTGTGTGTGTGTGGGCACTCAGAGAGTTGACCTCTCCCCAGAACGGACGGCACTCAGCCGTAAAAATAAACCCAACCAGGTTTTTTCCTCCCTATATCTCTCTCTCCTGTGCGCTATTTCTTCTGAGTCCAGCTGGACTCAGGCTGATGGAGGGAGTTGCATCGTATGAGGCTGAGGATGATGATGATTATGATGATGAGTCATCTTCATCACAGCAAGCTATCTAGGACAAACACATTAGTCAGATAAGCTGTGGCAGTTAAAAAAAAATCTGTGTCTGCTGGCAGAGGCGTGTTTACAAGTTCAATGGCTCAGTGCTTGGTTTGGTGAATGTGTTGTGTGTCTTTGGCTGTGTGTGTGTGTGTGTGTGTGTGTGCATCTGTGTCTGTTTCTCTCTCAGCAGATGTGTGTGTTTGTTTATTGGTGTCTAGCAGTATGAATGTCTGTGTGTGTGTGTGTGTGTGTGTGTGTGTGTGTGTGTGTGTGTGTGTGTGTGTGTGTGTGTGTGTGTGTGTGTGTGTGTGTGTGTGTGTGGGCGTGTATATGTCTATGTGTCCGTGTGAGGGTTGGTGGAGAGATCTTAGAAATGGATCTTTGAGACCATTAGTGCATTATCACCTGCTGAGAGGAATAACTGTCAGAGACTGAGATAAGAACGAGACGGCTAGATTGCCTGGGCTGAAAATGGCCTTTCGAAGATTGCACAGAGGATAAGGGTTCATCTCCAAACGGCAGCATTTTAACACTTCTGAAATTGGAGCAAACCGCTTGGTGGAAGGTGCGCTTTTTGTGCCCATGTTCTGTTACAGCAGTAAACCTTCAGGGCTCGCTCAGTCTTCAACTACTTTCCTTTCAGCAGACTGTGTTCTGTATCCGTTCCACCACAGAGCGTTTTGACTTACTTTTCACGTATGTTCCTGATGTATCGCTATACCCCTCAAAACAACACATCTATAAAACACTCTGTTCCTTTCATTTTCAGCTGAATGCTTGTCTCCAGGTGGGGCCTTTTTTCCCAAGTATTGATGAATCTAAAAATATGAGCATTCAGCTGCCTCAGTTGAATAATGCTCCTGCTAAACTCCAGCCAGAGACTTATTTCACAATCCCTTCTCTCTCTCTCTCTCTCACTCTCTTTGTTTATAACTGGTGCCTCTACCTGACAGCCGATGGTGTTACATTTCACTTTGATTATACGCCTGTCCGAAAGATCCCATCAGCGCGGCTGCCGTTCCATTTCACGGTGTCTCAAGGCGACAGGCTGACTTTCACGCACAGAGCACCACAGTGGAGGGGAAAAGAAACATCACACGCACACGGACAGGTGAAAGACGGACACGGGTAAGGTGGACAAGAAGAGCACGACAGGGGACGAAACGTGATGAGAACCAGAGAAATGTGGACACAGCCGCCCTGAGGCGCGCTTCCCGAAAGCACTGCTGAACAGCATTGTGAAACAATAAAGAGACTGTCTTTTGAAGTATATCTCTTTCTGACGGTACCACAATGGCCGCTCACCAATGCTTTATGGGAATTGCAGTCCTGAGGTTAAGGCAGGCAGACAGACAGACAGACAGAAAAAGAGAGAGCAGCAGGGCAGGCAGTGGAGGGGTGGGAGTACACAGCTGGTGTATTTTAACTCCAGTCTGGTTTGGTTTACCGATGGCGAGCTGCGGCAGAGTACAGCCCAGCCGCTCGGCGATGGCCTGCAGCTCTTTCAGCTTCGCCTGCTGGCGCCGGCCCTCCTCACTCAGGATCTTGTCCTTCAGCCACTGGTAGCCCTGTCGACACACAGCAACAGCAGCTCACTCACAAAACGCCACACGCCTCCCTCCAGTCCAGCCAAGGAGAGAGCAGCACCTCATAGAGGAGGACCTACACCCTGTTGAGGTCAACACTGAGGTTGACCTCACCAAGCAGCACATACACACACACGCGCACACACACACACACACACACACACGCACACACTGTTTTACTATCACCCATTTCTTAATTTTTTTTCCTACAATGCTATCTTTGCTGGACTGCAATATGAGGTAGTGAGTGAGTGAGAGAGAAAGAGTGATTGAGTGTCTGACTGAGTGTGTAAGTGAGAGAAAGAGAAAGAAAGAGAGAGAGTGAGTGAGTGCAAGTGTAGATGGCCATGACATAAACGCGGACTTGCATCTCTGAGGGAGGGAGGGAGCTCAGTGCTACCACATGTGAGTTGGGGGGGGTTGATAGAGTTGATTCCCTGCAGTGGAGAAAATGACACACTATGTGGCACATCAATGCTGGTGTCCTACTGTGGTGGAAAGAATTATTTCAACAGGCCAAGAGAATACTCAAAACTCGTGCTGTAGTATGACATGCCAGTCACAGAGAACAAAGTGATAAAATGTGTGTGTGTGTGTGTGTATGTGTGTGTGTGTGTGAATGTGTGTAAGTTTGTATGTTAATATGTGACAGTGTGTGTACGTTCATAAACTGTCAAGAATCCAAAGTTCTTTGCATGCTTCACTAGACTAAACTCTATAATGGCACGTGGGAATGTGATCACATACATCATTGTCCACACACACACACACAAACAAACACACACACACGCATACACATACACATACACATGCACATACACACACACACACACACACACACACACACACACACACACACACACACACACACACACAACCACAGACTGGCAAGGCAGGGCAGGACTGGGCCAGGTGGGGCCAGGCTGGGGCACAGGACAGTTGGGTACCTTCAGAGAGGCTCGGGAGTAGGCGGGCACACCGCTGTCATATTTCCCTGAGATGATCCCACAAGCCAGCGGGGACCACGTCATTGCCCCCACTCCTGAGAGAGAGAAAGATAGAGGGGGGCAGAAGACAAGAAGCGGGAGAAAGAGACAGGAAAGAGAGAGAAAGAGAGGGGGGAGAAGAGGAAAGGGAAGGGAGTAAACCATGAGAGAAATGGCAAAAGAGAGAGAAGGTGGGAGAAGTGAGGAAAGGGAAGAGAGTGAAAGGAGAGGAGTGAAAGGAGCAAAGAGAGAATGACAGGAGAGATGGGATGTAGAAGAGAAGAGATAAAAGAGAGAAACAAAATGGAATGAGGGGAGTGAGAGAGAAAGCAAAAAAAGTGGAGGACAAAATGTGTGGAGAGAGAAAAGAGAGGAGATGAGAGATAGGAGGTGCAGAGTGGGAGGAAGGTATGAGCCGCAGTGCATTCTACCTGTAGTCAGTGGCTCCACTCAACCTGCTGTTCAATGCTCTAAGGCACAGCCACAAATTAGCAGATGCACAAAGACACAAACACACCCAGATGCACACACAAACACACACACACACTCACACACACACACACACACACACACACACACACACACACATACACACACACATAAATACAATCTCACCGAGAGGGCAAAAGAGGAAAAGAGTCTAATTTGGAGATGTTCAGCTGTCAGTTAATTGCATTCCTTTGCTTGCCTTGTTTCAAATTTATGCAATTACAATAAACCGTCCAATTGCCAGAAGATACACTTGGTCATACACACAAACATTCATAGGACACACACACACGCACACACAGGCACACACAAACACCTGCAAACATAGACTGTTACCAAATCACAAATAAACACATGCAGCCATCAAGATGTAGACAAAAATCTCTGCACACACACAATTCATCAGCACATTTCATCAGCACACAGACAGACAGACAGACAGACAGACAGACACACACACACACACACACACACACACACAAATGCACACACCTATTTTGTGGAAGAGTTCAGGCAGCTGCACCTCCACCTTCTCCCTCTGGAACATGTGGTATTCTGCCTGCTCACAGATGGGAGGGATGAGGTTGAACTGCCGTGCCACCGAGTATGCCTCCTGTGGACCAGACACCACGCAAACACAGCACCTTACATCCCATTGCATTAACTACATTGCATTACACCACCAGCTGAAACCTTCACCTCAGGTCACCATATAGTCACAATGAGTTCCAATAACACACCAGTGCAACAGAGTGGAGGTGCTAGTGCCTGGTTGCCATCAGTCATGAAACAGTTTCACCACAGCAGAGGTTATCCATCAGATACTGAACAGCTACTACTGGGTATACTGTACGCCAAACTAAACATACAGCCTTCACAGAAGGGTGAAGCTACTGCAGCAGATGACATTGTACTTGTGCAACATGGAGTGAATCATTAGGTGTATAATGTAGCATGTAGTTTGACTGGCATGTAGTTTGACTGGTAGTCTGGCTCCGCTGTTAGAACCAAGGTCCCCTGCAAGCCACTTAACCCACAGCTTGCTTCAGGGCACTGACTGCATGTACACTACCCGACCCCTGGCTGACCCCAGCTTAAACTCACATCGCTGAATCACCTTACTAATATTCTCCTCTGGGATGGTACTCATGAAGTGAGTATTGGTGAGCTATTTCTGCTAATATCCCCTTTTCCCCTTCCCTCAGCTCTCATGGTGGGCACAGATTGGCTTGCAAATGCGGCAGAACCTACCATGATCTCCATGGAGCTCCAGCGAGATGTGCCCCAGTACATGGCCATTCCCTGGTTGATTACGTGGGTCATTGCCCGCACCGTCTCTGCCGATCAAAAAAGAAAACATTCCGGAATTGGAGGACATAAAGATAGATGAGGAGGCAAGGGGAGAGGAGAGGAGATGAGAACATTCATTACAAAAGAACACATTCTGGAATTGGAAGGCAGGGAAGAAACAGAAACATATCTTAGAGGAAGAAACCCGAAAATTCTCTTTGAAACGGTTGGAACAGATGTTAATAGACCAAGAAAAGGCATGTGGAGAGGAGAAGAGTGAAAGAAGGAGGAGGAGGAGGAGGAGGAGAAGAAGAGGCAAGGCGACAGAGTCTGAGCAAGTGCTCAGATCTGAGAAAATAGCTTGGAGCACAAAAGGCCATTTAACAAATAGCTTTTTTATACGAAGTGACAGAGCACATGAAAAAAAGGACCCCGAGCCTTTTTTACACATATTTGTAAGGACTATTTCGGGGAGCAGGGGGGAGACAAATTATGGGCAAAGATCCTGTGGCATGGCCGTGTCATCTCAGAAATGGAGGCTTTCGTTATTGTCCCCGGATGGGGGGGATTTCCCGTTTAGTTTGTGTGTCGGGCTACTGTGGCCAGCCATTTATAAATTAGCATCATTAAACAGGGACACAGTTCTTTGTATTTAGAGACAAAAGATCAAGGGGCTTTTGGGTGATTCTTACATCAGCCCACACATGAATGTTATTTAATGTTTAAAAAGCCTTTAGTGCCAAAATGAAAGACTTGCAACAAAAAAACTGAAAATAAATGCTTCACAAACCAAGACTCCAAAGATTCACAGAACTTGCTGTTTGGAAATCTAACAGCATATTGATGATATATTAAAACAATACAATTTTTAGTATCATGTGATATTACAGATTTTCACCATCACATCAAGCCTTGTGAAAGTAAACAACAACACAAACACAAGAATTCATGCTTTAGAAAAGTAAATAACAACAACACAAACAGACTAGACAAACAGAAGTAAACAAAGGGAACATTCAAAACAACATATTGACAATCTACAGGTGCATGCAAAGCAATCAAAAATGTTCACGTTGTGACAAAAGGTGCTCAATGTAGCATTCATCTTGCAAAACAATGGAAATTAGGAACAGGATCAGCATAGACAAACTGTAAATAATAAACTGCACACCATATTATGGTCCATAACGTGTTTATTTTTGTGTGGTCGTAATACGTTCCTCACATACAGTATTTTCAAATGACTTCAAAACTGTTACGGCTTCATTTAGAATAAACAACTAAAATCAACACATGCACTCAATTTATGTTTTGAGGAACTGGGTGTATGCCATGCTTTGCAAATCTGGTCTTCTATGTACAGTTTTCCAAACGAATTTTATAAACAGCTTCAAGGAAAAGAAAATGGTTGGAGATAACCCAGGAGAGGAGAATAACTTAACAGAAGGAGAAAAAAAGTGCAGGGGAAGTCAGTAAGATGCAATGACCTTCTCCATTATTTCACTTGCAAGATGGAACCAGAGGGTCAGTCAATCTGAAGCATACGAACTATTATGGATCATTCTAGAATTCCACAGCATTTTATGGCCTTTAGGAGGGGATACATGTCCATCAACCATAAAATGCATCTAAAGGGAGATATGGTCTAGCCTCGTACTGAGGGTACTTTGTACCTTCTATGATGAATGTTCTTGATTTTGAGGTGTTAAATGGATCTCCTGGTGACAAGTAAAAAACAACAAACAAACAAAAAGACAAACAAAATATAAACAAAACAAAACAAAAAAGACTGTGACAACAGTTGAGCGTTACGCCAATGAAATGACATGTTTGGGATCAGCAATCAGAGTCCTTGTGCAGAACAATGTCTCAACTTCAAGCCCTTATGCAAGACTCAGCCTTTACAATATATATGCATCACTAGCACATTCTCATCAACATAAACATAGACAACTGTCTTTCAGTGCAATCCAAGGCCCGCAGCTAGGAAGAGTGTGTCATACTGCAGGTACATAGGCCAACCTAAGGGTCATGCTCAGCCTCTGTTCACTTCCTGAGCTCAGAACAGGCAGAAAGAGAATAAAAAATGACGACTTTGCTGACTGATGTAGACAACAAAAAAATTCTCAAAATAAACTGTGCTTGACTTTTGGCCGTGACTGGGATGTGACTCACCTCAACCTCTATGACCCGTTAAGCTTAGCAGGCGCATTGCTTTGCATTCCCTTTAAAAAACTCAGCACTTTCCGACTCGGAGACTCGTTGGGCCTGCAACTCGATCTGAACGACCTTGGGTGAGAGCTCCTGGCTCTAGCCAAACACCCTTCGATGGAGGTGGAAGGTGATGTACACAAAGCACTGTTGTGGAGATACGGTGACTCTAGCCTTACTGTATCTTATCTAAAGTACTGAGTGTAAAGTGCACTCTGGGGCCAATAGCTATGGCTAACCGGTTCCCTGAATACCACTCTCTCCCGGGAGCCAGAGATGGAGCGATGGCACTCCCAAGATGCAGCACACTCTGCCAATCAGCATGACGATGACAACAACAACAACAGCAACCCTGCCATGCGTCTGTGAAGCACATCCAAGTGTTAACAGTCTTATCAGCAACGGCCTGAGGCCAACCGCCAAGCCATGCTGTTTAGCGGTCGCAACCAATACGGCACAGTGAGTTCCACTAGGTCTCGGCAAACAACAAACATACGCCGGTAAGATACAGAGATTAAAGCAAGAGCACCTACCTTCCATCGGTGTGTTAGGGTCGGGTCTGTTTGCAAACACAACATCCACATATTCTAACTGTAAACGCTCCAATGATGCTCGTAAACCTGAAGCGCAAAAAAGCACATAAAGTCTCCATGAATATACTATCACAAGCTATCCATATAACAGTGATTGGAGAGCCACTAGATAAGTTGCACAATTGTTTGAAAAACATAATCAAAACTATCCCTAAGTGAAACACAGTTAGGTCCTATTTCCTGCATGGCAAAAGTGGCATGAAGTATGTCCACATAAATAAATAAGTAGATAGATAGATAGATAGATAGGTAGATAGATAGATAGATACTGCCATGCAAATCAGTCAGCAGTTAGCATGCATCATCCAATATATTTGATCCAATATATCTGATTCTACCTTCTATGATGTGCTTTCTTGACAGTCCTCGTTCTGTTTCTGCTCTGCAAAACACAACACATTGAGAAAAGAGTGTAATACCGTAATTCCTGATGGCAAACACACTGAATAACTCTTTCTCTCAATAAAAATTCCAGGAATGATAAAACCACAGAGTAGAGAAAGATAAAAGAGCGATTTACTATAATGGAACATGTCATTGCCAGGGTAGATCTACTGCTGAATTAAAAATGGGCCTTGATTAAAGCTATCATTTTGTGAATCGAACTGAAACTTTAATGCTCCCCTCACCAAACTGCAGTAAATGTAAATCCATAAAAGTTTGATGGTCTCTCTCTCGCGTGCGCGCGCATCAAGGCCCCTGACTCAGACTCGCTCATTTACAGTGGGAGAAAGAGCGGACACAGAGGGGAACCGATCGATCCGTGACCGTGACCTCTCTCAGGAAACAATTAGGGAAGAGAAGCCCTGCAGCTCCTCCCCACTGTGAAGCTTCATTAAATACCAACTATACCCTCATATGCCCTCTGCTGTGCTATACCTCAGCAAGATTATAGATGGGACTTGGAGAAAGAAAAATAATCTGTTCTTCCCAATATGCCCCCAAATGCTAATTTGCTTCATTAAGAAAGGCCTGGAGCATCCGTATGTGTGTATGTGTGTGTGTGTGTAAATATATGTTCTTTGGCGGAGGGGTCAAATTGAGTTTGAGTTGAGAGCCTCTATGTGTTTGAGAGGCTCAATCATTGCTGCACAGTCACACTGGAACACCCAAAGGGGCTGCACATACTTTCCGCCCCAGTAGATTTTGGTGGTGATGACCAGACTGGAACGCCTGTGAAAAGACAGAGGAAGTGCAGAGATGTGGGTGACAGCTGCAGCCCAACCACAGACTTACAGTCTACAGCATTAAAACCTGTATCTTCACAAACAACACAGAGTTTTAAAATGTATTAAAAAACTTCCTACTGCTGGTGACAGCTGCTTTTAACGTGTCAAAGGTGCGGATATGAATGTTGGATAAATTCAACTGATATTCAACAGCCACCTCAACGGGCAGCTGCAGTCTCAATGACCTCAGGAATATTAGTGTGTATCACACCACTCCCTAAAGTGTGTGAAAAACTACAGCTCAGCTTTTGGCACGAGCTCTCACTACCCAAAGCTACTCTCAAGGTGTAAGGCAAGGGCAAACACAACATAGTACAGAGTGATGGATGGCTGTGTGTGTGTGTGTGTGTGTGTATGTGTGTTTGTGTGTGTGTGTGGACTCTCAAATCATCCACTCAAATTTAAACGGAAAACTAAAAGGAGTGGATCACCAAATTTAGAAGGTTTCATCTGTGGAAATGGAATGGGGACAAAAGTGAGTGTGTGTGTGTGTGTGTGTGTTTGTGTGCTCTTGTTTGAGTGCGTGAGACTACTGTTCAGAGAAGAGGCTGGGAGCCTGCAGGTAAGTGCTGTGCTGTGTGTGTGTGTGTGTGTGTGTGTGTGTGTGTGTGTTGGAGGAGAGGGTGTTTTCAAACAGCTCTGGCTTTCATACACAAAAAATGCACTTTTGATTCACTCTGTGATGGTGAGCATCAAGCTTGAATGAAGAATGAAGAGTTCTATCAAAGAGAGTGAGTAAGAGAGAAAGCGAGAGCTTCAGAGAAGAAGTGGAGGAAGGAATGGAGGATGAAAAAGATGAAAAAGATATGGAGGAAAAAAAGAATTGACAAAAACAACAACAATAACAACAACAACAAAAGAAATGTTTACAATGAACAAACAACAAACTGAATGTATTTCCTACCTCCATCCTTTCTTCTTGATGATACTACCCAGCACCATCTCAGCCCTGGGGGAGACCGGGAGAGGAGAGAGGCATTAATGGCCTTAAACAGCCTTGAGTCGCTCTGCAGCACCTGATCCCCCCAACCCTCCACCACTGACCCATTAACTGCGTACAGGAGCCTCCATCACAGTTCTGGCAGAAGCTAATTCTGGACTCTGTACCCCCACACACACACACACACACATACTTTGAACAGGAAGGCGCTGGGGGAATCCCTCATTGTCTTTGTGCGTTAACCAAATGAGGCAAGAAGTTAAGCGTGATGTGACAGACCGAAATCACTCAACAGCACAGACAGTGTGTGTGTGTGTATGTGTGTGTTTTTTTTTTAACCCTATCCAAATGTAGCCAAAGGCACCTCTTCAGCAGCGAAAAAAAGGAGGAGGAGGAGGAGGATAGGGAGGAAGAGCATTTGAGAGCATCTAATGACAGATGTTACATCTCTGCCCGCGGGGCTGATGTGTTCTTCATGAATGGTTTTCATCATTCCTTAAAAGAAAACATGAGTCCATGTGACAGCTTCTCACTGCTCAAACACAGAGCACACTCGGCAGCCAAGGCAAAAGTACACAACAGCAAGGACCTCCATATTTCTCCACATACTGATGAGCTGCATAATAACACTATATGTCCACAGTAATTATGCAGTCAAAAGGCATTAGTCATCTCCCATTCATAGAGTGAGTCCTTTCAAGATATGTACTGTTTTTCAGGGCTGTATTTGTTGTTAAGCAACTCTATACTTGTGCTGCTATATTGAGGCACAGTGTCTGAAGTAAAAGCACATCTATGTGTGATAATAGTACCCAAAAATACATTACATGTATACACAGTGCAACACATACAATGACTTTCCACTGTGATAATCTCGGGTTATTTTGTGTGTAGATAAAACACATATAATGTATACTGCACAATACCAAGACCTAATCAGGCTGCATCTGCTGTTACCATTTCTGAAGTTGACTATGATGCCTCGACACTTTGAGGTACAGCACATAACAGAATATGCACTGAATGGCAAAATGTTGGTAATTAGCATAATGCTATACATTTACAAATGCTTCACAGCCATCCAAATTTGAATTTGTGTGTATGTCTAATTTGTTTTCCCATGTCTATCTGTCTGTCTGTGTCTTGTGTGAGAAGTGCTTTGAGTGGCCAGTATGCTAGAAAGTTCTAGATAAATATAATATCATATATAAAATAGAAATCAAATACTTTCTTACCTACCAACAGTATGTACTTAGTAACTTCCTCCTACCCCTGGCTCTAATATGCAGACACTGAGTTGAGGGACATCTATCCCACAAAAAGGGACCCAAAAGCCATGAAGGTAATTTTCTCAGTTGTACATAATATTTACACATATTTAGATATTTTTATAAAAAGACATTTATTTTTTTTAGTTTCTTCTTTTAATTACATTAACATGTATCCACAGAATCCAGTGTTTTGAAATATCTCCACTTTGGAGGGTGTTTTTAAAAAATATCCATCTGAGGTCACTCCCAAACGGGTAAAAAAAATATCTATTTATAAAAATGTCTAGATACGTGTAAACAAGTCCTATGACGGCTTATATAACGCTGATCGTCCCTGTTTAAGATCAGTTCCATATTGCTTTTCTTCTATTCACTCATGTCTCCAAAGTGAAAAATGGCCTTGGACAGCTATTCATAAAACAGCTTTCAGAGACACCAAATGGTTGGATTGGACTTGTCTGTTTCTTTTGATGGAACTGGAAAGATTCCCACAAATTAATAGTTTCCAAAAAGCGATTACTGGAAACATCACGCCATTACATTCAATGAATCCTCATATAATAATCTATAATCTATGTAATGTGTGTGGGATGCATCGCACATTATGTATTTGATGTATATGTTCAGTCATGCCTGAACAAACTAAAATTCGATGTATGATTCTATGCTGTACATTGGGAATGACATGCAGAAGATATGGATGATGGCTGAGCTTGGAGTATAAATATCCGATACTCATAAAACATGGTACATAAAATGAGAAGTTTCTGCCATACTCCTGAGGGTTATGTATATCTTTTAGTTTTGTATTTATAGAGAATGAATGTGTTTGCAGCTTCAAAGGAACACTACCTGAGACATAGCTGCAGAAAAAAGCTGATAAATAACAGAGGTTTATGTCTCCTGTGTGTGGTGTGTGTGTGTGTGTGTGTGTGTGTGTGTGTGTGTGTGTGTGTGTGTGTGAGTGTGTCCATTATCCACACTACTTTACTCTGGAACCGATTCACCCATAATCGCGCTGGGAGGGAAGAAGAGAAGCAAGAGAGCGATGGAGAGCACTGATAGGAAAGAGAGAGAAAAAGAGAGAAGGAGAGAGAGAGAGAGAGAAAGAAAGAGAGAGCACTCACTTCCCTGCAGCGTAGACCTCAGCCGTGTCAAACAGATTGATCCCATTCTCATACGCCAGAGTCATCAACTGCTCCGCCATCTGAGAGAGAGGCACAGTGATAAGGCTTGTGTGTGTGTGTGTGTGTGTGTGTGTGGTGCATGTCAGTGTGTGTGTGTGTGTGTGTGTGTGTGTGGTGCATGTCAGTGTGTGTGTGTGTGGTGCATGTCAGTGTGTGTGTGTGTGTGTGTGTGTGTGTGGTGCATGTCAGTGTGTGTGTGTGTGTGTGTGTGTGTGTGTGTGTGTGTGTGTGTGAGAGAGAGAGAGAGAGCATGTGAGAGAGAGTAAGAGAGAAAGACAAAGGTGAGAAAAATCAGGGCAGAAAAAGAAGCCAGGGAGGCAAGTTGGGAAGCAAGGAGACTGACCATCTGTTTAGTGAGGGAAAGAGATAGGAGAATAAGTAGAGAAAGAGATAAGATGAGTGTATGAGTGTGTGTGTGTGTGTGTGTGTGTGTGTGTGTGTGTGTGTGTGTGTGTGTGTGTGTGTGCCTGTTTGCCTCTGTGTGTGTGTGTGTGTGTGTGTGTGTGTGTGTGTGTGTGTGTGTGTGTGTGTGTGTGTGAGAGAGAGAGAGAGAGCATGTGAGAGAGAGTAAGAGAGAAAGACAAAGGTGAGAAAAATCAGGGCAGAAAAAGAAGCCAGGGAGGCAAGTTGGGAAGCAAGGAGACTGACCATCTGTTTAGTGAGGGAAAGAGATAGGAGAATAAGTAGAGAAAGAGATAAGATGAGTGTATGAGTGTGTGTGTGTGTGTGTGTGTGTGTGTGTGTGTGTGTGTGTGTGTGTGTGTGTGTTTGCCTGTTTGCCTCTGTGTGTGTGTGTGTGTGTGTGTGTGTGTGTGTGTGTGTGTGTGTGTGTGTCTGTGCTTGCGTGTGTGTGTGTGTGTGTGTGTGTGCGTGCATGTGTGTGTGTTTGTGTGTGTGTTGGGGGGAGGCACACAGCAGAGGAAGAAAGCCCTGGCAGGTAAATAGGAAAGGGATTAAACAGTGCACAGGGAGAGATAAAGTTTTTGCAGAGGGACCTGAGCACTGATAGGCTCTTCTGGCATAGGAGGCAGCAAACACTATCAGCGCTCTGGCTCCATCCTGCCATGCTACAGTGGCTGCTTAAAGAGGGGAGTCAACTGTGTCCAAACTGCCTGCCAATAGCATTGCCAACCTATCAAGGTGCTTAGCAAGGTCTACAGTAGCCCACTGTATCCAGTTAGTGGGGAGGAGATGGGTGGGAAGAGAAGTCTTTGTCCTACCTCGTCTGTGATTTGGCCGCCGAAGGTTACCCATGTTCCTGTGGGAGAGACACAATGGCACAGGAATGTCAAACTAAAAGAATGGTGTCTGCGGGGAGAGACCGAAGTTGAAATACAAAAGAAAATCAAAAAGGTGATGTACTCACCTAATCCAAGACAGGAGACTCTTAAACCTGATTTCCCAAGGTTTCTGAAAAAAGAGAGAAAAAGGTAAATAACGAAGGAAGAAAAAATCTGCACTCTCAAAAGCTAATTTCATCATTATTTCACTGCAGGTGCACTCTGGCAAACTGATAGGCCAGTATTATTTAATGTAAAGAAAATTCCATGATTTGTTCAATGTCAATACAATAATTCTAAGATTAGATTCTAAGATCTAAGATCTAAGATCTACTAGAACAACTGGTAAGATATTTCATAATTGAAGTCTTACATATTATAAGAGAAGAATGCTTATCTAACATCTAAATATCTACCGAAGGTATATTTCAATGTTTAACCAACGTCAGTCTTAGAGCTTCTGGGTATTGATGTTGTTGAGTTCTGTGTGAATCATGGGGTTGGATTGATTGGCCCCTCAGAGGTGGTGTGTTAGTCACTCTAACCTGTGCACACCAACACAAGCCTTGAGCACTGGGCCACAGTCCCAGAGATCAGGGTTCGAGCCAAGGGGAGAAATCTCAGAGCTTGGATACAGTATGACTGTGAGGAGCCAATCGCCACCCTGGGAACAGCCCCTGCTCATATTCTACCAGGTGAGCACAGCGCCAAGGTTACAGACCTCAACAATGACTGTATTTTTCTACATGTTACAGATGGAGCCAAAGGCATCAAAACCATATTTCTGAAGGTCTCTGAGTTTTTTTTTTCCTGAAAAGACCTCAATACTTTTTTTTTTCTTGGTCTCTCTCTCTCTCTCCTTTTACACTGGCAATGCAATTAGCATCTAACCCTGACACAAGGGAACAACTCTTTTCTGAGAGGACTTCTGGGGACTGAATGAATGCTGCTGGAATGTTGAAAACATTTCTTTTCTGACATAAAGGCAGAGCTCTCACAAAAGCTGAAGTGAAAGAGAGAGAGACAGACAGACAAAGAGAGAGAGAAAGAGAGACCTTGACAGAGGAAAAGTCAGGGCAAAGTCAGCACAAGGTACAGTGAGTTCTCTTCGATAAGAAACTGTGTTTATTGGCATAACTTTGAGGAATAAAGGAGAAAAACTGAATGTTTTCTATTTGCTTTTCTTAATTTGAAACAGGGATGGCAGAGTGTGTGTGTAAGAGAGAGAGAGAGAGAAAGCAAAGAGTGAAATATAGTGAAACCAGGTCACCTGAATAGAACAGTAATGGTGGCGGTATTCCAGTACCAATCAAAGAACAATTTCTGTACATACATGTGTGCTGTGGGTTGAGTGTGGAAATCTACAAATGCAAGAACATCCCATAATACAGTAATAAGGGGAATGTTGATGATGAACACAAGATGATTAAAGAGTAACACTTCAGGATGATTGCAGAATTCAGCAATTTTACTTAAAATGCTTCAATTTCAACCTACAAACAAGCTTTGAAAAAAAGAATGCACTACAAGGGTAGGGTGTCCCTCAAATTGTTTTTTTAATTTTGAGCGTATCGGCGGCAGCCAAGAAAATAAACAGTCACAGCAAATCCGGATCAGGCCTAGTAAACAATCTCCAGCTTGTCAAAGTCATCCCTTTGCAATGTCAAAAGGGAACATGGGCGAGGGCAGAGCCTGCAGTATTTACCCACTTAAATCAAATTATCAGTACGCGTGCCGCTGCAGAGGACTGACGATGAATTTTTTACCAAACGACGGGATTGGGTTACCGAGAGGGGGATCTGTTGACCGGTGAGTGAAGGTGAACTGGCCACCAGCTGACTGGCTTTGAGTAGCTCAGCCTCGGCTAGGACAGAAGCAACGGCAGTGTCTGTGGCTTTCAGCACTCCATGGGTTCAGCAAGGACATCACAGTCTACATAACAATACCACATGCAGCAAAACTCAGCGGATTCACAAATATTTTAACATGACAAATGAAAGTCAGTACAGAGTGAGCCAGAGAGTGAACACACATTCTCTCACACACAGACACACATACAGAGGGACACACACACACACACACACACACACACAGATACAGATATACACACGTCTCGAGTGTCTCTGGCTGTTATCGGCTAAATGGAAATGCCCTGTCCCCTGTGTAGTACACCACACTGCTCTGAATATTTAACACTTTTCCAGTGGAGGTCTGTTACTGTGCCGTGCGCTCCCTAGGCTCCCGTCCAGCCAGACAGATAGCCTGCCACTGGAGAGAGGGAGGGGGGAGAGAGAGAGAGAGAGAGAGAGAGAGAGAGAGAGAGAAATGGACAGCTAGACAGAGACATGAACAGAAAGAGAGAGAGAAAGGTCAAACAAGTCTTTAGCCCTATTTAATTATGGAGCGTGTGAAATACTGTCGCACCTAGACGAGCGAGTGTTAGGCTTCAAGACGCCGGAGTTACGGGGAACACCTAATATACTCCATTAGGCCAGAGGAGCAGGAGGAGCCCTGACTAATTCCCCCAGGGTGTGGGGTTACGCCAGCTTAGGTTTCACACAGTCTATGACGAGCAGTGAAATCAAATATGGCACCTCTTTACAGATCCATAAGAACTGAGAGCTGTGAAGATAAGAATTATTACAAGCTATTGTTATGTACTGCACACACTAACAAACGTTGATGTATTCTGTGGTGTGTTTAGAAATTGTTCTACTTATATACAGAAATATATATACAGATATATACAGATATACACATATATATATACATACTTATATACAGAAATATGTACACTCATAAACTGAAAGCCACAGGTCCACATAATATGATGACAACATCCGATGACATATTTCTGTGCTAAACAATACACTGTGTGACATACCCTATCTATGCGCATACACATATACGCAGACACACACACACACTGGCACACACACACACACACACACACACACACACACACACAGACACTCTCTTCATATGACTGGTAATGTCGCCAGATTGGGTGTCTGCCCTAATTACGGGCCTGTCCTTTAGTGTTGGCATTTCGGTGGCTCCAGCAAAGCCTTTGATGTAGACGGAGAGGGTAATTGGCCTTTCATGGATCCTGGTGCCCAGGCCCTGGGAGGTGGGTGTAGATAGTTAGAGGTGTGTGTGTGTGTGTGTGTGTGTGTGTATGTGCGCATGCAGAACAGATCCTCTTTAGCACATGATCAGGATCGGGGGCGGTTGAGCCTGTGCCTATGAACTCTGGCCTCGCCCACGGCAACACAGCCAGAGAAAAGCAGGTGCAAATAACAGCACTCCAGAGCAATATTAAATAGCTTGTTGACTACCCATATATACAGCACATATTTATATACTGTGTGTGTGTGTGTGTGTGTGTGTGTGTGTGTGTGTGTGTTTTTGCAAGTGCGTTTTTTGGCATGTGTATAAATATTTGTGTGCATGTCTTGCTGTACTGTATGTGAATGTTTGTACAGATTTTAAGTGCAAGAGCCTCGGTGAAATGATGATTCCGTATGTAAAGTCACACGGCCCTAGAGGTCAGGTTGAAAAAGTCAAGGGCTATTGTGCTGACCAGGGTGTTGAATGCCACCAGCACAGCTGTCCTGCCCTGCTGGTCAATGGCCAAGCCCTGGGCAGCCGCAGGTGAAGGACAAGCATGCTTGGAATGTGTATGCCACTATGTGATTACTACTGTGCATGTGTGTGTGTGTGTGTGTGTGAGAGACTATGAGTGCAGGCTATGATCTCTTTCCATCCTATAACCTATGACAAGGGCAGAGCATGGGTGTCATGGACTGAAATACTCAGACATCTACACAAAAATATACACTGACAAATACACACACACACACACACACATACACGCACGCACAGATAAACACACCGACAGATAAATACAATTTTCAAATGCTTACACATACATACGTACATAGATGCATACATATATACTCTCATTACCTCCTAAACAGATGTAGGATGTAATTCACATGACATGAGGAAGTCACAGAATGCTATCCAGGACAGTAACCCATCAACCCAACAACATCATGCAGCTCAGATCCCTCTCCATGGGCTTGCAGAGCTTGACTGGATCATTAAACCGTACCACACACACATGCACACAACACACACCATGGAACAATGCGGCCGCTGGCCAAGCAAGCAGAAAGCTGCATGTCATGAGGTCAGTGGACTGTCACATCGACTGTGACGAGGTGGAGTTCATAAATCAGGCTCCAAAAAACTCCCCCTTTACATTGAGCCCTTAAATAGTGCAAGCTCTGCCCAAACACTGTCTCTACAGTTAAGGTCTATGGTGGGACTTTGACAAATTGTTGTCTTTTTGCTGAGTGTAGACTTGCTGAAGTTGATGAATGGTAAGGCAAGTGAATCATGGCTTTTGTATACTTATTGCACACAAAAACACAAACACAAACACACACATGTGCACATACACACACACACAGTAACCACACACACACACAAACACACATATAAATGCATACAGGCAACACACCACCAAGTTGTCTTCTTATTCTCAAAAAGTATTCTCAAATCTCCTCCCCAAACCTCAGCAGGTTACTGTAATATGCAATGGTGTGTAAGAACTGTCTGTGGAAGGCCCATAAGTCCTGCTGACAGCCAGAGGCCAGACAGACAGGGTCCTGACACACGGTTGGCTTTTCACACAAGGGCAGAGCAGAGCTCAGCTGAGCTTCTGATCCTTGACTAGGCAGGATAATACATCACCTTTCCCCCTTTCTTTCAGCTTGCATGCCTTTGCCAATGCATTCTGAATATATTCACAGGGCATGTACACACACACACACACACAACACACACACCAGCTCAGTTATTAAAATTGCATATTTGCTAATACAGGTATACACAAAGTAAAACACACATAGGCACATAGAAGCTTCTGTACTGATATCAAGCATTTATTTAACACACACGCATACATACACACATACACACACACTCATACATACACAAACACACACACAGACACAAACAGACACACATACACAAAAACACACACACAATCCTTTCATCAGCTGCCCAGCGGGGCATTCACTGACAATCCACATGCCAGCAGGGTCAGCACTCAAAGTCTGGCCTGATGCCAAAACTGCCAAAACAACAATAACAACAACAATAACAACACTAACAACAATAACAACACAAACAATAACAACAACAATAACAATAAAGACAGCAGCTTCAGCTGCTCTGTGTAAATGGCTCTTCAACGCATTCCATGCATGCTGGCCATAAGCAGACCGATTACTATCTGCCGAACCCCCGCACCTCAAAATGGCCACATCGATCCGCTCATTTGCCCGTCTGGGGGGCTCTGGGGAGGACGGTATGTGCTGTGTGAAACTGGAATCAGCCCACGCAGACAGGAAACGGCAGTCTGAGGCAGGCCCCCGGCTTGCTTCAGGCCCCCTGGGGGCCCTCCGCTCCGTCCGGGCAGCTGTCTGTGTCTATGCCCAACAAGAATGATCACTGCTGCTAAACTAATCCTTGGAATTCGTTAATGGACGTTTGATGAGAAGCCCCCTCAAGCCAGATCCATATGGCAGTCTCACTGCCATTAAAGACATGCTATAGCAAACGCTCACTCTCTCTCACACAAACACACATAGACACACACACACAAACACACACACACACACACATATATATATATATATATATATAATATATATATATATATATACTCATACATACATACATATACACACATATACATATTTCCTACACTTTGAGCATTGTGGGACAGGGGAACGTATCCTACAGCCCTGATGTCTTTTGATTTTATGGTTATGTGCCTGAATGGTATGTTCCTGCCTTTAGCAAAAAGCTCCCTCTTTTTCTCTTTTACATGCCTCTCTCTCTCTCTCTTTAACATCTCTTCAACTGTGTCCCAGTAAAACATGAAGAGAGTAAAGTGTGTTTATCTTTAGCTCTCGTGGCTTTCGTGGTTGCACTGCAGGGGTCGAGCTTTATAATAATTTCCCTCTATGGTCCTGTCCTCTTTCTTAAACTGCCCTGAATGACCTCCCATTCATTCATATAAAGAAACTTCCTCTGATGCATCTTCCTTGTTAGCATAGAAACTTACATAATGCATTTAAGGGATTCCTCTGCATCTGAAGTATTTGTGAAGAGAGGTTCAATGGCGTGTGTGTGCATCTGTGTGTGTGTGTGTGTGTGTGTGTGTGTGTGTGTGTGTGTGTGTGTGTGTGTATTTATGGATTGAGGAGTTTGGTTAGGGGTGAAGCAGAAATCCTGTATGGTCTCCACTTCCCATGCCCATAGGCTAGTCCCATAGAAAGCAGCTGTCTTCATTAGTGCTGTCCCTAATACGTGGGCTCGTTATCATGGCAGATGACCCAGCACTGCTGGCTATGCTCAAATGGAAAACACACACACACACACACACACACATAAAACACATGTGTGTCCAACATACTAAGAAATATACTGTACACTACTTCATACATCAACCACACTGAGATAGTGAATTCTGCACATGCTCAGGCATGAACACAAACAGACACAGACACACACAGACACACATACACACACACACACACACACACACACACACAAAACACAGACACACACACACACCATTTGACCTGCTTGAACATACACTATCACTCATTAACTTTTTAACTTTACACTACACTACTACCCATTAACTTTACACCATTGTATCTGGTTTCAAAAGGTGGGGTACAACAACTAATGCTGAGTCAGTCTTACGTGACATAATTCACAACTTTTTCATCTGCACTCCAACCAAAACACAGCCTAACGACATCCCATCATAAAGCCTAGCTTGTCAGAATTTTGTCAGGAGACGTATGACTTTATTGACAATGATGATAAGCGACGTGAATGACACTACACTTGAGTCTTATAATGTGGCCACTCTCCCAATCAAGACGGGCAGAGAATTCTAGAATTCTTGGTTCTAGAATTGTATAATGTGACAAAAAATGACCCTGCCATTACAGAGACAAGGTATGGATAAGAAGATTGAAACCACTGAGACATACAGAGAGAGAGAGAGAGAGAGAGAGAGAGAGGCAGAAATAGATAGATAGTGTGTGTATGTGTGTGCGTGTGTGTGTATACATGCTTATGTAAGGCGGGCTGGGCGCTTGGTGATATGGCAGTGGCTATGATGAGAGGAGCAGGGGAAGGCTGCAATATACTGTGACTGTGTGGAGTGGGGTAGGGAGCCATGAGCTGAGCCATGCCCAAGTAGGGGCTCTTTGCCCAGGCTACGTTCCACCAGCATGAGCCCCTTCCCAGGGAGCCAAAAACCCCACCATATCAAAGCCCTCAATCTCACAACCCACAGCTCCTTTACACACTACAAATGAATGTATAAAGTAGTGGGAGTAAATCTCTTTTCAGAATCTTTTTACATTTCAGCTTTGACAAACAGAGCTTTGTGCAAACTGTCAAACTTTTTCTTTCCAAAAAAAAAGACAGAGAAGTGTTATGAGAGTAAGAGGATTAAGGAAGAGAAATTTAAATCAGGCTTAAATTACATAATTTAAATAAACATCACACCACTGGGGGACTACATAAAAATTGAGATTAAGATTAAGGCTCTAGAAAGGAGGCTATTTAATTCTACTGACTCTTGACTGACTAACCCATCCAAACTCCTGCACAGTGTCAGTACCCTCACAGGCGGTCTCTCTCTCTCTCTCTCTCTCTCTCTCTATCTATCTTTCTCTGTAGACACTTCACCCTCAAATGGCGTGAGTGAGTGGGTGAATGACTGGGTGAGTGAGTGAGTGAGCGAGGGACAAGACTGTTTTTCTGCTGCTCAGCTGAATTTCAATGTCCTCTCTGCAAACTAAGCTCTGAGCCCTGACAGACTTAACTAACGCTGTTTAGTGAATGAGTTTGCAAGGTGATAAATCATCCAATTAACAACACTAAAGTCATGTTGCAACCCCACTTCAATTTCCGTTTCTTGCTAATTGTAAATTGTTTACGGGTGCTTTTTTGACGTTTAGATGATTCCCTTTAGCTAAGTCTGCATGTGATGCCAATTTTAGGAAAGTCTCAAAAAGGGTGCAACAGAGCCCTAACGCACTTCAGATTTTGACAGTGGGACACCCCTGAACCTTCACGAATGTAGCATGAACGTGCATTTAAGTTTGTGAGTCTGTAAAGGCGAACATTGAGACTGGGCCAGTGAGTCAGTCAGTCAGTGAATGAGTGAGCGATTGTCTAAGTGAGTAAGTGAGTGAGTGAACAAATACGTGTGTGAGTGAGTGCGTGAGCAAGTAATTAGCCTGCATGGGTCCTATATGCCTACTGAGTGCTCAGTCTACTAATGGTGGATGTGTTGAGTGAGTGAATGAATGATTGAGAGAGTAAGTGAGTGAGTGAGTGAATGAGTGAGTGACTGAGTGACTGACTGAGTGAGTGACAGTGTGAGTGAGCAAGTGATTGAGTGAGTGAGCGAGTGAGTGAGTAAATGAGTGAGTGAATAAGTGAGTGAACGATTGACTGAGTGAGTGTGTGAGTGAGCAAGTGAGTGAGTGAGTGAGTGAGCAACTGAGTGAGTGAGGGAGTGATAGAGTGAGCGAGTGAGTGAATGAGTGTGTGAGTGTGTGAGTGAATGAATGAGTGAGTGAGTGATAGTGTAAGTGATTGAGTGAGTGAGTGAGTATGTGAATGAGTGAGTGAGTGAGTGAGTGAGTGAATGACTAAGTGAGTAAGTGAGTGAGTGAGTGAGTGTGTGAGTGAGTAAGTGAGTGTGTGAATGACCACCCGCCCAGAATTGGTCCTCTGCCTACCGAGTGTTCAGTCTGCTAGTGATGAATGACCTCCACCTACAGACTGACCAGCTCACACATGGTGCAATCCCTCTCCATCCTCACAGCCTGGAGCTCCACGTCTTGCTTTTGATCTCAATCTGTTTTTTTCAGTGTTTTTCTGAATCCCTTTACCCCCATTGGTCATTCGTCTACCTCCCACCTGAGGTCTACCCATATCACACTCGATTACTAAGTCTCTCTCTTACTTCTTCTCTCCATCAGTGTTCTCATTCTTTCCTACTTTTTCTCTCTCTATCTTCTTCCCGCTTTTCTCTCACTCTCTCTAACTCTCTCTCTCATGAGCAGACAGACAATGTGGAGCATGTCTCTCCACCATGCATAGTCATCATGCCTCCCCCAGCAGCAGCAGACTCTATGGAGTGGTTGCATAATGGTGGCACGACTCTGTTCAGCTCGACACTAGCCAGACTCAAACTCAGACTGAGAGTCTCTGAGCTCATGGCCACTGCCACTGGGCTGCTTGGCTCCTGGGCACTCTCTCTCTCTCTCTCTCTCTCTCTCTATGTGTGCATCATGAGTGCTTGAGCATTTTTGACCATTTTATATAACCACCTCCCTCTCCTGCTCCTGCCTTGCGCTGCTCAGTTCTGCAGCACCGGCCCCCCTCTGGCTGTGCCTACCTCCTACAGCGCACACTACACACTACAGTGGACTTACACAACCCAAACCCCACCCAGACCACCATCACCACTCCAACAGTCTCTCTCTCTCTCTCTCTCTCTCTCTCTCTCTCTTTCTTTCCTCTCCTCTCATGTCCACCCACACTTAGAGACAAATGGGAGAGGGATGGGGTGGGGAGGGGTGGGGAGAGCAGACAGTGGAAGAGAAGCAGACAGAGAGAAATGGAAAGAGTATGAGATTAGATGCTGGGGTGAACAAAAGAGAAAAAAGAGAGCGAGAGAAAGAGAGCACAGAGGTGGGGGCACACAGAAATAGACAGTGAGTGAGAAATTTTAAAAGGATAAGAGACAGATATGGGGGTATATTCTCTATATGGAAAGAGAAGGAGGAAGAGAGGCAGACAAAGACAGAAAGAGAAGATGATCGAGACTGAATAAGAGGTAGACAGAACTGATACAGGCAGAGCTAAATGGAAATTTGGGAATGACCAACATAAAAAGAAAGAGAGAGAGATGGAGAGAGAGAGAAAGAGAGAGAGAGAAAGAGAGAGAGAGAGTGAGTGGTAGAAATGAGGAAAACCTAATGGTGAGAGGCCTGGCATGCTGAGTAGGCTCAGAGGATGGCACAGGGTTCCTCCCCGGAGGGGGCAGTCAGAGCAAGGACTTAGGGATGGCCCCAGACCCCAGTTCTTTTGGGAGAACTTACACAACACTTTACACAGCACAGCACTCTACAGCCCCACCCACTCTGCACTGGATATTTGTGTGTATGTGGTGTGTGTGTGTGTGTGTGTGTGTGTGTGTGTGTGTGTGTGTGTGTGTGTACAATAAGGGAGGTCTATCCGCAGCTGGCCCAGTTGCCTTATCTAGGGGGAAATCCACATAATTGAACTGACTGCAAACAGATGCCCTACCGTATGTGTGAATGTGTATGCAGGATTTTCTGAGGACACACAGGTCATCATAGCATGTTCTTTTCTTAGAACAACCCCTTTGTACCAACCTACATGGCTATCGCAAGAAACTGACGAAAGAACCACAGCCAAATTAGATAAGAAGGAATTAATCATTACTACTCTACATACACATTTCACTTTCATTCATGTGTGACACTCCATGAATCCACCGCGGTCCAGCATAATGCAGACACAGACCCTATTCCACAGACATCTTCAGAGACTGAAAACAAGCAAGAAAATAATTCTCACACTTCACTGTCCTTGAGTGAAACCAAAGAAGTGCAAAGAGTGTCTTAGTTACCGTCCTCTGCAGCACAGTTGAACACACACACACGTACCCTTGACCCCGTGACGACTCCACACGATTGCTGACAGATCTATGTATAGACACCATCAGTCACTGGGACAGAGAAGCAATAGTAGTTAGCTCCTCTCTCCCAAACAGGAGCTCCTCAATCAGGAGATACCGTTCCGGCAGGTCACCCCAACCCAACAGCGCATGATGATGGGAAACACAACAGAAGGGAAGAGAAGAGGAGAGGAGAGAGGAGAAGAGAAGAGAAGAAAAGAGAAGAGAAGAGGAAAAAAGAGGAGAAGCTGACCGGCTGACCCCTCAGTTCTGCTCTGCACATGCCAAGGTGGCCCGGATACTAGTAAGCCCTTGTTATGTCAGGTCAATTTAACATATTTCAGGAGATGTACCCACAATTTTCAGACTGAGATTTGGCTCTAGTCTGGCCTGGTACCGGCTCAGATTCCTAGGCCAGCTCTAATCTAGGATCCAGGGTATTAGAGTGGGGACAGCTGAGGCTTTTGAATATAGCCAGTTTGACTGGGTCTGTGTTATGTAGACACTCTGTATGAGACACAGCTACACACAGAGACACTGGTATATGATTCTGAGCCTTTTACAGCAGGCAGAGCCTTGCAGGCATCTTTTGCAGAGGAGGACAGGGGTACTGTAATGAAATACAGTTTCAGCACGAACTGAGAGGCAAATTAGAAAACATGGCATTAAACAGCGTGTGTGTGTGTGTGCGTGTATGTGTATGCGTTTGTGTGTGTGAGCACACTTGTGAAAAAGACAGAGATGGTGTGTATCTGTGCTTGAATTCCGCTGTGTAGCAGCAAGAAAGAATGATTAAAAGACTCACACAGGACAAAATCTCCTGGTGCTGTCCAAACCCAATCCCACAGTAAATCATCCTAGTACATTTCACTTATTACTAAAATCCAGTTATGAAAAAATGCCATTCAGCCCACTACAAGCTGGGGATAAAAGATTAATCATTTTCTTATGAAAACTGCAATTTCAACCAATGTAATTTGCAAATACCCATACCTGCAATTAACTGTGCAGCATGCACCTTTAGCATTTAGCATTTCTATTCTAAACCAGCATAAGTGCTATGCAACACCTTTAGCAGTTAGGTGATACTTGGGCGATACAACAAACTTGCACTAACATTTGCAAAAAGAAACACTACAGTGTTTGTAGTAGTGATGTGATGACGCAATAAAAAGACACAGAAATACCTTAATGCAGCTGAGGTACCATAATACTAATCTTTCTGAGTGTGAGTGAGAGTGGGCAAACTATCAGTCATATACTACTTCAGTAATTTTTAAATGTATTACATGGTGACTAATGGACTGAATCCCAACTGTCACAGTACCGCAAATCAAACTGTGCTTTCAATATCAGTCAGAAAAAATCACAGTTAGATTTTTTTCCCAAACCGCTCAGCCCACTGCAAGGCTCCCAGTCTACCTGTGTGAAAAAGTAAGTAGAGTGCAGGTGGAGCGTGATATGAATGACTAATCACACTTCATCAATCTGCAGTGGGAGGATTAATGTTCGGTCCTTTTTTTTTTTCTGGGAAGCTGCAACATGCCAAGCTGGAATCAATATAATTGCCACTTTGTCTCTTTTTATAGCCTGATGCATTGCTATTGATGTTTGAATCATCACGGCCACTTGCACGCCATTTCTCTATGAGTCATGGGAGAGTAGTAGAGCCAACAGCTTAAAAACAGTAGAAGATGCTGCTGTGGCTGGCTTTTTAACAACCGACCCATCATGGAGTATTGCTCACAGTGCCATAGGAATAAATAAACAAGGCGGCGCGTGACTGGTACGGCGCGGCGAAGCCGCAGAGCCCGTGGGCCACGTGTGCCAGCAACAAGAGAAGATTTCTATTTAGGAGAGCCTCAGATCGGATGCGCTGTGCCCCTTACATGACAATAATAGTGCTTATTACAGGCGGCTAAGAGAAAGTGGAGAAGAGGAAAGAGTCCAGATCGTGGGGCCAATTTACAGTGTGCTGCTACAAATGGGGTCAAACGTGTTAACCTGCACCATCCTGTGATGTGGGGCACGCTCAGTCTGGAAGCTTTACGAGAAAGAAACAAAAAGCCGACAGCAACTCTACATGGCAACGTGTCAGCCTGTGGCCCTTTGAAATTAGGCTTTTAAAGTGTGTAATTTAAATGAATTGAAAAATGTATCAAAAATATTCCAAGTGAAAACACCATAACATAGCCTCTACCTTGTGAAATGTGTTAACCTATGATACTTCTCTATACAAGGAGCCCGAGTTCCTGTATAATCAGGACCGTTTTAAATGTGTAATTTATGTTAGCAACAGATGTAGAATCATTACACCCACAGAATCATTTGCAAAGAGAAACGGTCGTAATTGCAGTGGGATCAATTAGCTGTATCTGAAAAACTGAGACGGACGCGTAGCGTGGTGTGGTGTGGTGTGGTGTGGTGTGGTGTAGTGTGGTGTGGTGTAGTGTGTTGTGGCGTGCGGCTACAGCTCAGTGGGAGGCTGTCTGTCTTTCAGAGGTACAGTTCTGCCGGTGTTCAGTTACACATTAGCGTAATAGGAAAGTGGAATTTACATCGTGCATTATGCCCAGTACAGCACCAGACTGGCTTTGATGTGCCATTATCTAAATTACAGCATGGAGAAAATTAAAAAAGGGGTGTGTGTATGCGCGCGCGTGTCTGTGTGGGCTCTCTGTGTGTGTGGTGGATTTGTGGGTGGTTGTACATTTCCATTAAAAGAAAGAAATCATAGATGGAAACCTAGGCTGACAGAAATAGCACAGAAAATTTTGTGTGTGTGTGTGTGTATGTCTGTGAGAGAGAGAGAGACAGAGAGAGAGAGAGAGAGAGAGAGAGAGAAACGAGAAGTGTATTAGTGAATGAATAATAACAGCAAGTGATTTGGGGATTTTGCTGTAATGAGAAGCTTGGATTCCAACTTCAATCTCTTGATTTCAGTATTATCCACTGAAACAACTATAGGTGGCAGTCTCTCAATCATATAGGAGAAAACTATTTCAAACTCTTCAATTACATTTAATTAGATCATCAAGACACTTCAGTCCTGATAAATATCTGATTCAGTGGCTATTGTTACTGCTACTTAATACAATTCCATGCTCCCATCCCAGAAACATAAGTAAACAATCAATAAATGTTAAATTACAAGATACTTAATACAAGATATGTAATAATACGGTGAGTGTGTCCATTTTAATAATTCAATTCAAACTTCATTTTAACAAGTTATTTGTCCCTCCCAAACAAGCACTGTCAGAAACAAAGACATTCCTCACACCCTCATTCTGTCATTGACGACATGACCTCAGCTCCTCTGACAAGCTGACCCAATGAGTGTATTTTAGGACCTCCATGGCGCTCTCCTACCTATACTTCATGCCCGTCCTCATGCACTGGTCACTGGAGGAAGGCACGTTCTGGACGGACAGCTGACCCAGACTCCGTGCCACCATTGCCACGGCGCGGAACTTGCTCTTGGTGGTGGGACTGTTGGCATTCTGCCGGTTGAGCCGGTCCTCCGTGCTACGGCTCACAGCCCTATGGTCCGTGCACACAAACGACACCTGCATGCCGGCGACGGCTGGCGAGCCCCCTGAACCTTCCTCTGGCAGGCGGGTGAGCAGTCGAGTAAAAGTGTGTCCAAGTGTGTGTGTGTGTGTATGTGTGTGTGTGCGTGGGAGTGTGTGTGGGCAGTGGGTCACAGAACACCAGATGAAGTGACACCCCACAACTAACACGACCGAAGTGACCTGATTTACTGAAGATTTAAGTCTACCCCTTCAGAGAGAGAGGGCCAAGGAGAGAGAGAGAGAGAAGAGAAAATACTATTATTAAATGTGCTGTATAAATATAATTGAATTGATTGACTTGCAGGGTTTCCAGAAAAGAGAAAAAGGAGATTAGTCCCACTGGTGTCCTCTTCACAAACTGGGATCTGTGGATCTGTGATCCTGCCCTCTCTTCTCCAAAAAAGTTCCCTCTCTGGTCGCAGAAAACAAGGTGAAACTGTCCAGCTCTGAAGAGACCCGAGGAGAGACTGAAGAAGTCTGCCGGCCGTGTCCAAAGTGATGAGAGAGGAGTTAACAGCCACGCTGCAGGTAAGTGCTATCTGCAATGTGTCCAATCCACTCTGTGAGAAGCACTGTCAGTTCCAGCAGCAGCACGCGTGCATGTGTATGTGTGAGTGATTGAGTGAGTGAGTGAGAGTGTGTGTGCGTGTGTGTATGTGTATATGTATATGTGTGTGTGTGTGTGTGTGTGTGTTTGTGTGTGCGTGGCTCCCAGAGCGAGGTCTTGTCAACAGCAGCCTGTGAAGCGCTGAACCTTGAGCACCAATCACATCAGCACTCTGTGCCCGGGAGGAAGAGCCATGGCCACATGCATGCACCGCGTCACCACAGCCGTCCGCTCGCACTGGGAGAGCTTAGCACTCACTCCACCCCTCCCCTCTCTCTCGCTTTCTCTCACTCTCTCTCGCTTTCTCTTTTGCTAACAATCCTCCTCTCTCTCACTCAGTCGCCCACTTACTCTCTCCTAACCTCTATCCCCCTCTCTTTCTTTCCCTCTCACTACCTATCCTCCTTATTTTTTCACTCACTCCCTCTCCCACTGCTCCCCCTCTCTCTGTCATTCACTCACTGTTTCCTACTTGCCTTTTCTTTTTATTCTACCCCCCCATCTCCTCTGCCTCCCTCTGTCCAGTCTCTCTCTCTCTCCCCCCCCTCTCAGTCTGTCTTGTGAAGTCCCTCTGTTCTGTTCCCTGGTGGCATATTAGCCAGTCTGTCTGTTCTGCCGTTTGACAGCCGGAGATTTGGCAGCCCCGAGCTCGCTGCTTAGGTTAACATTCAATAAGGCTGACCTACTGGGTATACTGGCTACATGAATATGTGAAGACAGACAGAGACAGAGAGAGAGAGGGAGAGAGAGAGAGAGAGAGGGGGGAAGAGCAGAGAGAGTGAAAGAGAAAGAAAGAGGGAGGGGTTGCGTGTGCTTCACCAAGGAGAACCAGGAGAGAGTGAGAGAAAGAGAGAGAAATGAAAGAGGAGAGGAGAAAATGCAGATTTATAAGAGAGAGAGAGCCGAGGGAGCAGCTCTTCCTCCCACAAGTCCATGTAAAGCACTGTATGATCATGCCTTACCTGGCAGCACTGCCCACGCATGCGTGCAAACATCTGCACTGACTAGAGTGAACACACTACCTTGTCCTTCTGCTGGAATTAACTCATGTCTATCTCCACCAAGAGAGGGCTGCACAGGAGATAACAATAGTATGAAAATCATACAAAGGGGATGAAACAGCTGACGTCACATTCAATAAGACTCTTGGCTTAAAGAGGAGCTCATACTTCGGCTCAAATGGAGCTTAACCTGCAGGGCATGATGAGGAGAAAAAATAAAGGCGATTGGCTATTGGAGCATTAAACGTCCATGAACTTGACAGCGTAAGTAGTGTGGTCATTATGCAACCTGACCTGTTTTAATATTTATCACGAATGATAAGTAATGCCTAATGTACAATGGCGTATTGTGCCCTGGTCCTCATCACCCCGATGTTCCTTCTGACCCTTGGCGACTGCTTCTGCCATCATCATTTATAAAGGGGCCATGATCTCTTTTGAACAATGACGGCCTCATCAAAGAAAAGGCTTCTCTTTCACAAACTCATGAATAAAAATCAGCTGCAAAAGCTTCAACACTGCAGCTCCTGCAGTTCTCTTGCCATTGGACGGCAGAAAGCCTTAAAAATGCAATCTGGTGAAAATAACCACGTTTATTTGATATGCACGTCATTCATGTCAGTATCCAGCGTTTTCGAGTTTTTAGCTGAATGCTTGAAAGTCTAGAGGGAGAGTTGGCAGGCCAGTGACGCACAATTTCCAGACCAAACATGGGCTTCAATGGAGTCCTGTTTTGTAGGTTGAGCAGATGGGTAGCTGACTAAGGCAGTGAAAAGAGTGGGCAGAGAAGCCATTCCTAAATTTAGACAAAGTATGTGCCCTTCTGGCCTACAGGGCACAAATAGCAATAAAATAAAAAAGTAAAGCGCAGCATCCAATTAGAGCCAAGCATTTTTTATGGGGTGAGGTGAAATCTCTGAAGAGGGACTTTCCTTGTTGCCTCTAAAAAGGAAATCTTTACATGCATGATTTGTTGTTGTTATTATTGTTGTTGTTGTTCCAGATAATTAAGAGGGCAATTATATACAAATCAATGACTTTCTGGTGTATTGCCTACTGTTTGGGTTCGCCGACCTCAGTCAAGTATCCAATATGAGCTCACTTTGCATTCCAAACACATGTAATGATTTCAGAACATCACAGTCTTTTTTCGATTAACGCATTAACTTTTTTCGATTTACTTTTTTCGATTAAGTTCTTCGACCTTAATCAATATCCAATATGAGCTCACTTTGCATTCCAAGCACATATAATGATTTTAGAACATCACAGTCTTTTTCCTTGGAGTGTTATGCAGTGCAATCACAAATCAAGTGAGCTACATCCTCACTTACTTACAGTCTTTTACAGTCCCAATATTCACTGACAAGTTAACCACAGGAGATTCTTCAACACTGTGTCCAACTGTTCCATGTGACATGACACTCCTTCAGACATCAAAGAAAAAGAGGCTTCTAGAGTCGTGTCAGGGTTGGATCTGAAGGACCTGACTGAAACTGAAAGTCTTTCATATTTCCCGTGCAGTCAGCGACGTCGTTTCTGCACATGTCTGCTCTTGAGTTGGGGGTTGGAGTGGGGAATGGGAGGGTGCAGGGTGGGGGGTCACCCCGATAATCCAACTTCAGAAGTGACATTCTGCACATAAGCATATCCTGTCAGTTAAGAGCTTCACTTTGAACTTATGCTAACGTGTTTTTTTTTTTCTTTTTTTCTTTTTATTGGCACAGCCGCACAGATAAGTGGGAGCAGTCCTGTCGTTTTGGCCTCTTTTGTGAACTGAGATTACATGAGTGTGACTACCGTCACATTCACATAGGAGAGAGGTTGATGGAAGGCTGAGAGAAGCTTAACACCCAGCACTCAGCTGTTGAGTCAGTGGAGTCCTACACACACAAATACCCCCTGGATTGGTGCAAAAAAGAGGGAAGTGAGGGGGGTATAAACTGCCTCAACTAGGGGGTGGAAGTGGGAATTGGGATGGAGATGAGGCAGGGGACTTGGGGAGGGGGGTGCTGATTTAGGAAACAGAGGGGGTGAGGCGGAGATCTGACGTCTAAATATAATAATATATACACCACAGCAGTGCCACTGCCGGGACCCACACAGGTTACCAGCACTTTGCATCATAGTGTGACTCATCTGCCACAGGCAAGCTGTCTCACTTCAGATTATTTAGTCAATGCAATGCTGACGAGGGAGGCAACCTCCCCGTCTAAACTTTGTCAATCAGGGCTGTTATCAGGCACCCTAAAAAGCAGTGTTTGGAAATCAAACGGGTAGGTGTATGGTACAGGGGAGTACCTGACAATGGGTTGTGAACGAGATCCACAACTTAACACGATCCATAAGCCCTGAGCAATTCACTGTCTGACTGTCTTCCTGATGGCAGCCTCTCAGAAGTAAAAAAATCAAAGGCTTGCATGCATGAAACAGTCAATGTCATTATGCTAATAACGACCAGTGCGTTAATTTCAAGTAACAAAATTTCACATGTGTTCGCCACACATGAAAGCTTCAGGGGAAGATGAATGTTTATATACAGTATATTGCTTTGGTCTTTTTTTATTTTTAGTATGTGGTAATGCAATGCAACATGCAATGAGGTAACGCTGCATTCGTGTGACAAACATTTGGGCTTTTAGCGTGAAACAAGATTATCTTATGGTATGCAAAACCAACCCAAACATTAGGAGTCTCTGTGACTCACTAATGCTTTTGAGCATTAAGAATGGAAGAATGCAGAAGGCTAGTCAATGCAGAAAGAGTGACAATAGACTGACAGATCAGGAAGGCAATGGGAGGAGGATGCGAATGTATGGGGGAGGGGTGCGCAAAGAAGATAGCCAATGTAGTGTACAGCTACTGGGTCTGAGTGAGATGAGGTGTGACTAAATGCAGCCCTCAGCTTAACCCACAGCCAGTCACAACAGCACACTCGACGCCACGCCACCCTCTCCTCCACGACTTACATTGAACTAGGTAAGGCTGGCAGGTGGCTGGGGCTGTTCGATGTCCTCACCTGTTTAGACACGACACAGACGATGATGGCAAACTGACCATGGATCAATCAACAGCAAAACATGTCAAGCCAATGCAAAGCATCTGCATAACACACACACACACACACACACACACACAGACAAACATACACACATACATACATACAAACATACACACCCAGTCATGCACCTCTAGGAAAACCTATTTCCCATCACCTGTCTCCCCTGTCTCAAGGACCCTGTAATAGCACTATCAGGATATGGGTCGGGAGCAGCTGAATGCCAGGAGGGCCCTGTTACACATGCCCTAACTGAATCATCAATACCAAATACAGGAGCCTCAGCGGCTCAGCCATCACGCGGCTACGAATGCTTCACACTAGTGATGAGCAACTCCAGCCCAACATATGTGACCTTTTCTAATGAGGGGTGTGTGTGTGTGTGTGTGTGTGCATGTGTGTGTGTGTGTGTGTGCATGTGTGTGGTTGGGGGAGTACTGAGCGATGGTCAAGCAGACAGGAGGAAGGTTGCTGATTGGCTTTGACAAGCTACAGCTGCAGAGCACCTGAACTCCCTCAGAACACTAGGATGAGGGAACTGCTGCATGAATGTATGGGGGTGGGCTGTGGAGGTGAATGTGTGTGTGTGTGTGTGTGTGTGTGTGTGTGTGTGTGTGTGTGTGTGTGTGTGTGTGTGAGGGTGAGACCAGCAGCTTGGTGTAATGAATCAAAGCCTTTTCAAAGCCCAGGCTTGGAGCGTGTAACCTACACCAATGGAATCTAATCAAACCTTCCATCACCTGACCCCAGGCAGAAAGTGTGTGTTCATATGTATGTGTGTGCGTGTTAGTGTGTGTATGCGTGTGTGGATGTGTGTGTGTGCGTGCAGGCAAGCATATATGTGCATGCTACACATGGCAACTTCCCAGCAGACGTATGTACCGTCTCTGGCAGCCTGCCATCATGGGAAACAGACAGCAGGTCCATTGAATCAAAGGCCGGCAGAAACTGCAGCTTGAATTTCTCATGTATCCCCTGACTCAGTGCACTTCTGTGCTGCTACTGTGCAAACTACCGGCTGCTCATTGTTACCATTGCACATAATGATGTGACTTCAAGACATATACAATGCTGAGGTGTCAACGATGCCAGGATACCTCCCACAAGATAATTGGACCTTGTGGTGATGTTTGGTGATGTTCCAGCAGGACGAAAGCATCACACACATACAACAAACAGACACACACACACACACACACACACACAAGCGCACGCACAAACACAGACACACACACATGCTGTGCCCTGATCCATACCAATTTGTTGTAGTTAGGGATGGGCTGCTCTTTGATTTCTCTTCCCCTTGACCTCACGGCTAGGAGGCTAACAGGTCTAGAGGAGCAGTAATCTCCCTTTGTTCCTCTTCTGTCTCTCTTTCCTCCTTTCCCTCTCTTCTCAATACTTCAAACGCTCCTTCCTGATGATATCTGTCAAGTCCTCTCTTCCTCCTCCATCTCACTCTACCTCTCTTGCTCTCCCTCCCTCTCTCTCTCTCTCTCTCTTTCTCGTTTGATTAGAAGTTAAGCTGCCTGAAATCCCTTGGAGAGGCTCGTTCTCATGTCTTTTCACCTTGCACAGCTACCTACTTCCTGCACCAGAGTGCCAATCCATCACAGCAATCCAGGCCTAAAAAACAAAGCCCATCTTTGGGGCCTTCATCATGCTGGAGGCTGAAAGCGCTGATCCGGATAGCAGGGTGGAGCCATGAAGCTCCAGTGCCCAGCAAAGACGCTATCCATGTTTGTTTTTGTTTGTTTCATTTATTTTCTCTCCTCACAGCAAGGAATGCTCCTATGAGCACCAGCTTTTATTTCCGACTGAAAAAAACGCTTATAAATACAAATGTCAGATATGGCTTTGACTTTTTTTTGCTGGAAACCTCAAGCACAGCCAACATTTAATGCGAGCCAGTCGTAAGAAAAGCTTTGCTTATTTTAACACTTGTCTCAGTTAATCCAGTGAAGAAATCATTGGAAATGAAGCAGGGAGTGGGCAACTGCACTGCATGGTAGACTGATTGATGGGGTGAATTTCCAAATTCACTTTTCATCGATCTCTGTTTCACTGCATTTTACTTCATCCATGTTTAATTTACACAATACTGATCATCTGATGTGCACAGTCCACTGGCATCTGCTGCACAAAAAAACTTTTTCTTTTTTTAAATTTGATGGTGTAGTCATGCAATGAGGCCTTGAGTGAACAAAGACTAATTACGTAATACTGATCTAAAGTCAATGCTGTCTTTATTAATCCTCTGCAGTGGAACCTCCAAACCATCCTAAATATTCTCCACACAGAGCTTTTGGATTGGGGCAAATCAGCACACTTAGGGAGGCAGGGGGCAAAGCCACACTGTTATCCCAAACCCAAAGAGGTAACTTCAAAAGGCGCATTTTTAAGCATGCCATCACTAATGACATTAAAACGCCTCTGAGGCACAGCTTGAGAATCTCTCTCAGCTCGGCTTTGGAGAAGCCAGTCAATACACTATCAACCGAAGCCCCATAAATAAACACATTTTTTTTTGGGGGGGGGGGGGGGGGGGCTAAGCTCCCCTCTGTCTCTTATCTTATTATTCGGAGTCACCCCTCCTCTCTCCTCTAATTCCTACCCAGCCTGAAGGACAACCCGACACATCGCAACTGAGCGAAAGACAGCCAGAGACACTTTTCCTCTCTGTTACACAGAGGGTTTATATAACTGCAGTTAACATGAGCACTAAGGATTGATTGGGGTCAATTGCGGGGGGTGGGGGGGACCTTACAGCTTGGCTAGAAAGTTAGCTTAGCCACATGGCTAAATTGGATGTTTTTTATTTTTTTTATTGCTGGTATGGAAATAAGAACATGGCAGTACTGTATACAAGGTTGTGCTTGAGCAGAGCAGGCACCACAGAGGATTTGGTGTGGTCTGTCACAAAAGGGAGTTGGGGTAGCCTGTGTGTGTGCGTGTGTGTGTGAGTGTGTGTGTGTGTGTGTGTGTGTGTGCGTGTGTGTGTGTGTGTGTGCAGGGGGAGAAAACGGGATTGGCTGTGACAGCCACACTGGTTCTTCTTCGGTCCTACAAGCAAGGGCTGATGGGCGCAGCATTCAGGCTCCAACACCACGCTCTCATCCTCTGACTTGGGCCAGGCCAGGCGAATCAGTGGAAATCAGTGGATCTTCCAGGCCACTAACCATTCCAGCACTCACTTACACAAACACACACACACACACAAACACACACCCACAACAAACACTCCCTGCATTACACACACACACACACACACACGACGCAGAAAGAAGAACAGGAGTGCTTGGGCAAGGAAGGGGGGGGTGGGAAACAGAAATAGCCCATATTCTAAGAGGGCAGACGAGGTGGAGAAAACAACGCCAGTCAAGCTGCATGATGGCATTCCTCTCCTCTGCACACAGCTACCAATGCGTTCCCCCTGGGCTAGCTCCCTCTCTCCCTCTCTATCTCTCTATACTTCTCATTCTATTTTTTTTTTCAATTCACTCTCTCTTCTACTCTGCTATCTCTTTACCCAAATTTCTCTCCCTGTTTTCCATTCCTCTCTCTCTCTCTCTCTCTCTCTCCCTCTTCTACTCATTCACTCTGACTCCCTCTCCCTCTTTTGCACTCTCTCTTTCTCTTTCTTCCTCTGTTTCTCTGAGTGCTTCTCCACTTCGATGGCCTCCAGCATCAGAGAGCCAATAAAGCTCCCCTCAATGGACCTGAAATGGCTGCCATCGCATCAAACCTCCATGAAATTTCTCTGTCCTTTCACTAGGCGAACCTGGAGGCTACGCTTGGAAGCAATGTGGCATTGTAATTCAATGTTCAGAGCTAATCAGAATTCCATTGAGTTGAGATCACATTGAATTTCCCAACCTCGTGTTGTACATATTAAGACAGTCACTCTAATCACGTCTCATAGTTAAATCTATTATGTAATGCTATTAGTATAACAAAAAAAGAAATTGACACTAAATAATAAAGAGTCCAAACTCAGAGAAAATGCTAACTACTGCTAAAATGCTAAAAACTAATGTCCAATACACCCACAAAAACACACAAATAATTTTTTACATGCTAGCTGGTATTATTCTAGTTTTTAAATGTCATTCAAAGTATTCTGTGTATTTAGCCTGCACTTAAGATTGAACATTTCTTATTTATTAAGATGAAAATGATCTTTCCCTCCTTGAGCCTGGTGAAGGGGCCATGACTGCTTTAACATGTGTGATGGCAAGAGTGGGGGTGTTCTTACTGTGGTGTTTCTTCATGTTGCTGTTTGTGTGGCTGTTATGTAAGACCATTGACAAAAACCCAAACTAAAAACTGAGTACAGAATACATAGCCCAGAGGGAGAGCCTGCCTTAAATATGAAGGGGGGAGGAAAGAGAGATTAAAAAGAGAGGAAGAGAATGAAAGAGAGAGAAAGAGAAAGCGAGAGAGAGAGAGAGAGAGAGATAAAGAGGAAGCTGAGGCTAATTGCAAAGCAAGTAGAGCAGAAAAGTGAAGTGCATCATCACTTCTGCCACTAGGATTCAAAACAGAGGGAGGGAGAGACAGAAAGAGGGATGAAAAGAGGGAGAGAAAGAATAAGAGATGGAGAGAGGAGAAATGCCAGCAGAGTAAACAGACAGAGGGATAAAGGGGGCAAGGCATACAGTAGAGTACAGCTGGGCAAGAAACAGCCTGTAATTACAGTAGAACAGCATTTTCAACATCATAGATGATGATGATGTATTGTAACACACTGAATGATTAATGTCTACGGCATGTGTAAGAGCTCAGAGCTCATTATTTAAAGTTTATTAGCGGGAAGTACCCAGCACAACTCTAACACACTGCCTGGAGTTCAGCATCAGCCCTCAGTGTTCAGCAGATCTACCCTGAATGGAACTGAAGTAGGGCAAAAGGGACACAGGCGTGAGCGTTCTAAGATGTCAAACTGCCGTGAGAATGATTAAATAAAAAGTCACTTTGAATGAGGCAAGTTGCTTGTATAGAGGTATGGGATGACAGATGATAGAAATTGCAGTAAGGAAAGACTCATAATGAAGTTAAAAGAAAGTAAAGCTTGTGAAAAACTACAATACCACATACTGCAATATGATAGTGCCATCTTGAGGTTAAGGTCTGACATTACAGTTAAAAGGAAAGTAACATTGGATATTAGATATGACAACTTTGCCTGGGCAGGGATTTAAAAAAATAGCATTTTTAGTGATAACAAACTCTGAACTGCACTATTGAATAATGTTCTGTAACATTTTCACAACTTACACAAACCTGGAATTTGTCCTACTGGTTGACCAAGTACAAAATCTATACAGAAAAACCACAAAAGGCGATAGGAGAAGGCAGCCCTCTGCCTGGGCCAATGGTGTGCCAGAACCAGCAGATGGTGCCAAGGCCGGCAGATGCCAAAAAATGCCCTGTTGCAACAGCAAGACCCGAAACACACAAAAAATTCCTGGATCTACCCTGCTCCAAAATTTAATGGGCTTTGGCCCATGTGTAACCTCTCCAGTGTCAATCATGAAAATCACACTGATTTTTTTTTTCCTGCTGACAAACAGACCTAAAACATATTTTCCTTGGTGCATGTGAAACCCTGGTCAGTTATACAGTACATAATCATTTAGCCTTGATGGAAATACACACACACACATACACTCTCTCTCTCTCTCACACACACACACACACACTTAATGATCATCATAAACTCCTCAAAGGTGTGAGGAAGGGCAATGCTTCTGATAACATAAAGATGAAGTGCTGACAGCCATCAGAAGCTAATATAGCTGTGACATCTACGAAAGCTGGAGTTCAAAATAGTAAACTGCAGGCAGATCCTCACACTCTGCAGGGGGAGGCTTTGCATGCCAAAACACATTCTCAAGCTTCACTGTCACATCTCACCCATTGGCTTCAGCAGAAAAGCATAAATAAAGGTTGTAAGGCAACACAGCAGACAGAACAACAGACACTAAATAGCATCTAGTGATACACTGATCACAAATAGTAGGCCTATGGGCCACAGGCCGCTTTCTAGGCTTGGCTGAAAGTATTGTGTTGAACCACTGCTGACAGCGGCATGGGAAAGGTGGTCAAACAGATAGGAATATCTCTCCAATTATGAGACAAGTACAAGGAGCGGTTCTGCATCACTGCTAAAGTGGGTTATTATGAGCCGGTGACAGCATTGTTACGTGCATTTGTAATAAAGCTCTGATGACATCTGAGTGGTAGGCCAAAATAATTACCGCCTCGTTAAAGACACTTGAGCGGGATCCACTGTAGTTTGGAAACTCGAAGTGGGCCATTATTGCAATGGCCACCCTCGTAAGCCAGATTGCTTGTGTAACTTGATACAGTGATGAACTGTCGCACATGACTGATGCCCCGTGGATGGGGTGGTATTGGGGGCGGGGGGAGTCTTGGGGGGTTGAGTGTGTGTGCGTGTGTGTGGGGAGGGGGTAGGGGGGATGGATGAATGAATGCAAACTGTCGTTTCTGACATACTATGCCCCCACACCTTTGTCAAAACACCAACTGTCTCAGTTCATCAGCGGCGGAAGCAGGGCAGTCACCACCAACGCCACCGCTGCTCGAGGTCTACTCCGAGCCTGTCTCAGGGAAAGACACAGAGAACAGAGGGGGGGGGGCTGTAAACCAATTTGGCTCCCACTGGAACAAATAGTTTGACCGGGATAAAATGTGGACACGTGACAATGACAGAGGGGCAAGCCAGTGCAGCTCGATTATGACTGCTGGTTAGCTTCACAGCCTGAGCAGAGAGAGCCTTCTGTTGCACAGCAAACACTACCGTCACAGGGTGTGTGTGTGTGTGTGTGTGTGTGTGTGTGTTGCGGGGTGTATTAAAATGTCTGTCAGATTTGCTGACTGCTCCATGGTGGAACAAGTTACTCAGCCGCAATGCCGAACCTCTGTGTGTGCAATCAGGCAGAGATGGGAGCAATGTCCCCGCTGATGGTTAATAAAAGAAAAGCCACTAATCCAGCGCACAGAGGCACTGTCCTGGGACAGCTCTGAAGTCAGAGCACTAATAAAGAGCCGTCTATATTCTCCCCTGCTGTCCACTGTCCGGACTGTCTGTCCATACGCACGCCTGGCAGAGGAGGAAAGCCGCAGAGAGGTGCCAAAGCGAATAAGCCCTTGTTTTTTTTCCAAGTGCATGCGGAAAGCATCTGAAAGCCTGCCAAACAGTGACCTCCCCAGTATAACTGCAAAAGTAGCTAGAAGATTGTCACATCATATAACACACTTAATATACACAGCACAGGGGCCAAAATGTAGGAGTGGTTGGTTGGATATAAAAATGATCTACAGCTGATTGGATGGTGTTCTGCGCTGTGGGAAGAGGTAAAAATAAAACAAAGTTGCTGAATAGGTACAATTTCAATGGCAGCTCACAGAAACAACAGCTACGCTAAAAGGAGAAGCAGCCCCTCTCCCTCAGGAAGGAGTAGCAACCTGTAGACAAGACTGACCAAAGTTTCAATGGTCCATCAGAGAACAGTAAGAGCAGCCAGAAACTGGGAGAGGCAACAAGTCAACACACATTCCCTGGCTGTCAGACCCCTGATAGCCTAAATCCCCCTCGCTCAGTGAGGGCTCAGCCCACCTGTCGCGCATGGCCACGTGGGTGTTAACCCCCGACTCTCCATGGCAAAATCTCTGCTCTGGAGATAGAGGACATCAGTGGCCAGCGTCTCCCACCACACGTCAACAGCCTCCACACAGCTCACCTCACACCTGCTGGCAGTTATCTTACGCACATGATGCCAGCCCCTTAGCTCCATCCCCTCCCCCCAGGCATCGTTGCCTTACCTGTAGCGCATGCCGGTCTGGCAGGAGACGCACTCCTGCAGCGAGACGCCGTTGGTCTTGAGAAAGTCCTCGAGGTTCTTGAGCTGGGCGGCGGCACGCACCTCTCGAAGCCTCTGCAGCTCGCCGCCCTGCGCTTGCTCGCTCTGCTGCCGCAGCGGGTACAGGCCCTGGTCCGACAGGTAGCGGTCGATGTCGCTGCGCATGCTCTCGCTGAAGGAGAGCGACAGCATGCGCCCGCTCCCGCCGCCGCTGCTGATGCTGCTGCTCCGCCGTACTGTGGCTCCCGGCGGCGCCGGCTTCGGGATCTGCGGGGGGTCGCAGGGGACACTGAGTTGGCGGCTGAGACGCCGGCCCGGCGCGTGGCCCCCCCGCATCTCATTCAGGCTGCTCCGGTGTGTGGCGAACATGCCTCATCCACCACCCCGGTGCCAAACCACACGTGCCCACAGTGACACCCGTCCCTCCTCCCCACCCGTGCACACTGCTGCTGCTGCTGCTGCTGTTGTTGCCCGCTGGACGGTGACCCACTCCCACAGTGCCCTACTGTCCCAAAATGCTGGTGCCCACACAGCCTTGTAAACCTCCCCCCACAACAAGCTATCTGAAGCCCTGCTGTCAGAAGCACAGTGCTCAAGCAACTCAATCCAGTGCTCAGTGCCTGCTTCCTAAAAACCCAGTGTCCCACCAAACCACAACAGAGTGAGCACTCAGTAAGAGTGACTTAGAGACAGGGGGAGAGGGAGAGAGAGGGGGTCTGGTGCGGTGGAGGACGAGCCCATAGTCCACCGTGCCCAAGCCCACCGCCTTCTCTTTAAATAGCACCTGTTCTCCCAAGCCTCAGCAGTGGAACAAAAACACACACATGGCCATGCACCATGTAATCAGAGTCACCCGCCCACCCTGCGTCTGTGACAGACAGACACACACACACACACCACACACACACACACACACACACACACACACACACGTATGAGCAACCGCATGCCTTGACAAACAGAGCCCTTTCCTAGAGATGCACTCATATTATGTCACGTCAGGTGGGTGCCAAGCAGCACATTTACCCATGTCCATGCAGCGCGATCTAATGTGGGTGGCATCAACAAGGTGAGTCGTGCATGCATTCAGGGCATGCGTCAGGAATGTTCTGAGGGCATGGCGGGCAGTGAAAGTATTTCAGAAAGCAGTTCACCCACAGTATGATTCTGGACCAGTTCTGAGCTGAATATGGGCCTGATCCGTTGCAGGAGTCCAGTGCAATGAGGACTGTTTGGGCTGCAGCTTTGGCCAGGGTGGGGATTTTCAGGGGGTTGAATGACTATTCTCTCGGGAACTGGCCAGCACCCAATTAGTTAAGGCTGCCTGCAAACTTGTGATTGTCAAAAAATAGACTGGCAGGCCAGAGAGGTTCAGGCCAGATAAATCAATCCAGATCACAAACAATCTACTCTGTGTCCAAATATGTCATGTGTCAGATGACAGTGGCATGTTAAGATGTGTTCAAAGGATAACATACCACCAGAAGAATGATAATTACATCACTTTCATCTGATCAAACACCTCCTGTACTTTAAAGACATGTCTTACAGAATTTTAAAACTGTACACTGATAGGAAAACAATAGATATAAAAATGTATAAAATAAAATGGCATTTCTGATTGAATGGTGTGCATTAGGTCAAACAACCTTGATTAGTGCTACCTTAATTAGAGTAGTGAGCTGTGTATTTAACCTTAAAACATATTTTTTATCTCCCAGAGGCCAAAGGAAGGCCATTAGAAAACAAGACATTAAGTGTAAAAACCCAAACTTGCCCTTTAAGTTAAAGGTACTGTATGATGACTGTGAATATGGCAAAAACTAAAAGTATAATGGTTAAATGACAGTGTCACGTGAAGGCCTAAGAACTTCACATTGTTCTCCATGATGACCCTAATCAAGACACCATCATAATATCACCATAATAACATTCCTAATTCTGAAACTTGTTTGATTAGAGGTGGAGCTCCCTATGTGTCTCTCAACATTAACTTAACCATGAAACACTATATATAGTAAAATTTTGAAAGTTTCTAAACAAGGGCTAGACATTCCTTTTGTATTAATGTTTAACTAATGTGCCACATTTCAAACAAAATAATGCAACATTTCATGCTATTATGGCTCAGTCTGTCACATTCCAGAGTCCTGATCTGATTCAGACCTACTTACTAAGATACTTCTTAGAGAAGTGTATTTTAGCTATAGACTCTATGGGGCATACTTTAAAAGGTTAAAGGTTAAAAGATGTAGTAGTTAAGATTGCACATGAAATGGCTCTGAGAACTACTAAGAACATTTTGGGAAATGCAGTAGTTCCCTGAAAAAAAGTAAGTCCTAACAATGACATTGCTCCAATATGATTGCACATTCCCATTCAATTCAAACATTCAACAAATGAGTCCTGTTCAATTAGGTGCAAGGTGGAGTATTTTATTTGCAATTGCATTTTAGAGCAACACTTCTCAGCACCCCGGAGAATTCTGTTCCTTTGGTTCTTTGTACCAGGCACTTCCTTTTATTTATTTACACATTTTACACACCAGAAAGAAGATGCAAACAAGGTCAGTGAGAAGAAAAAAATGCCTGAAACAAAGAACACTCAACGCATCTAAGCGACAACAGGAAACCAAACGCTTCACCTGAAGCAGTCTGAGCTTGGGACACAGCTGCTGAGCGGAGAGATGCCTTCCCACTTACATCACTGCTGCAAGTCTGGAGACATTTATTTTTGGATAACAAGGAAAAAAAATCTAAATACACATCACACATCTAAGCACAAAGATACAGTAAGCTCCACTGAATGACATGCTATGCAGCAGTTCAAACATGAAAGCCTCACATCTTCATTTAGTTTCAGCAGACTGCCACAGTCGTACTCTCCTAAAATTAACACGTCTTAAAATAGCACGCTGAAAACCTGCAGCTGATGAATATTACAGGAGTGCAGACTAGAAGTACTCATCCACTCTAACTAGAATCATGACAAAAGGACTACATTCACAGCTGCTGTAGTCACACCCGTCTGGGTAATCCGCATCCTGGATGTCCCGAACTGAACAGGCTCACAGTCTAGAACAAGTACAAAGAACCTACAGCTTGTCAAGAAGTTCCAGACGTGCTGAAAGAAAAACATGGGCACAAAACAAGAGAAAACACAGCACTCTTTTCTCTCTGGCTCTCTGTTCAGTACACTGCTCTCCTTTCATCCTCAATGTCTGCTTGTCTTCCACAGCAGTCACAAGAAAGAACACGGTAGCCAAGGTAGTCCATTTTTAAAAGGTCTCTATTTTCTTTTTTCCTTTTATTTTCTTCTGGCTTCTTCTATTTTCTTCTGGCTTATTTTCAGTGTTTGATTCTTCATGACTAAATTTAACTGCCTCAGCACTGAGAAAGGCGCTAAAGCAGAGTGAAGTGCATGTGTGTGTGTGTGTGTGAATGTGTGTGTGTGTGTTTGTGTGTGTGTATTTGTCTGCTGCTCCCTGTACTGTTAGGATCAGGTTTGGCGCATTTCCCCATGCCCCTCTCAGCACATCCCGGTCCCCTGAAGATAAGCTCAGGACGTGGGTGACATGGCATCGCAACACGGCATCGCAACACGGCACTGTCACATGGCATCGCAACGCACCGCATCTCAGCATTCCCATACAATACACCCATGCAGTACCTGACATCCAACAGGCCCCCCTCGCTCTTTCACCTCCCTCCTTTCAGCACACACACTTTCCCCACACACACTTTCACACACCAGACAGCAGCTCTCTTGCACTCCTACTTACCCGGTTTCCCGGAGGCCGACTCATGTAGGGGTTCTGTACCACGCTGCTCATTTAAAATACTGGTGTCGGTCAGCAAAATAATGAGAACTTCAAGCTTCGTTTTATTTCATAAATTTTTTTTGGTCCCCTTAGCTGCCACCACCACCCACGCGGGGAGTGTCTAAGCAGGCTGAGCCTGGAAGAATGACTGGAGAATGATGGGAAAAGTACCACCCTCGACTCAGCCTCCACCCCTTCAGTGGTGGATGGGACAGGAAGGGGAAGGTAGCCCACTCGCTGAGAGTGCCTATCACAGAGAAGAGCGAGCGTAGCGCAAACCCCAGCAAATAATACAACCTGTAAATAATTTAAGGCGGCTTTCGCACTAAAAGCTTTTGATTGTTGTACCATAAGACAAAGTACTAAAAGCAGTATTTTTTTTTTTTTTTTTTTTGCTTGTTCAGGAGTTTGTGTATGTGTGTGTATTTGTGTGCCTGTGAGTGGAAAAGGCCTCTATAGGTGGGCAAGACCAGCGCAGAACCAGCAGAGTGTGCACTTGGAGGAATGGGACGGGAAGAGATCAGCGTCCTTGGGGGCTCACAGCAAGGTTGGACAGGTTCAGCCATGCTCAGTCCCACTCGGCACGCTACACTCAAACACAGTTCATAACGCAGAACAGAAAGAATCCTCCATGAATGTATGTTACTATACAAAGGATGCTTACTGAATCTAATCTGAGATTGATAGCATACTGCATACTTGATTTTCAGATTTGTGAAGAAAAGAGTCACTGCAATTATCAGTCAGTGCTGATGATCACTGATGACTGATCACAGTCCAGTGACTCCAATCAAACATCAAAACAGGATAACCCTGTTGCGGTCAAGACACCACTGTAGGTAGTTCAAACTCTTCAAGACTTTCTGTACAAAGTGAGGAATCCTTTGCTAGCTCCTGATTTACTGTCTCTTGGCAGTTCTTTTAGACAACATTTGTTTATAAGTTAGAACAAGACCCTAGAAACATAAGCAGAAAGGCTTGGTCTCGCAAAAAATCTTTCAGTCTCTTCTTTCCTTGTTCGAGCACAGAAAACTATCTGACTTCGGTGTTAATGCTTGTGATCGCAGGCCACTGGGGCATTCTGAACCAAGAGAAAAATCTCTTTCCAGTCAGTCAGCATGGCAGAGTTCTTGAAGCGCACACTTAAATGAGGAGAGCCACTCCTATGTACAGCCACCATCTCCATCAGAGTATGGGTACACCATCAGACACACAGAGCTACTTGAGGGCAATAATGCACCCCCTTGGATAAAACTCACATCCCATCGCTACTGTTTCAGTGAGGCTAATCGGTGCTGGCTTGCCTTAAAAAAAACACACCCATATTTATTATTTAAGAGAGCCCATTTCCCAGTGATGCCACATGTGCCCTACATTTAAAACAGCAATATTCATTGGTTCGCTGCCTTGAGTGTTTTTCTGCTGTTTTCCTTTTTTTCCCCCATACAACAGACTGGCCTGTCTGAATCATTTTAAGAGCACATGGGTGAACGAAAAGCACTTGCTTCAGAAATCTGGGCAAATGCACAGGACAGTATACGCAGCAAACTTTACAGCCTCTGTACAAACATGCCTTCATTAAATAATAAAGCTGTGTTCCTCACGCCGTACAACAAAGGAGGTATTAGACACATTTGGTTGGCTGACGGAGAATGACATGTATTCAACCGAGGACTCTGTCGGTCTAAAAATAGCGGCAAGTTTAAAAATAGCACAGAGCATAAGATGAACGCTGCAGAAAACATAAGAGAAAGTAAATATGGCCAACCGCAGGGGCTTGAGGTATCATGACCAACATCAAAGGGCAGAGATCTGCTTAGAAGAGATGAGCATAATCCCACTTTGAGCTGACACTGGCTGAGCATCTCTCGGGTGGTGATATGAGGGAGTCGGAATGACGAAAGCACCTTCTTCTCTAACCTTGGATCTCAAGCAGGCACTCAAGCGGCCATCGCTGGAGATTTCTGTAGAAGCTTAAGGAAAATATCTGGGGCAGCAGACTCTTTCATTGTGATTCTTAGCTACTTCACTGGGATGTTGTCATACTTGGATTAAATGAAGAGCATTAATATCCTCAGTCTAAGCATACATACAGTACACATCCACACAAATACATTCACAAAAGAGAGTCGTATTTGAGTGTGCAACCTGTCAGCCAGTTGATTCTGCCACAGATGTGACAGTTTTGCGACAGTGACAATGGGATCCAGATGTGGTTCTGGGTAAAGGAAGGTGTGCTTGCCATATTATGGGAGTGCCTGACAGTAACACTTGACCTTTGAAGCCCCAGAAGGAAGACTGGCCACAGAGGCCATTTGTGCAGACCACTTGACTCCCAGCTCTGAGTTTGTCCTTATGGATAATGCCACTCATGACTGTATGGACAACCCCAGTCTTGGCTGCATGGACAACGGCAATCTTGACTGTATGGACAACGCCAGCCTTGACTGTATGGATAATGCCAGTCATGGCTCTTCTTTGTTTTTCAATCCTCAGCATGTTTTTGGATTGCATATTGATTTACAATATTAATGTATGCCTGTATAAAAATATCTTGCCATGGAAATGTATTTTTTGTGACTACAAAGTCAACAGAACTCAAATAAAAATGCACTGAATAATGACAATGATAATAAGCAGCACCAAATCAGAATAAACTTCTCTTACATACCTATAGAACTGTAGTTGTCTCTTAGGGCTCCCATAGCGAGCACTGTGGCCAGAGAGAAAGAGAGAGATAGCAAAGTGAAATTAAGAAAGTATTGGAATTGCTCAGTGAAAGTGGAATTGAGACAGCGGAAATGAAATTCAGATACTATTTTAGCTTGGTCAAGCAAACACTTAGGCTTCCCGGGGCTTAATGTGATGTATTTTCACAGTGCATTCAGTTGTAGCGCCACCTGGTGTTCACCATCAAAACAGAATCAAAGCAAAGAAACTTGCCTCTAGAAAATAAAAAAAAAACCACAGTGGAAACTTAAACTGAACCCCAACTCCCACTCCATGTTTTATGACTTACAATGCTGCCACCATGAAATATTCAACCAGCTTGTGATACACACAAAGGGGCCACCAACAGTACGATCTCTGACTGGACTCGTACTGATCATGATTTATACAGGAAGGAGGGCTTCCCATGGAGCACGAATGACGAGGAAAAACATATTGAGCCCCACTGTATGTGTGTGTGTGTGTGTCTGACTGCTTCTGAATAAAATGCCTCAGCACATTCTTCTCCAATGAACTACTTTCACAGGGAGCATGGATTGCATGTTTAATCGATGAAATCTGACATACACCTTGTTTTATGGTCATTTCCTACTATAAGTATATGTAATTGTGTGTATCGTATTCATCCATAAAACCATAGAGGACTTAAAAGCATTCAAAATTGCATTTGAATGGAAAAAGACTAAAGAACATCACATTGTGAGGGTCAGGATGTATATGTATGTATGTACATGACTGTACTGACTGTATACATATATGTGATCATAAATGTGTATAATATAGCGTAGTATGCGCGTCTGTGTACATATACAGTAGGCTGCCTGTGCCTGTGTGAACGTGAGCATACATATTTGCAAGTTCGAAGCACTTTGACGGCACCTGCACCGGCATTGGGATATCATCTTTGGGTATACTATTTTGCTGAACCCTCTAAAACACAGCCTGTCATCAGGAATAAATGTACATGCGCTAGGCTATACTTCCTCTTACTTCTCCACTACCAACTTCCTCTTTCACCTTTCAGCAACTGCTGACACACTGACTGTGTGAACCTCTCTATGTGAGTGCTCCAGTGATGCAGGGTTTCGCCCCTCAATGAGCCATCTAAACAGATATTTCTATGATTCTACAATTTCATCTGTCAATTATCTTACAGTTTTCACTGTCGTGTGCTCTTTTTGCACATTTCATGACATCGGGCATCGCAGCTATAATGGCTACCATCTCAAAGCGATGCCCATGTAGCAGGGTCATCCCAATTGCGGACGGTCACAACTAGTGTGTCCTGTGCCTGGGGCTACACCTTCCTGTGGCGCGCAACCGAAGGCTAACGCAGTTGGTCCAGGCCAACTAGCTAGCTCACCTAGCCCCCCTGCTACCCAACAGACCATAGGAGGTGCGAGGCGTCTGCTTCTATGTGAGTCCCCTTATGGGACTTAGCGCTGGTGCTGGGAGCACCGCCCAGCACGTCATTAGAGCCCCTTTCAGATACTGATCTGAAACTGATATCTCTTAAGACGGCACTCCTGTTGGTCCTGACGTCAGTTAAGCGCATTTGGAGACCTAGCTGTCCTTTTGGTCAACCCATCATGCAAGCAATTTGTTCCTGGAGACACCAAAGTCATCCTAACTCCTTCTACGTGCCCAAAGTCCTACCACCTCGCTCAGCTCTTACATCATTAATCTGCCTGCCTTAGCTCTCCTTGCATATGTATACAGAGTGCACCCTCTTATGGAGTGCCTTGTCCTTTCGGAGGATGGAGCAGCTTTTTGTATGTTTTAATACACAAGCCCTTGGGAGGGCTTTGTCGAAACAACGTCTGGCGCACTTGCTGGCTTGTTTGTTGCTTGGCATAGGAGGCGACCAGAGTGCGTCTGCCCAAGGGTCCGAAAGCCAACTCCACAGGAAGTGTCTCTGCATCATGGGCAGTGTGGAAAGAAGTCTCTGTTCATGAGCCTAGTGCTGCGTGTTTATGCCTGATGACAGGCTGTGTTCTAGAGGGTTCAGTGAAACAGTATGCCCAAAGGTGATATCCCAATAGGTAGCATCTCGTGTTCTCCTTCAGAGAACCAGGGTTATGTGCCATAACCTTTCGGTGTGTATGCATGAGTAAGTAGGTATGTGTGTGTGCGTATGTATAGGTGGACTGTGTGTTTATGTGTCAGGCCACTCACTTGTAGATCATGCCCGGGGATCCAGTCTGACGGAGCGAGAGGCGCGCTGGGGATTCAGTGGTGGGCTCAGGATACATGGAGTCAGGGAGGTGGGGGGGTGGAGCTCCCGCTGCTCGGTGTCTCTCACTCTGCCCTGACAGGACACAAGAAAACACCAACAACAGCGGTCAGCAGGTAGTAAGTGTTGATAGGAGAGTTCTAATGAGGCTTTCTGACTTCACTAGTTGACTGAGGTAAACCAAATTGATTATTGTCTTGAGTATTATGGTGCAATGTAGAATAAAGAAAATGAAAATAAACAGCATAGTTTGAGAAAGTACAAGTTGCACAGAAAAGCAAAATTTTAGGTTAAAATTAAATTAAAGCAAACAATTGCAGGCAGCAGATAGTGCAAAAGGACTTACAATTTACTGTTATCTGAATAACATAGAAAGCATTTGCCTTTCATCACTAGAGGGCACCATTACCTAACTTCTCACTCCCAAACAAAAAACCCACCCACACATCAAGGACGCTCTCTCTCTCTTTCTCACACCACACACACACACACACACACACACACACACACACACACACATCGTCTGCGGTACAGGTTTTACTCACACCTCCTGGAAGAGAGGCGTATGACAGAGCAGACAGGATGTCATCCCCCACAACAGCTGATGTCTAAATTTAAATAAAAAACAAGATTGGATGGCCGTCAGCTCCACAGGATTTCATCACTGTGTGGGATTACTGGCAGCCAAAGCTTAGAGGCCATCAGCAAAATGGATTTGGGCTTTTACCTACACAACCTTCATTTATGGGATTCTGGCAATGGAATAAAGGGCAGACTAGACATCCTGCACAATGAAATGTAATTACAGAAATGCTCTTCTCATGGCACCATTGATGCCCAAAGAGATCCAAGGTCAAGGGTGGCACACAATCACTTGATCAACAGGCAAGGCATATGACTAAATAGTTACATATAAAAATGTAATTTCCAGACCCATGATCCATTGTGGAATCAAATGGGGAGGTACATATATTCCTGGCATCTAGCCAACAATGCCAAAAAGATGACAGTGGAAAGCAATCAGAAGCAGAACCATGTCCTCAGTACCTCTGCAATATATGTGTGGGATTTGTGCGTGGCTTTATAGGTTTTAGTGTGGGTATAACACAAATAGTAAATGAGTAGGAGCAACCTGCTACTGATCAGCTATAGCTGTCAATCAAGTAGGGAGGAAGATTGAGGACTTTGGCCTTCATTTCCAACACAGTGTGTAGTCACACACCTCCAACATCCCAGCATTCACCTGCAGCATTCTATTCCCTCTCTCCCTCAAGAGTCACTTCACAATTTTCATCAAACTCCAATGGGAAAGTGGGGTGGTGGTGGTAGAGGTGGGGTGGGACGGGGTGAGGAACATGTGAAATGCAAAAATCAGTGCACTCACCAGGAAGTAGGTCAGGTCTTGCTCATCTATTTGCAAATTCATCCCACCTGGCATGATTGCTCTCTTGAGTGTCACGATATGTATCAGCGATAGCACAGCAGGGCGGCATACATCTCTAAAATACATGCTAATCACTGAAAATGTCATGAGCGGTGCGCTTCTGTAAAGCAAGAGAGAGCGCCTTTTACATGCATTGTAACACCATTCACAGATATGGCCAGTAGGTGGCGCCACCTTCTAAGCGTGCTCACATCAAAGTCCTGTCTTCCCCAAATTCTGCGTAGACTTTTAGCTCATCTTACAGTGAACAGAGTTTCGCCCCCAAAAAGATGGATTGCTCACTTTCCCCGCTGTCAACGGTTCACATCCTGCAGGGCTGAGAGGGTTGACAGGTCAAGTCAAAGGACCAGCAACTGGAGAATGAGCTGCTAATCTCCCTCAAATCCCTCACAGAGCAGTTGAAGCACAGAGCCAGATGCCAGTTCAAACACACTTCCATGACACACAGACAAAAAAATAAATAAATAAAATGCCCACACGGCCTACAGGTCTCTGCATCAAAGTGACGTCAAGCGTTAAAGAAAGTGAGAATGAACTGAGGAGGTAGGATGAAGGACTGACAGACACTCTAATCTAGCACATCGAAATTACTCAGTCTCCAGTTCCGCACATCACAGTGTGTGTGTGTGTGTGTGTGTGTGTGTGTGTGCGTGTGTGTGTATGCATGTGTGCATGTGTGACACATCCATGTACAGTTTTCAGCATGAGTGTGTACATTTGTTTAATTTCTGTGCGTCTTTGTGTGTGCATGTGTGTGTAATTTCTTTATTTGTGTGTATGTGTATGTGTATGTGTGTGTGTGTGTGTGTGTGTGAACTGGAGTGTGTGTGTGTGTGTGTATAGATTGGGGAGACTGAGATGGGGCCAACACCTGCTGTGGGCTCCCTCTGTCTGGCCACTGCAGTCAAGCGGGCAGGCAGCCCAGTGGATTTTTCCACACAGGAGATAAAACCCAGCAGATGTGCTGCAGTAAAACATTTGAGAAAGAGAGAAATATGGGAGAGAAGGAAAGAGAGAGAGAGAAGGGAGAGAGGGAGACAGAGAGGGAGAGGGTGGAGTGGGAGGAAAACACAAGGTGAGAGAGTTGAAAGTGAAAGCAATACAGAAAGAGAGAGACATCACAGTGAAAAGACAAAAAGAAAGAATAGATGACTTAAAGAGAACTTAAAAAGGGAAGAAAGAAAAAGAAAGAAAGAAAGAAGTGAAAGGAGAAATCCGGCACCAAAGGACAGGACCAAGAGTGGTCAACAAATGATCCGCAACGAGGAACACAGCCAAGGGGGATGATGGGAAACGAAGCAGGTGACCAGCACCCACCCGAGTATCTCATCTCTTCTCCCACCACCATCGCCACCATCACCCCTCTCCCTCTTCCACTATCTCCTCCATCTCCTCCTGCCAATTCTCCATGCCCCAGATGTACACTACACACGGTGCTGCACGCAGTGGAGTGCATTATTCACCACCGGCAGCAACAAGCAGGAGGGGCCCCCCACTTATCACAGATATCAGCGGCATAGATCAGGTGTAAGGCTGCTGGATGCGACACACACACAAAGAGGTTGCAGTCTGCAGAGAGAGATCTGCCTGCCTCCCTCTCTTGGGTTGGGTGATGGAGGTAGATGGGGAAAGGTGTGAAGGGTTCTGATGAGGACAACTTGACCTTGATGCCTCTGGCTTGTTTTACCCATCAGCAATGGCACATTACTGTGCAGGGAAAGTGCGCTTGCTATGTATACTCTGATACTAGCGTTCACTTGAAACATGAGAAGGTCTTCTTGGGTTTGGTGCGATATTATCAGATGCTCATGGAATACCAAGACAGTACGACAAACTGACAAAACTGAAATATGCATTTAAAAAAAAAAATCCAAGACACGGACCCATTCTAAAAAGAAGAAAGGTGCCTTAAAAAGCCGCTTTGGCAGGCAACATTGTAGCAAAGTAGGTGAGACTCTGTAGGTGGGTGCTTCTTTGTCGTTCTGTTTTTCATTTAAATAATTAAGAATAACTGTGTTGCAGTACAGCCCCTAATGCATTTTTTCACAAATTTAGTTTTAAATTTAGTTATTTTTAATTGAAATTTTGTTTGTTTGTGATTCATTTTATTAATGTGTAAAAATGTGTCTATTTTTGCGTGTGAGAGACAGAACAGGCCACTCAAGGACAAAATACAGAGGAAACCCGTCAGCAGGTGACCGAGCTTGTGGCTGTTTCGAATGACAGCACGTTTGTGGAGGATAAATGTTTGAGTGAAAAGAGGCTGGGAGCAGACATGTGATATTCAGTGGGAAAGAAGAGCACTCTCCCCATTTGATCTTACAAAGTGGAATGTCTGAAACGTAAGAGGCTGCACTTTGGGTTGCTGTTGATTTTGTGCAGTCCTGTCCAAAAAGGGAGGGATCTAGGACATGAGAGGACAACACTACGTCAGCAACAGAGTGTTAGAGGACAATGATTTAGTTTCACTCTTACGTAGGTCTCTCAGTCTTTGATGAAAAAAAACTAATGAAAATGATTAAAAAAAACATACGTTAATGTACTCTAAACACATCTGGCTTTCGGCATTTACATTTCTATATTTCTCCATACCACATTTACATTACATTTATGCATTTAGCGGACGCTTTTATGCAAAGTGACTTACAAAAGAGGATAACATTCAGCTACAGCACAATGAAAGACTAACAAAGAGTGCATATTGCAGACATGAGATTTGCAGTATTTTGAGAGGATAGTGCAATAGTGTAATAAACGTGCAGTATGGAGAGAGATTAAGACTAAGGGATTAAGTGCGTTCCTGGTATTCAGAAATTCAAGCCAGGAGATATTCTTGGAAGAGCTGGGTCTTCAAGAATTTCTTGAAGGTATCTGTGTATCTGTTGATCTGGCAGCACTTGGAAGGTCATTCCACCAGCGTGGAACAACACATGAGAAGAGTCTGGATTGACCTGCGCGAGGTGTTGGCTGTGCTAGATAACGTTCCTTGGAGGAGCGAAATGGCTGGCGGGTGACATACCACATATGAACACTAGCCTGATGGCACAGACTCTTCTACTTTGTGCAAAGAGGGTTAATAGCCAGGCATACGTTTACTTCATGATGGGTGGGCACTTGGTTGCAAGAATTAGTTGCGGAATCCGAAGCCTTCAGAGAGTACCCTGACATAGTACTGTAGCGAAATATAATATTGAGCAGAAGTACTACAGCGGCACTAGCCTGGCTATAAGAACACCAATTTGAATGGTGAAAACTGTATTTACTGTCTTACTTCCTGACCCTTAATTTATCCAATCTCTGAGCTCAACACCACACCTCCACTCTACGTTTACAAAAGCAACACCCTATGATGAGTTTTGTTGATTTGTCTGTTAAGGGTGCTGGAACAGAGGTGTTGTCTGTGCCCAGTGATAAATTGTGGCGTTGAGCGGAAAAGCGAGATGAGCACAGAGATCATTAGAGCCCTTCACACCCTCCAATCTGTGCCCAGTACTGCCCACTGAGTAGCCAGCTGTTCGTGTCTACCAGTTCCTCAGTCCCCCCAGCCCTCACCCACATCGGTCTGCGTTCCAAAACACACTGTAAAGCTGGAGAGAGCGCATGCACAGACACATGCACACATACAGTACAAAACACAATGAGTATTACTGGTTTGTGCAAACAATCATTACAGAGACACAACACTCAAGTTCATACTGACATAGGCTCTGAACACACACACTGACCTAGATGACATGGCGTCACATACACACATATACAAATACACATGATGCACGTACACATCTATATTCATTCAACTCATATCCACACATACATGTGCCTATACATAGGAAAAATACATTCCACATCATGTATATGACAGAACATGAGCAAATATAGTATAATTTTATATTTCCATAAAATTAAAAATCTTTTATATATTTTATAATTTTTAATAATATTTTTTATCCTGTCAAAAATAGCAAAAATGCTCAAAATTCATCACATCATGTAATCATTCACATCACAATGGCATTTTATTGGTAAAATAGATTTGACAAAAAGTCTACTTTTCTGTGCAATTGCTAATTTTTATATTTGTTTGTTTTATATTAGTTTTTACATTTTACAGTATTTGTGTACATTTACTATATATACTGTGGTGCTCGGGAGAGCTGAAGGGCAACAGATGAAACTCAATCAGACGAGCGCACTCAACTCAAGAGAGACAGATCTACTACATGCTCTGGAATTTTTTTTTTTCCACACAGCACACTTTGATCAAAGAACCCAAGAAGGATTTATATCGGGTAAACACCCGACAGCATCAAGCCCAGAGCTCCAGTCCAATCCATCTCCATAATGACATGGCTGGCACGGCCCTTTCTGCCTCTGACCTGAGCTGACACCTCAGCTGTCAGGCGAGCCGGCAGTTTCTCAGTGGCCCGAAGCACTTTGGCGGTAAATTAAACGCCAGAGTGTGCAGGCTCACTGTTGCCAGGGCCACCCCTAAATCTGGCAGCTGGCAATGGCGGCGACAGCGTCCGACGCTGTAGATAATGTTTATTGACAGGAGGGATGGATGAATCAGCATTTGCTGCACTAAAAGAAAGGGGAGGAGGTCTGCAGCAATGACGGAAACGGCAGTGGCGGACTGATGGCTGCAGCTTTGTGTCAACGGGCTACGGCAACCACTTCTCGCCTGCCATCCAATCAAAGCCTGTGGTGTGAGTCGAGGAACCGCACGGTAGCTCCCGGCCGTCTAAATGCACGCTGCTATTTGGATCACTGCTTGCACGCCCATCAACCCCCAGACAGTTTGAGGGCATACATGTCCCTGCTTCATTACAGCTTCAGCATCTCTCTGAGCGTATGGCTTCACTCAAACCATCTCTGACAACTGATCAGAGCCTATCAAAGGCAGAGTGCACTGCACATTTGAGTATAAGGGGAAATAAGGCCTCTCCATAGAGGAAAAGAGAAAACAAAGCCATGCACTCAAAATGGTTTACAATGGCCTGCCTTGCACATATCAACATGATCTAACCTAAACATGGCTTATTGTGGCGCGCGCGCACACACACACACACACACACACACACACACACACACACACACACACCAGTAATATGTCTAATAACGCCTGCGCCTACACATCCTGTGTGTTTCCCAGAATTACGTCAGAGACATCTGTTTAGAACTGCTACTTTTGACCATGGCCACACAGCTCCGCACACATCTCTCTGCTATGAGATGAGACTGGACAACTATCTACTTCAGTGCACCAGGGAGACAAGTCTTGAGACAAAGACAGATCCACGACTGGCTGCAGGCTTAATATAGAGAGTGCGCATTTATGCAGATCATTCTCTGCCGGTAATGTCTGTACGGGAAGTAGAAGAGTTCAGTAACTGAAGGGCTGGGGAGGTAGGGAGAAAGGGGTGGCAGGTGGATGAGTGGGGGGAGGGGGGGCTTTGCGGTGATGGGTGCATTATGAGGTAGGGGAAGGACGTTTGATTTATACCACCCGGCTCACATTTCTGCTGTCTCATGCCGTTCTCGGCCTCTCGCAAACGGGGCAGGGCGGGGATGCAGAGGTGAGGCTTCCTCACCGCTACTTTGTGGTGGGGAAAGAGGAGGACAAAACAGAGCGAAAGAGAAACAGAGAAAGAATGAGAAAGAGGGAGATAAAGAGAGAGACAAAGAGATAGATAGAGAGAGAGAGAGAGAAGGAGATAGAAAGAGAGAGACAGAGAAAAAGAAAGAGGGAGATATGGGGGGGGGGGGGGAGGCAGAGACAGAGAGAGAGAGCTCACACAGCAGGAACAGGCAGGACATCAGCAGTGTAGTTGAGGATAGGAAGAAACTCACCACAAATGGGCAGTGCTTCGATAGCACTTTTCCATTCCACTGACAACGGTTAATGTCTGTGTAGTTCAACACCAGCGGGAGACACCACCCAAGAACTCACATCCTTGAGAGCAGGAGCTGGTCAAGACACTTTAGCTTTCTAGCCAGGAGGAGCCGAGCCATGAATCAATAACCTTGAAATTGCCAGACTTTACTTTTCCCCTCACTCTTAACTTTATGTTCTTTGTACTTAGCAGGTACTTGTGTCCAAAGTAAACTGCTATACCTTACTAATTACAATGAGAGGTTTTAAAAAGTCAATAAAGTATAGATTAAGTGTATTAGCTTAAGCGTCAACAAACAATTCATACAGTATATATACAAGTAACCCTAGGTTTCCATATACAAGAAGAGATGAGCAGGAACACAAACCAGCTTTAAACAAGTAGTTAGTTTTGCTTGAATGAAATGCTAACTCCAGAACACTATTACAGCAGAAGTGTCGCTGTCATGTGATAACATGACAAACTTTCACTGTTTGCAGACCTGGTATTGTTGAGCAAACAGTAGACGGCAACACACAGTTTACAGACAGCAGCACATGGTTTACAGTTCAGCATTGAGATGGAGGCCCAGGACACACGCTGCACCTCTGCAACTAACTGCTGCTGCATTTTTCCATAATCATCCAGCCAAGATGTCTGACTGGTTAATATAGCCTCTCCCAGGCAAACACCACAGCCCATACTGTTACTAATGTTAGTGTGTAATGTACCGTAAAGATCTACACATGAGCAAAAATGCCCTTTGATGAAGTTGCATGAGTCAGAATGTGTGGACATATGAAAGTGGACAGATCATTTATGCATGTTTCTTCTTGGCTTATAAATAGACGCACACAAGACGGCAAGGGGGAGAAGTGGGGGAGAGGACATGGGGAGGCTGTGTGTATGTATGTGTATGTTTATGTGTGTGTGTGTGTGAGAGAGAGAGAGAGACTATGTATGAGTATGTGTGTGAGAGAGAGTCTATATGTGAGAGTGTGTGTATGTGTGTGTGTGAGAGAGAGAGAGAGAGAGTGTGTGTGGAGGACAGGGAGGGGATTGTATGAAGAATTCCAGGCTGATCCTAGTTCATGGCATTTTCTTTTGCCCCATTACATAATAACTTAATGACAGACAGCCAATCTCGGCTCAGATGACTGCCGTGATGCTATGTGGTGTATCTATGTGTGTGTGCGTGCGTGTGTGTGCGTGTGTGTGTGTTTAGGGAGTCTCATTTCCCATTAGGGATTTACATTTCCAGTAATTACACTATGACAGTGTCAAAAAAGAAAACACATATTTTCCCACGTGCCAAATGTAGCCACAGCTTTGAGTTGTCAGTGGGGAGAGGACTGGAGTTAACCGGCCTGTATGCAGAGTTGACTGTGTGTGACTCCCAGTGTGTGAAGTGTGTGTTGCTGTTTGAAATGGTTTGAGAGGAGAGGGGGCGAGGGAGCGAGGGCAGCGGGGGTAGCAGTGGTGCTACTAACAGTGCACAGTGGTGCAGTGGAGGTGCAGAGGATTCAGCTCTTGCCTCATCAGGATTCTGAGCAGGTATAGCCTAGTCAGCGTGCCCCCCTCTCGCTCTCTCTCTCTCTCTCTCTACACACACATCCTCTCTCTCTCTCTCTCTCGTTCTCTCTCTCTCTACACACACATCCTCTCTCTCTCTCTCTCTGTCTCTCTCACACACACACACACACAAAATCTTTCTCTCACTCCTTTGAAATCATATGTTTCACCCCCTCTCTCTCTCATACAAACGCACAGATTATATCTCTGTTCAAGGCTGATGCTCTCCCCCCCCCACACACCACACACACACACAGACTCTAGGTCTGTGTATGTCACTCCCCCCCCCACACACACACACACACACACACACACACACAAACACACACTTCTTTTGAGCCACCCTTTGTGTGCCCAGCTCTTTTCTGTTCTGGGCTGGAGATGTGTCGGGCCGTAATAGCAGGGCCACTTCCCCTGGGGGCTAGTTTGGAGCAGCTGAGAGAAGGAGGGAAAAGAGAGAGAGAGAGAGAGAGAGAGAAACAGGAAGTGTTGGCTGCACTGATGCCAGATTTCATTAGGAATTCATCCAGGTTCTTTTCCATTTTTTTTCTACTGTTTTTACCCTCTCTCTCTGTGTCTCTCTCTCTCACTTTCCCTTACTTAACCAGTATGTCGTTTCTGGCATCAACACCTTCTAATTCTATGCAGTGATTCAGAGCCCAGCATCACAATGTATAGTGACGATGATATATTTAGAGAGTGACACACACACACACACACACACACACACACACACACACAAACACACATACACATACTGTGTGAAAGGGTAAGGGGTAAACGTGGGGGTCAGTCTTAGCATGTGTATTAAAAACCCAATGCTGGGGTGTCACTACTGACTAAAGGAGAACATGAAAAGTCAAGGTTAAGTATATCTCTGGTTTCACATGTTGTCTTGTTGTCTTCACATGTTGTCTTCGGACCTTGTAGCAACTATCGCAAAACTTTAGATGTGTTGGGACATTGCATATACGGCAGCCGTTAGCAAAGACAACATTTATCTTCTGTCCCACAAAACAGCTGAATAGAAACTTGAACTAGGTATGAAGGAAATGCAAAGTCTCACAAGCATAACAACTGACCACGCAAGGCACTGCAGAGTAAGACTGTGGTGGAATGGTAACCCTTTTGCAAACACACACACACACCAACACACACATCTCTGTCTTGGTTACCAGACTAATAATTTCCACGACTCACAACATTGCAGAACATTACATGTTTTCTGAAAGGACAGGGCCATCATATCACATTTGTCATCATTCAGTGGACAAACAGGGCCCCAGGTGGAGCTAGGACTTAATGCACAGTCCAAGGAGTGAGCAATGCTTATGAGATGCACGTATACACACACACACACACACACACACACACACTTAAACGCACAGGCACACACAGGGGCCGTGGCCCCACTCAGTGACATCATCGCAGCATATGGATGAGTAGCAAGAAGCGTACTGAGCGTCTCGACTCTTTCTCTCCAGTACAAAGCCAAGCCTGAGCCAAAGAGGGACCCTTTCTATGTACACTAAAGTACAGGAACTAGAGGGAAGAGAGGGGTCAGCAGAAAGGCCACACTTGTCAATAGAACTCGAGAGAGAGGGATATGGGTCAAACGGACAAAAAGAGTTCCTGAAAGGGTTTCTAGATGCTCTCTTGTTTTCCTTGTCTCAGATCTTTAGGTTCTAGAACTCTTTGTTCAGAACTGTTCCACTACATCTAAAAGTAAAAAACCGTAACATAGCCGTGTCATACCATAACCAAAGATACTTTAGAACCCAAGCGTCTCTGCCATAATCATACTGTAACATACTATATCATATCATTTATCATGTTATATAAGAGTCTCAACTGCAATAGTTATGGTAAGTTATTATTTATTGCCCGTACATCCAATAAACTGAAATAAGAATTCACAGTAAATCTTAAATGTATGTAAATATTCTTTTAAAAAAAAATCTTTAATACAATTTCGAATACTTTGGAAAATGCACAAAAATTTCAGTTCAAAGCTATTTTTCAGAAACAACTTTGCTCATATCAGTTTGCGGTTCATTTTTTTTATCAGTCTATGGTTCATTTTTACACAAAACATTTATTCATTAAAATGTACTTTTACTGTATACTTAAAGTTTTAATCCATGCTACAATCAAGTTTTTTCTACAAATAATTATCTTATAAATATAAGTTGCAAACAATGCATTTCACCTCATTCGGTAACTTCACTGTGTCTGCAACTTTCTGTGCTGTTTGCTCAACAATGCCAGTTATGATATAATAACATAGCAAAACTTACACATAAGCCCAACACAGCAATGTTAACCTCTCTACATATCTCACACATATCCAGTCAAATCACACATCTCCAGCCATAAATATTCTGCCAGTTCCTAACTATCATACTATGTGTCTCTTTTGCTCCTGAAGAGAGCTGGGGATGTTACTCAGCGCAGCGTTGTGCTACGCTACGCTCTACTGCTCGGCTGTAAACATGACAGATGCTAAAAGGAGGTCAGCCTGCTGTGTGATATTAGCTGTGAGTTACAGTTAACAACGAAAGAAAAAATCTGAGGAAAACACACACATGTACACACACACAGTCACACTCAAACTCACACTCACAGACACGCTGTTTACGCAACTGGAGGACCTTACTGACACTTCATAAACACAAGTGACCACAAACAGACTTTAAAGTGCGGGCATGCTCACACACACACTTGCGTCTAGGTTAGCTCACTCCATGAAAACAGTGCAGAAAAGTGAGGGTGTGAGAAAGTGAGAGAGGCACCTTACCTCTGATGTCGGCCGACTCTCAGTCCACTCAGCCCGGCTCAGCTTGTTTTGACTTGGCTCGCGGCAGTGGGTATATGGCCAAGCGCAGGATCCCTTCTGGAGAGCGCGAGGAGCAGAGGGAGAGAGGGAGGGGAGTTGGCTCAGGCTCGGTTCCCTTGCCTTCCGCTGCCACACTGGCTGCCTGGCTGATTGCTTGGCTGACGGTGTCCCACTCTCGACCGACGCCTCTGCACGAGTCAGACACGTACAGCCTGGACTGTGAGTGTGTATGTGTGCATACGTAAGAGTGTATGTGAGTGTGTGTGTGTGTGCGCGCATGAGAGATACATGCAGTATGTGTGAGTGTGTATGTGTGCATAAGTGAGAGTATATGTGTGTGTGCGTGTGTGTGTGTGTGTGTGTGTGTGTGTGTGCGTAAGAGGGATACACGCAGTGTGTATGTGTGTGTGTGATTGAGTAAATGAAGGGCGGGAGGAAGAAGAGGAGAGATGAGGAGAGATGATAAGAAAGGCAATTGTGAGAGAGAGTAGTGAGTGAGCAAGCTGAAAAACTGACTTAGAGTCAGCAGCACTCGGCATGAATAAAAACACCACCACTGTGCCCTACGGCAAGAATCACACACACACACACACACACACACACAGAAACTAGCACTCAAGCATATACACACAGAAAAAACAAATACACACAATGTCCACCAGTACAATTACATTCAAAAATGCAGAAGCCAACTTACTTTAACTTACAAACAAATAACTTTTTTTTGTGAATACTAGCTTCAGGGGTCTCGTCCAGTCACACTGGAGCAGAAACTAGCAAATGCTCACCAAGGACCCGTAGCGTGGCCTTTCTCAGATCAGGCGATTCTGAGGAATTAATGAAAAGCGTCTCTTGCAGAAACCAATCTGACTGTGTGAGTGCCAGACAACGCTGCCTGCGAGTGTGTAGCGCGTTACGGTACGGTTAACCTTAATGCATTTTAAAAGCACCAAGAGGGTGGAAAGCGTGGGGGAAGAGGAGAAGGAGGAAGAGGAGGAGGAGGAGGAGAGGGGGTTGGCAAAGGAACCCGAGGAGTTGCAAATGAGACTCCTTCCTTCTCCAACAACCCGTAACGAGATCACTCTCTCACTCTGTCTCTCTCTGTCTCTCTCTCTTTCTTACTCTCTCACTCTGCGACTGACTTGCGTAGCCATTTGGCCTTGTCAGACTATCAAACCGCTCCAAACTCTTACCTCTCCAAGCAGTGGCGTAAAAAAGGGAATCGGCACTCTTTTAAAAGTGCTGCTCCAGTTTCTGTGCAGGAGGTGGATAGGGTGACACTCTATTATAGAGTTTGTTCCATCCAACTTACCATTCAGCATTTTGATGAAACTCCCCCTCCATCCACACAAGCATGCACACACACATACACACACACACACACACACTCACACACACCTTGACTGTCCCCTCCAAAGTGAGAAGGTCATTACACACTGAGAGAATGAGAGCATGAGGAGGAGAGACCCGATCATTTCCTTTCAAACTATGAACTATGACAACTTTCAAACTGTGACTCCACCAAAGAGCCCTCCCTCATCCACACTGTGATGAATTAGCAGCAAAATGTCCAAACTATTTTTCATCAAGGGGCCCAGAGAAAACAGAATAAATTTGTGACAGTTACCTATGAGGCACAGTGTCAGGTTACTTTGGGAGGGAACTGCTCTTAATGAATATATGACATATGACATAAACCGTACAAAATAATATTTAAATTATGCCACGCTCGTTCTGTCACATCCATAATGTTGGCATTGCCCACATCTGTGTTTCACATAGAATAGAATAGAATAGAATAGAATAGAATAGAATAGAATAGAATAGAAAGCCTTTGTTGTCATTATACACGGTATAATGAGATTTAAAATACATAAGTTGCTGAATTCAAGTTGAGGGTAATTTGAAGCATGCTTGATAACTCAAAGTAAATCCTCCAAAAGATCAAGTATAAGACGAGCAGTGACTGCCTTTTGTAAAAGTATCTCTGCCTCCAGTCAGTTTTGGCAAGTTGCAAAGGCCATGCATCAGCAACTGCAGTAAAAGATGAGAAGGGGCAAAGGTATGTGGATCCACGCGCACACACATACACACACACACATAGACAAGTGGTATTGCACAGAGCAGCCATAAGCCTCACAAATGAGCCCTGTCACGGGGAGATGCTACACAAAGCATTTCAGGTATTCAATGAAAGGCCAGGTGCAAAGGCGCATTCACTATTAATCGGCAACTCATCACAGTTCAAGGACAAGATACAGACCTGTTGTGCTGAATAGAGGAGGGGGAGGAGGTGGAGAAAGACTACTAGGAAGATGAAGAGGGGGCAGGAGCCAGCTGAAATGCTAACTGCAGTGTAAGACATTGTCAGAGACAGCCGTGGTGCTGAAGGGACAGCTACTGTTTTGTCATCATTTTTTCCACTATTATTAATGTCTCAGAAACTCAGCAACTGAATGGATAATGCATTACTCTTGTGCAGCACTGTGCTCTGTCATCATGTGTGCCTAAACTAATATTCAGCTCATTAGGTCATTTTAGGTGCACTGACAAAAAAAAGAGGTGACGTGACAGTTCTGTTGTTTTCTCTTTTTAGGAAAGTTGCATCGACTAGTAAAAGCTCCATATAGTATCAATCACAAAACACTTTTCACAGTCTGCCCAAAAACATCAACTTGGTTTACTGTTGCTGTGCAATTCTTCTCTTCACACATGTGAATAGCCAGCTCTTTTGGGTCCATTTCAATTTCAGGGAAACCCTCTTTGGTGCACTGACAGGCTCAACTTTCGGGCTCAAGTTGAGTTGGAAGCAAGTCAAGTGAGCAGTAGACTAAGGTGATGTTATCCCATGACACATGATTATTATGCAGAGCTGGGGACACATGAGACATTTGATAACACCTTAATCATAGAGAAGAACATGGCCAGTGCAGTGGACATCTAATTACCCAACAAAGATCACCGCATTGTGTTTTCAGTCTGCTTTAGATCTGCTAATGTTTAATAAAGGATGTGCTGGAGTATCACATTGAAATGCATCATTTGGTTGCATTTAGAACAGATAAAAATTCTTCTTCTAAAGTCTTACCACTGCAACCTGCAACTCTCAGGACCCAAAAGAAAAAAAAAACACTATTTACTGCAATAAATTGATAAGTCATCTAAACGGTTTGTAATATTTGACTCTTTCGAAAACACATCCTGATAGAATACCCTGACCCTTAACTTAAGGGCATTGTATGACTGTCAAATTAAAACCCACAGGGTCTGACCTATGCACTGCTGGCTTTCCAGTAAAGCATTCCGTTTCAGTTTTGCCCATGAAATGTGATGACACAGACGGGTAAGCGTATCCTCCGGAGGCAGAAAGTCAAAGGGTAAAACAGATAATGTTCGTCCCTCATCCTCAACTAATACCACTTTTACCTGACGGGGTTTCATGTGAAGTCTGTCAAAAGAAGCCTGATATCCTACTGATATAAACGCTGGCGCGCTTTTGAACTTACAACTTCGCTCAGGCTTACATGTTTAGCTTCTTTCGTGTGCAACGGGTCTTGTCAGAGATTAAAATGATAAATTAAATATCCCACGTGGCCCAATATTATATATTACATATGTCCCAAATTAAAATTCTGTACAGCAGGGTTTCTTTTCTGCTGCCTCGCATTTCTAGCGTTGCCTCAGTCGATAAAATCTAGAGGTCACTGTCCTCTCGTTCTCCTCAGTGCGGCGATGATTGAGTACGTTTTATGTGCAGTGATGCAGAGCGCTACCAGTGTTCCTTCCAAGTGATTAATAGTCATAGAACAAACACTACTATACAAAGGATAGTCTGAAATATTTTCAGATAATCAGCCTCATCACCTCTGCATCGCTTTACGCTTGCCTCCACGTCAGTATGGTACACATGACAAGGATTGTAGGTGCTACAAGTGGACCTGCAGGGTCGCAACACCTGGCAGTCGCCTAGTCTACTGAATTGTTGCTACACAAACGTATGGAGAAGTCAGGTAGGTAATCTAAATTCACTGACCTCAACACAGACAGTTGACATATTCGGTTCGGTTAAAACTGAACTTTACGATTCTCACAACTGATGTGCAGCGTCTTCCAACCAGTAAAAAACAAAAAACTGTGGTGCCTACCTGCGATTTCACCCAGAGGCGGTAACTCTCAATTACTTTTGTGAAATAACGCGATGCGGTGGAATTTCTTATCCAAATATTTCGTGTTGATTTCACCTAGTTGGCATCATCACCATGCCTATACCTCAGCCGGTGTTGTTGCCATTGGACTCAGTGGATTACAATCGAATCACAACTATTCCGCTATTGGTCCGTGGTGCTGTCTGTGTATTGCAGAATATCGACTGTCCAAACGTCATACCTAAATTTCCTGAAGATGTAATTTTCAATAGGGTACAGACGTTGTCATTTTCGTAAGCTTCGCTATCATTGGTTCGTGCCTTGACGGTAATTGTACATATCTGTCTTATTCTGGATTTTTTTCCTGAAGCGTCAGTGAAGGGTAGCCTTTAACCCATTGAATGTGACAAACTATTTATGTGTTGGTATTTTTTGTCTTACTCAGTACGTATGTAGTTCCTGTTTCAATCCCGTAGCCTACGCCCTAGGCCCACCTGCAAGCAGAAGAAGAGCGCATATATGATTTTAAGGTTTGCTAATATTCTGTTTGCCAGTTTGCCATAGCCTAGCCCACAGCTGAGAGACAGATTGCCCTTTCCCTATGAAGCTGGTGTTTACTTTTCTTTCGCAGGCACATTTAAAACGCTGAAATAAATATATTGAAAAAGTAGGCCTACTTAGGCTATATAAATGCAGTCCATTTGATGTTGCCAGCATTTCAAAGCCCCATATGGATTTATCTGCACAGTAAAGATGATGTTTTCGCGTAGCAAGATGGCCCTCTGCAGGATGTTATGGTAACACACTACATTTGCAAGCCACAGTCATGTACTGAAAAAGCCAATCCTCCTGTTAGAAGTTCTAACAGTTATAAAAAGCCTATTCATAAAGCCTGTATATTAAATCACGTGTAGCTGAAATACCACATTATGCAGTTTATAGTCATGCAATAATCCAGTCATTTAAATTGGCACATCCGTAATGTCCAGTAGCACAACAAATTGTCATGTTACATGTAGCCTATTTAATATAATCTGTGAAAATTCACACATGCTGTTATTGTCAAAGAACTAAGAATTGACTATTGTGAAAATATAGCAGTGCTTCTCTTCTAGAATTCTAAGTGTTTAGTGTTGGGGTATTTCAGGATTACATAGCCTGTCCCATTATTTAACTGTATTGTTGTCAAATGCCCAGAGAAATCTAACAGTGTTTCACTGAGTATATTAATAGGAATTTCTTAGAATTCTCTTGGAAGTGTTTGTTATAGTAACATGTTTAATGTGCATGACTTAAACGTTGCAATTTCGTTGCAAAAAAACGTTATTGCAATTTCAATGAATAAGGTGAACATTTTCTGTGGTAGTCCAGAAATACCTCATATGCTGTTGACAAATTGTTGACATTAATTTCAGGCTACCACCAGAGGGAAGTATGGCACCACACAGTGAAATACTCTGTGTGTGTGTGTGCCATCAGAATGCATCAGTGTACATACAGTTCTGTGCTTTGGCCTTTTTCTGTACGACACACATCAGCTGGGATTGTCTTTTAATATTGAACACACAGTCCATGAATTTCAAACATGAATTATGTTTTACCAATGAGTATTCCAGACTCAGATGTCAGAGCAATTTTATTTGTTCGTGTATACCAGGGTGGGTCACAGGAGAGAGGTTAAGTAGGTCCGTGCCGGTAAGTCTATTGGGATATGCGCAGGGCCAGACGCTACAGGGGAAGAGGAAGGCCTCGCTAGTCTCTGAAGCTGGAATTACAGTCGGATGCAAATCCCAACTTGAGCGCCCGCAGATTTAATAAGCAGGCCCTTGTCCCAATTTAATGCACCACAGTGCATTCTACTGCATTGATACATTCCATATTTGTGTTTCTTAAAGGAGCCCAATGAAACAACGGATTAAACAAAGATTTGGGATGCTACAGCCAGCCTATTTTCTATGTGTCTGTTCACAAATCCACAAGCCGGCAACGATTACCAAAATGTGCAGCTGGGAGGATCTTTTGAGCTCGCCGCACAGGCATACACCAGCTATTTTCCCTAAAGAGGCACTTATTTATTTTTTTTATTCATCACAAAAGGAGCTTATGGTGCGCATATGATCATACTGTGGCAACGCTTATTAAACTTGCTTGTAAACCAGGTAACCTCGCAAGAATGGGGATTAGGTTGGGAAACACTGACGATGCAAATTCGCCCGCTGTGCCATCTGTGCAACGCTGCAAACTTAAATCAGGCATGGCGAGCGCATCCGTCTAAATATCCAACTTTCTTTTCTAGCCCTCTTTGTTGTTGTAATGCAGAGAAAGCCATTCCAGCAGCAAGAGGAGCTTGAACAAAAAGCCTTTTGTAAACTAATTACTCTCCAGGCTATTCTTCCCCTTGCTCTGGAGCACTATGTTTGTTTGTTTGTTTATTTATTTGTTTTTTTATTGCAATCAATAGGGTTGCATTTTCTTTTTTCTTTTTGTATTTATTCCAATGAGCCCTGATCCTGCCTGCACTAGAGAATAATACTCACTGGAAAAGATATCATCTTAAATCGCCTCAACGCTGAGACTTTCCTGTCAAGCTGAGAGTTTTCTCTTTCAACAAAAAAATGTTATCAAGATTCAGTCAATTATGTACACTACCACATAAGGCATCTATCTCATATCTATCTCATCTATCTCAGACACACACACACACACACATACACACACACACACAATCACTTATGAGCTGTGTATGGACAGGAAGTCACCACTGCAGGAATAGAATTTCCTGTTCAAGGTGACAACACCACAGTCTTACATGCAACAACAGCACGGCGTGAGTCAACATTCCGCACACCAACTGTTCCCAGAAAATATTCCCGAAGTTTAGCACTGGATCAGTAATCCAGATGAGGGGTGGTCTGAAAATGCATTCCATATATTTCACCATTTGCCAAATGGGATCACAAACCCCCTTAGACACCCCACAGTCCTTCAAGCGCAGGGCTCAAGGGTGATAATCTACACCAGATCTAATGATAACAGGCACGCTGCAAAAACACAGCCTTGTAATAAGTGTCGACTGCTGTGATCCGAGGCTGGCAGATCAACATGAGCATGTTTTCAGATTGTCTATCAATGGTACAATAGAATGGTGTAGCCAGCTGTCTCACTGACCATGGGACCACCTTGGTTTCGAGTTGGAAAGGCCCACTTGGATAAGGTCCGCAGCATTAGTCCAATATGCAACTTTTGACTGTAACATTAGTGCAATATTTTATGCCAAGACTGAAAGTCTGTTTTAAGAGTTTTAACTCTGATACAAAGGGGACTCAAAGCAAATGCTGAATAGACAATTAAATGAAGTCCTTAAAAAAAGAAGATTTAAAAAAAAAAAAAAAAACATATTTGTTTAATTTTCTCTTTCCTTAGCTTGGAACAAGTACTCCGCATTTGTAATGTGCATTTTTGTACCATGTATTAATATCAGACTATGCTGAGGGAGACCATTAAATAACAACTCTGACAAATATTTGAAAGTGAATAAGCTTGAGTTGTTTCATTTAATTACATTGGTGGTGAGAGTGTTTGAGAAATTTCTAACCAGAAAATAATTGCCTTGGTGGAGAAATGTGTGTCAAAATGTGTATAGAGATATAAGAGATATAAGCTTTAGCGTCTCACAACCAAGCCCATTATCAACTGCATTTAAACACAGATTTTTTTTTGCCCCAGGGGTTTTCCCATTTCATGAGGTTTCATAACAATCCCACGTGCTTTGTGTCAATCTCACTGTGGCTCAGATCAACACCTCGTCAGTTGGTGGCCCAGTCCTGTGCTACTGTTGGAACACCCACAGAAAGAATGTCTTCAGACACAGGGGCTTGATGTGTGTGTGTGTGTGGGGGGGGGGGGGGGTCACAGAGAGATGGAATGGAATGTGTCCAAGTACACGGCGAGAGGGCAACAGAACCTCCAGGAGGAACCAGCAGAACCGAAAGCTGAATGGTGTAAATTTAATAAAGACATAGAGATTAATCCAGTGACTCACACTTCCTCAAGCCTTCAGGATGCCTATTCTGTCTCTCTCTCTCTCACACACACACACACACACTCTCTCTTTCACCCTCTCTCTCTCTCACACTCTCTCTGTCCCTCACTTAAGGAGTAGTATTATGTCTTCATGGTTTGATTTATTTGAAATGCTTCATATTGAAATGGCTACATTTTACCTGTCAGTGACAAGGTAACTGGAGCAAAAGCTGGACATTTTGTCTTCGAACATCCTCATGGCATTTTTCCAAAGTGGTGGAAAAGTGGTCGACTTTCAAAAAGTCAAAATGTGATCCAACTGAAATTCCATATATCATATTGTGTATATATATATATAGCCTATACATAGTTTATTACATTATATTGAATTCCATATATCATATTGTGTGTATATATATATATATATATATATAGTTTATTACATTATACTCATTGTCTGTTATCATGTATTATCACATCTATTATCATTCGTATACTGTACATGCACCACCATTGCAATGCCATCTATGCTATTTTGATATGGGTTGTCAAGGTGTTGAGCACTGGTGCACAAGAGGCATGGCTGTGGGTTCTCTGTGCACTTTACATCAGGATTGATGGAGCAGCTTAAGAGGACTGGACTGGTGAACACCCACTTTCCTGTCCCACGAGACCCCTAAAGACCAGACGGTGCAGGGAAACAAGTGGGTAGTCGAGGCTGTGACTGATGGGCCAGCGCCTCCTCGACACCCTTCCCAAATCTCCAGTGTCCAACCTCTCACCCACAAACCATCTTTTTTTTTCACACGGTAGCGAGCCGTCTTTAGATGTACCAGCCTTTATTCTTGTAGTTGGCTCAGACTGTGAATTAGGTAATGTCGTTTGCTGCGTACACACTGATCTTCCCGGACATATGGATGTCATCAATCCTCAATCGCTCTCCTCTTTACCTCTCTCACACCCCTGTCCTTCCCATGTGAAGATTTACATTCAAACATCACAGCAATATGTTTTATATATTTTATTTATTTATTTATTTATTTACAGCTGCCTTTTTTTCCTGGGTCCTCATCACACCGACTTGTTTGAATTTGGCCCCTTAGTCATGCTGGTCAGGCTTCTCATGGTAGGCCCATGGTGTGTAAAGAAGAAAAGGGGTTCTGTTAAAACTTGGCTAAGTTTACATGTCTTTCCACACTGCATTAGCAAGACAGGATCATGATGTTCAGTTTTCTGGCGGTGATGCAAAGAATATGCAAGATACAGGATGTCAATAAAGCTGACCTATCAATTATCTTGTGTGTATAGCATTCCATACCACTTTATCTTTCAACAAAATACAGACTTTGATCGTCTGGAGTGCATGCAATCTTGACTGGTGTCTTTCTTAACAGAGAGAAGTCGAGGTTTTGAACAAGTGGTTTTGAATTTTCTCCAATCTCTCCTCCTTTCTCACATCTTATGAGGAAAACACTAAAACCACAACAAAGCACACACACAGGATACCCCCCCTGCCAAAAAAAAAAGAAATCACAAAGAAATTTGTCAATTCAAGCCCAAGGCTCAACTTTATTTTTTTCATGCCACGCTGAACTTTTTCATCCATACAGTCTTTGAGGTGTTATTTCCCTATTTCTAGAGGTGATTTTACCTTCAGACATTTTGAATGTTATGTGCCACACTACAGTGTTTCCCAAAAGGAAGCACAGTCTAATGCTCTCATTATGCACAAACTCTTCGACATTCATTACTTTTTATTTTTTTGCCAAATTAAAAAAATAAATCAACCTGCTGGGCCTGTAAGAGGTTCTGAATTTTGAACTGAACTTCTAAGCAGTGTATTTCAACAGAAATACATATTGTTTACTCAACTCACAAACAGTGGTATATGGAATATTGGTTGTTAACTTGAAAGGGTTTTCTTTTCTTTTCCTTTCCAAACAGTGTACAAAACAACAGCACCTGGGCAAAAAAGAATACTGGGAAAAGTTTTCAGTTCTCATCAATATTCCAGTGTTGTGAAAAAGTGTAGGCTCTCTCTTTCTAGCTGTCCAGCACAGATAAGACTGGATGAGCATCTTCTGACAAACTAAAAAGGAACCCCTGACAAATGACTGTCGTGCTCAGTATTTTGCGATAGACTAAAACAAAGCCTCAGACTTCTGACTGAGCCCCTTAATATCTCTGACTCTGGGAAACATCAGAAAGGTGACATTTCAGCAACCTCATCAAGATCCAACAGTGGCCATGTCCATCCAGCAATCAATTCTTTATGCATAATACTGCACCAAGATGTAAGAAATTAATCAACTCTGAATCCCGCCTCCTCTCCTTCTCTTTCCCATGAGAAGAAGCCATTACGTCCCATTGCTGGACAGCCATGAATGGAAAACAAATGTCTTGGAGGAGAAAAGAAAAAAGTAGGAAAGAGTTTTTCAATGTGGGAGGAGAAGAAAGAGAGAGATAGAGAGAGAACGAGAGCGAGAGAGACAGAGAGAGAGAGAGAGAGAGAGCAAAAAAGCTTGCTTGAAGGAAAGGACAGATGTTTCTTCATCTTCTTCCCCTTCTTTCCAAGCAACCAATCTCCTTGCTGCAGGCCGGCACTGACACACGGACAGGCGAAGCACCCTGCTGGCCTCTTACTTCTTTTCTCCTCTCCCAACATGTTTCAGGGCCCCATAATATAGCTCAGAAGAAGACGGGGTTTGAAAACACACAACTCTGCAAACACTTACAGCACTCTCCAAGTGCCTGTAGTCTGCTATCTGGTTTCTCTGGCACTTGATGCGAATTCATTTGAATTTCATTGTGCAACACACAGAATACTGGCAGAGCAGTGGGATTAAAAAAAAAACCATATGGGCATAATCTAAACATGTTAGCATCAGCAATATGATACATTAACTTTATATTCTCTTCAAATGATGAGGTCTCAGTGGATTGTTATATGTATGTACTGTATGTATGTATGTATGTATGTATGTAAAAAAGTATGTATTCATAATCACAAGTAAATAAAATCTCTCGAGCACACATCTGTGTGTGTGTGTGTGTGTGTGTGAGTGTGTGAGTGTGTGTGTGCATATTCTAAAAAATCTAACTTTTTTGCTAATTATATTCTCATTGTTTATACAAGTGTCTCTGTAGTCAATGTTACAGTAAAAGGCTCAAAGGTGCAATATATTTTTCATAGAACTCTATATTAGGCATCACTAAACCCCAGAGAGAAGTACTCCTCTACTGTGCTGTCCTGTCCTTCTTCATTGAAGCTCACACTGGCACAGTAACCAGGCAGGCGAGGCAGCAAAGGCTGGGGAAAGTTTGCATAAAAGACACTGACGAATCGCACTGATTCAGTTTGTTTAAATTTTGAACGGATACTCGTCCCTTTAAGAGGGGTGAAAATTGATGTTTCAGCCAATTGACCGATGAGCCTGTACATTCACTCGCAGTGGTGTTAGCGCACTGGACAGACTCCCCCTCCTCCTGTCTCAGAGACAGGCAGGCCAATGGGACTCAGGCACGGGGAGGTTACAGCGACAGCCGTTGTTTCCCGACCCCCTGCCTCACCCCTCCCAAATCAACCCACGGTCAGCCCAGGCTGGGGGTGGCAGACAGGCTGTGGTCTGGGATCCTGTGGAGGTGTGGAGGAACTTAGCAATTCAATCTCCATCAAGTGCCACGTAAAGCATGCCTTCTTCCTGCTGCGGACAACCTTGTGTGTGTGTGTGTGTGTGTGTGTGTGTGTGTGTGTGCGTGTGTGTGCATGTGTGTGTGTCTGTGTTTATGGGTGTGTGTGTTTAGTGTTTTGTAGCATGCAATGCTGTCTGCAGTTGTGTAAAATAGCTGCGCTTCTCTAGTAAAACATCTGTAAATAGGCTGGACATGTGGTGTGGTTGGTGATAGGCTATAGCCAGGAAGAAATACAACACAAAGCTCGATTGTGCCCTTTCCTAGAGTCTCATTTATTCACCCTTATTCAGATTATTTCATGGTCAAGTTTAGGTAATTATGCTTGTTAAAGAGCAGAGTAAAGACTGATTTCACATTTCCCTTTAACATTAGTTTACATTAGAAAATATTGGAAACTATTTGAATGCAATGCTTTACTTTTTTCAACAGAGGGCGCCCTTATCAATTATGAGAAAGGCAGGAAAAGTGGTGAAAATAAGCGCCATCGTGCCTTTGTCACCACGCAGGTCTAAAAGGTCATTCGGACAAACACTGCTTATGTAAACACTCTTCTGCTCTGAATTACTGAGATTATTTCTGTAGTCTCTTCACAAATCTAAATCTAAAGAGTCTGAAATCTGTTTTGACACACCCAAAAAACATTCAGTGCATTGAAATTAAGTGCACCCTAACACCATACTTTAAAGAAACCCTTCCATATGCATATACAACATCTCCATGTCATATCTTAAATCAAATGCACCCCTGCAGACACACCTAAGCATCCTCACCGTCCCTGAAAGCAGAGTGATAACAGAACAAGGCAGAGAAAGGCATTGCAAATCTGCACCCGAGAACATGATAGGTCTACAGTGTTTGAGCGTGTTGACGATTACAGCAGCAGCAGCAGCACACTGAGAGACAGGAGCAGTGCAGACAGTAGCAAAAGGCTGCAGCAAAAGGCTGTTTTGCTGCTGATATGTCTCCATGAAAATGTGCTGCCGTAAACCAGCGCTCCCGCTTTGAGGCGTTTGGCAGACAGGCAACAAAAGAGGCCCCATGCCACCTCGTCTCACGATTAAGAAGTGTCTCTCAGGAAACCTTGTGTTGCTTTTAAACACTAATACGGAATGTGGGGGTGAGAGTTGGGGTGGGGGGGGTGCACAAGGGGCTTGTGAGATGTTGATGTATGTATGTGTGTGTGTGTGTGTGTGTATGTGTGTGTGAGCTGGATTGGGGGTTGCAATGAGGATGCTGGGCAGGGGTGGGGGGTCTTTCAGGGGAGGGGGCTTCAGAAGAGAGCCACTGACAAGCTGACTTGTCCATCTTTATTAGCGAAATCCAGCACAGAAAATGGATCCCCTTGCTTATCAGCATGGTGCGCTCTGTAGTTTGTGCCTGAGCCAGAGGTCGATCAGCGACATGCCACCAAATTAGAGCACTGCAGCCTTATTATGGTGATGGAGGAGATGAATTTAAAGGGGGGGGGGGGGGGACGAGAGAGAGTGAAAGAGTGTGTGAGAGAGAGGAGGTTAAGAGGATACTGCAGATTAGAAGGGGGACTACCGCAATACACTGCATGCTTTTGTAAACCCAGTTTCCAAGGGAAAAATGTGTCCTGGGGCCTGAGGAGCCTGTCACAAACCACTTGTCCCATTATGGATACAACAACTTGTTTTCAGACTCCCCCCCCCAACTCCCCCATGTGAGATGGCATGTTTTGAGTGGCGGCACAAAGGAGGAGGGGCTTACCATGTGAGCAAGGTCACGTCAAGAAAAAAAAAACACCCGTCGAAAACCATCACGGGCCACAAATAGAAGACTGGAGAGGGGGCCTGTATTTGCTGTAAAAAAAAAATGAGTGTGAAGGGAGGGGCAGGGGGGCAGTTGGATGAAGCTGCCAAGTCTTCTACATCAGAGAGCGATGTCAAGGGAGTCTCAGATTTGTGAAGGCTCAGACCAAAGTTTGGGACAGTGAAGTGGTTTGTACAGTGTGGTACTGTTGGGGCTCGGAGGGACAGAGAATGGGGGCTTTTAACACCAGGACTATTAAACTGTGACCCTTATATCCCCATGACTCTAGTTTCTTAATAAAAGAAGGCCACCAAATCCATTGTGATCATGCACTCTTGGGAATCTTTCATCTCCAAATGGCCAACTCCCTCTCACCCTATCACAGCATGCTATGTGAAATAAAGAATGTCATTTTTTCACATCAAATGATCAGCATTTCTGGAAAAACAAATTGAATATGTATTCTACTTTTCCATATCTGAAAGTTCTATATTTCATTTTATGTTGACGTCACTGGATATAGAATACCTTTTTGTAAAAAATACCAAGAGCATTTATTTTACCCATGCTTCTGTCCTTGTTAGACCTGATCCTATTAGCTGTTTCTAACTCTTCTTTGCCCGCAGACACTAACAGGTTATGTACAAACCCTATGGTAGAGAGAGAAGCTGAAAAGCACTGACAGAGCTAATGAAAGGGCTTGTAGTCCCAGTGAGTGAAGGGCCAGATCTAGCAGCTCTTTTCCACCACCAGCATGTTTTTCACACTCTCTAGAGGAGTGATGGGAAGTCCAAGGCTTCTGGAAGCAGTGCTATAATTCTCCCCTTATTAAAAAAGCAGTTGGGAGTTTCCCAAGGTGGTGACCACACTGGTCCCTGGATACAGCCACGATGGAGGTGGCAGGGTGGAGGGATAAGGGGTTTGGGGAGGGAGGATATGTTTGGTGTAGGTGGTTTTTACTAGGGTGGATGGCTACCTAAGTCTCCAGAACAAAGCTGCCAGAGTCTCTCTAAAACAAAGGTTCTCCCAGCACTCTCTCTGGGCCATTGGTGTCGCAGCAGGCTCCTATCAGACATCCCATCTCCTTTGAAACATGTGATATGGAGTGGTGCGCCCTCTCTTTCAGCAGTGCTGGGATTAACTTCTCAGTTGGAAATCCCTCTTTATGAAACTCGACGATTTTCCTTGATAATCTTCCACAAGCAGCCTGCTGGTGGTTTCTTTGATAGAGAGAGAGAGAGAGAGAAAGAAAGGGAAAGAAAGAGAGTGGAGGACAGAAGAGAGGGTTGTGATTAGTGTTACGCAAAATAGCCAGTCATGTAATTCCTAACACTGAGTGATACATGGAGGTCAGTGTCTCACACACTGTTGTGTTGACTGGGCCTTGCAGGAATGCAACTCTGTGGCCTTTGCCACATTTCTCAAGGGGATTCAGGCATATCCAGTCCGTCCAGTCAGAGTATAAAACCCCAAACCACCCACACCCTCCATGCCCCTCATCCTCTGCCTCCTAACATCTCCACCTTACATCACCCACCCCCTGAAACCCCACCACCCCTCCCAAAATGCGGTGGAGTACAGGGGACCAGCTGCCTGTCGATGACATCACATCTCTCCAGCTGCACCCGTACAGTGACATGAACAGATGTGAGCATTTTTGACCTGTCCTTCGATCGCCAAACCCCCACCCCTTACTCTCAACCAAACCCCCCTTCTCCGCTCCCTCCCTCTAGATTCTCTCACTATTCACAACTCATCCACCGCCCCCATCCCACCCCCAACTTGTTGACATCTGCTCTCAGCATCTCCTTCACAATAAAACCAGTGGCCAAGAGGAGAAAATCTCACTGGAAAAGGCTACCATGCACAGTGTGCCCCCACATCCAAAGCTCTCGCCCATGCCTCTGGCACGCATGGCAGACGAGTGGGCTTTCTTTCTCTCTGAAGAGATGACCTCTCATTGCACATCAGCTATGCCAACCCTTCAGCCCCCGCTATCTGATGCAATACATGCATCATCATTATCATCATCATGTAAACATGTGAAACCTATTCATCACATTACTGCAAAGGGCCAGTTTATCAAGCCCTTAGCTCTCAACATGCTAGTGTTGACCACTGTCCAGATTTCACAAGCCCTATCTGCCACAAATCACAAACTCCAAATGACATTAGGCAAGACAACAGGGGCAGATGACTCCCTGAGTCGCTCAGAACACCAAATCGAGTTTGCACATTAACAGCCCTCATCCTGTGGCAGGTTATGATGGATGAGCCGTCAGATCTTTTCAAAAGGGACTTGCATCAAATCCTCAAAGTACAATGAAGTTGCCCTATTCCAAATTTGTTTCACATGACTTAGATTACAAAGGCATCCGACTTAATGCTTAAGAATGACTATAAATTTCAAGCAGCTTTCCAGTTCACATGAAGTTTATGCTTAATTTCTTTAAGCTATATTAAGCTACATTTTGTTGTTTTTGTCTGTAATGGTGAAAAGATCTGGGAGGTGTAGTCTGAAACACAGAATTCAGTATATATTTTATTCATGTGAGTGTGTTCTGGACAGAAATAGTTTTTTGTTTTGGTTTGGTTTTTTTAAAGACTAGAATGTTCTTTTGAGTAACCTAGACTGTACGTCTGATTATGCTATATCCAGGTTATTCTACCGGCAGCAACAACAAAACATTGAGCAACTGGTAAAGTCTTGTACAAGCAGTTGTGTTAACACAGCATGCTTGCAAGTAATCATCACAATGTAGATTTAGATCAATAAAGTCATATTACATGTACAGTGGAGAGGATACTATATTATTCAACTATAGAGCAGGCCAGCGTGGAGCCGGAAGTGTTATTCCCAGTCATTTTCACCACTGAGAAATAGTTTACAACCCACGCTAGCTGAACTATATAATATAGACTTCTAACTAGCTGCGACAGGATGAAATGATCTCACTGGAGATCAGAACTCACTTCTTTTGGTATCAATCTTGTTTTATTAAAAACATCTTTTATTCACAACTTTTCGGGAGGCACTACACTACCCGGCATCCTGAAGTGCAAAGCAGTGTAAATCGGCGCCTTTGATTGCTAGAGAATTTGGTTATGACAACGCATTTTTAATGTATTTAAAGTTGAATTTGCTCACAGCAAACTGTGCCATTATGATGATTTGAGGGACCGGACAGTTCTATGCCTCAACTATTAAATAATTCAAACATTCAACTTCACAAAACTGTTACCACAAACATGGCCATCTGATAATGAACAGAATAATCAAAAATGTAAAAGATTCCTCATTTTTGACGAAGTTCACTAAACCTGAGAGCAGCTTTTTCAGTATGGACTGTGGATGTCCTTTCCAGAACCGTCCAGCTGGAGCTCTTAACAGTCTTGGCTGGAGCTCTGGGACTGCCACAAATACACACAGAGAAGAGGCTGCAGCTGTTGGTACATGTTTTTTTTTCTGTCTCTCTCTTTGTCCCATGTGAGGAAAAACATTACCAAGGAATGGGTGCTTGCTCACCCCACATTTTTCATTACAGAAACCCCTCTCCTTCACTCTGAGTCTGGCACCACATCACAACTCCTGATGCCTCACACATCTGTGCGGTCGCAGTGAACTGTCTCTGGGCTTGTGTGTGTGTGTGTGTGTGTGTGTATGTGTGTGTGTGCGTGTGTGAGTGTGTGTGTGTGTGCGTGCGTGTGTGAGTGTTTGAGTGTGCGTGTGTGTGGGTTGGGGGCATTGAGGTGGTGTGGGTAGGAAGGAATCTCAGCTGTTCTTGTTGTGTCAGAACCCTGGGAAAATGGTCTCCCACCCCACCCCACACCATCCCCCCCGCTCCCATCCCCATTCCTCCACCTCCTCCCGCTGGCCCCCTATCTCCCTCAACTAGAGTCTTTGCCCCCAAAAGCCCCCACCACTACCCCAACCTTAGCCAAGCCTGAAACCCTAAGCTCCGATTCTGATCATATTTTTGGGCTGACTCTATACTGAGAGGCAGGCCAGGGGCTTAAGGCAAGAACTGTGTGCAAGCATGAGGCTCAGCATGGACAATGACAGATGAGGAGAGCTGTTGTCTACATTCATATCTACGTTGTCTCACAGAGGATGAGCTCTGAGAGAGAGAGAGAGAGTGTGTGTGTATGTTTGGGGGGGGGTTGTTGGCTACAATAATGAAATAACCTTGAAACTATCAATGAAGGCAGCCAGCAACACCTTTTTGCACGTGTTCTTCCCTTGAATTGATTGTGGGGTTTTCTTTAACAACATGCTTTGCTTTCCATTGACTTTTCTAGCCTCTGTGCCATATAGATTGTATATCAAGAGATGATTAATGCATTGACATGTTCACCAAAGCCTAATTAATTTATAAATGTTAATACAAGGGCTCTTTGTCATGACTGAGTACTGCTGTCAAAATGTCCCTGGTTAAAACGATTTGGTAACACTTTAGATTATGGTATCCACATTCACCATTAACTAGCAGCTTATTAACATGCAAATTAGTAACATACTAGCCATTTGTTAGTCATTACAAGTCACTTATTAATACCTTATTCTGCATGAGCTTATTCTACCTATAGAAAACATTAACATGGAATTTCTCCTATATACTTCTAATTACTGCTTATTCATAGAAAGTAACCTAGTTGTTATATATGAATTAAGATCTTAACATGCTTTGGAGTATGGGCCTTATAAGGCATTAGTACAACAGGAACAGTTATTCTCTCAATAATATTTAGAAAAGAAATCTGTTTAATAGGAACAAAAAAACAAAACTGCAAGTGCCTAATATTGTCTACATAAGTCCTAATTATGTCTTATTGATAAAGAATAACTGTTCCTTGAGAATAATTGTTCCTGATGATACTGAGATCATAATACATATAAAACATAATACATATACAACAACTTACTTACTTACTTTGTATAAGCAGTACTTAGGACTTTATATTGGAGAAATCTTAGTTAATGGTCTACTACAGGTGGTATAATCTCATGTAGAATAAAGTATTAATAAGTGATTTGTAATGATAAACAAATAGCTAGCACGTTATTAATTTGCATTGTAATAAGCTGCTAGTTAATAGTGAACCTGTGTACCCTAATCTAAAGTGTTACCATCTGTTTTTATACATGCATTACAAATAAAACATAAACGTAACAATTTAATGATATTGAACATTTTGATCAAAATCGAAATTTCTTTCAACAAAATGGCTTTGGAAATGAGCCATATTGTATGTGACTGTGACTAACACTTTGATGCTCTTTTATCATTCAAATAAGTCCAATCCACCCAAGCCTATGCTTGGAAATGAACTTCTACGCATCTTTTCTCTGCAGCCTATCCTCTCTGTCGCTCCTGTCCCTAGTCAGCTAGGTGAGCAGAGGAGGCCCCCTTCATCCTTTCTTTTTTTTTTTTTTGAAAATGAGTCTCAACCCTAATAATCCCCCAGCGGTCTCCGACGTCTCCAACTATCACGTCGGATCTGGCTGATTTCAGCTGGTCCAGTAATCCTTTAAATTAAATTTTGTTGCCCCCCCCCTTCTCTTTCCTGCTTTCCCTCATTGCAGCTGAATTGCCCATATGTGGTTGTAATGAGGGTGGAGTCTTCTCTTCCCGATATAAGGCCTTGTAATCCCAGTCTAACCCGTACATTAAATCCTATTGTAATTGCCTTCCATCCACACACAGGTTTGCCGCTGAAGAGAAGCGCAACTGTTCTCCGGGCTCCTCACAAGGACAATGAGATGAGGATTTGTTCGCTCACAATTTCCTTCACAGAGAGAGCAAGAAACATAAAAAAAGAGCTGGGCGTCTTTTAAGCAGGTGCTTTAGATAGGAGGAGGCAAATTGATGCTGAGTTCCTGCTGCTGAGACTGAGCAAAATGCACAGAGGAACAAAGTAAATGAGATTCTCTGCAAAAGTTGGAACAGAAGTGTGTCACAGAGAGAGAGAGAGAGAAGAAAGAAAGAAAAGTTTATGCCAAACACTTTAAATTCATGTCAGGTTTGTTCAGAATGGGTTTTGTAATTTGCACAGTTATTTATCCAGCAGTAATAGTATATTAAGTTCTCCACTGTGCTGGTAGCTCAGAAAAAAGTCTTACTGTTGGGTATGAGAATATATATACCCTGTCTGTATGAGGTCAGACATTATAAATAGTCATATTATTCATCCATTGATTAATATCAAGCCCATACCTTTACTAACAGATGTGTATGTTTTGTAATGTTGACAGGCCCATCTGTGCTGTGCTGTGCTGTGCAGTGCCCCTCTTAACCAGCTGGTGCTGACAGCTCTAATGGAATGTGATCATTGGAAAACACCCACACATTATTTAGCAGAGACACTTCAGAGACAGACGGACAAGCGTGAACAACTGTGAGACGTCTTCTGTGAGATACACACTGACACAAACTCTGAGACACACACATACACACACACACACACACACACACACACACACACACCGGCAATCAGCAAGGTGTTAGGGCTGTCACAGAGAATGTTACACTCCATCAAGGCGGAAAGTTTGAGCCTATCAACAGCAGGTGCTTGAAGTTGATGGGCACACTTGAAAGTCAAACAAGCCGAGCAGTGTGTCTAAGGGTGAGGGTATCATTTTTTTCATTGGGAGGCAGATTTGACCTCTGACCTTATGGTAGCACATTCAAAAGTGACAACAGACTTTGTAACTGATCAAGAACAAGGTTTTCTCAGTGGGGATTTTTGCATGCTCTCATATGTGCTAAACTTATTTTGAGGAATTTCATCATGTCCTTACATTAGGCTCTGAGTCAACACTCCTAAAAACAGAAACAATGTAGACCTATAGTAAAAGGTCAGTGGGTCAACACATGGCTTTAGCTATTATGATGCAAATCCTTCTTTTCATTCACAGTAATTTTAAGTACAGTTGAAATCACAGAACAAAACGTACTATACTATAGCATAATGTAACGTAATGAACAAAATAGAACATTAAAATGGAGCATATAATGCAGCAGATTCATTTCAAGAGGCTAAGTCGGCTTTATGAGATCCAAGGGCAGCACCTCAATGGGCCCAGTCCAACAATGTACATTGTCATCTATTCCTTCATTCAGACAGCAACAGTCAGACATCAAAAAAAGTAATTGAGAGGAAGCAAAGGGATCTCTGGGCCCTAATGTCTAAGACCCTGCTAGCACATTGCATTGCACAGTGAAGCGAGGCTGGAGCCTTGAAAGCTGAAGTATAAAGAACTGCGCCTGCGGTTTAGCGCGGAACAGAGCAACTCTGCCGACTCTCGCAGCTAGAACACAAGCACCTTTTATTACCGTCATAATTAATGACCCGCAGTGCCGAATGCAGGGGGAGAAAAAAAGCCTTTTTTTTTTTTCAAGCTCGGCATCTCCTTATAAGGGGAATTAGCAGCACAAAGTGACAGCCAAAAAAAGGGCTCAATTAATAACAAAGTGGGCAGAGCACAAGGGAAACATGACAAACAAGGCAGAACATTTCGTTTGGCATCGTTTGAATTAATCAGTCAAGTGCGCTGCTACGTTGGATAAACAAACGCCCGATTCATTTCCGAGGCCCGATGGGACAGCTGATTAAATTAGAAGGGGGTTCTTAAAGACAAAATCAACAAGCCTGCAGTAAACAATTACTTTGTTCCTTGCCTGAGAGAGAGAGAGGGAGAGAGAGAGAGAGAGAGAATCTGTAAATAGGGATACTGCATTCCACTGCATTTGTGAGATGGTGACCACCTTACCATCTGTCATAGCTCAGATTGTTGGTGGTCAAACTGAACACATAGGGTCTTGGTTGTGTGGTGGTCGCTTATAGGAGTCAGTCACAAGGATTCCTTCTCATGAGCTTATTATGGTTTCTAAGTAGCATGTGCTACGTCAAAGTATGGAGTGTTTATTATGGAGGGACACTGATGATGCAAGCAGGCAAATTAGATGATTTCATTTGGAAATAAATGTATGTCTGTAGTAGTGTGTGTGTGTGAGTGTGTGTGTGTGTGTGTGTGTGTGTGTGTGTGTGTGTGTGTAGTATGTATGCTATTTACATGATCAGATCAAATTACTCTGCCATGTGATTCTGAAAGACATATGTTTCCAATGCACATACTGATATACCCTATTTATGTAAGAGCACTTCATAATGTGCCCTTTAAAAATGTTGATCTTACTCTGCAGACATTTAATGAACATTGTGCCACTGTAGGACCAAACAATCAATGACAGATGCTGTCCAGTGTTTAGGAAGGGCATGCCGCAGAACTGAATGTCTGTAGAAAACGGCCAGACTGGAATTTCATCGCCTGCACCTTAAAGCTCTTATGCACGATTAGATTACGTTGACGTTATAGAATGAATCTGCGTTTGCCTCATTCATTATCTAATTTCCTCATCTAAGAGGACTCCTAAGGTTTAATTTGATACTATTGAAAACATTGTGTCACCTTCCGCTTCTACCTCACACAGTCTCTCTCTGGAGGACTGGGATAAGTTTCTCACCATCTTTGTGGACAAGGTAATGGCAGTAAGATCTGGCATGCAGCCTAGGTTACGCTTTATAAATGATGTTCTCTCTTCTCCTTTCACTATTCTGAATACCTTTCACTCTATCTCTTTACATGACCCGCTGGGTATGATTAAGTCAATGAAATTATCATCTAGCTCCCATTATATTCTTCCTACTGTTCTTTTCTTTAAGGTCTTAGGTACAATTGGACCTATACCTTACCATTGTTAACTTGTCATTATCCTCTAGTTGTGTGCCATCCTCTTTTAAGTAAGCTATTATTCAACCCATAGTAAAGAAATCCAACCTTGACCCCTCTGTGCTTAAGAACTATAAGACCATATCCAAGACTCTGGAAAAGGTTGTTGCCAACCAGCTAAGAGCTGCACTAGAGTGCCATTATATATATGATAAATATCAGTGTGGTTTCCGGAAACTGCACTCTATTGAAACTGCCCTCCTGCAAGCCACAAATGGCATGCAAATGGCCAGTGATGCGGAAGACTGTTCCATATTAGTCTGTCTTGATCTTTGTTCTGCCTTTGATTCTGTTGATCACAACATTCTGATTGGTAGGTTACTAGACTGTGTGGGCATATCAGCCACTGTCATTGACTGGTTCACATCCGACTTAGAGACAGAAGTTTTGCTGTGTTCATTGGGAATTTTGTCTCTGCTCCCTCCCTCTGTCCTGTGGAGTTCCACAGGATTCTGTCTCAGGCCCTTTACTGTTCTACCTATACATATTACTCCTGGGTCAGATTATTAGTTTTAACATTTATTATTTGCAGTTGAATTCAGACAATACTAAGGTCTTAATCATTGTGCCTGACAACATCAATAGAACAATTAAGCAATACCTGGGCCCCCTCTGCCATCTGTTCGTCCGAGCCTAAGAAACCTTGGAGTGACAGTTGATTATATATCATAAATTGTATTTTATATATTGATTATATATCATAAGGTGCTTGTCGTTCGACTCACATGCCAAACAGCTGGTTAGATCATGTTTTGGCTGGCTAGATCAAGCTCAGATCTATGGTGTCATACTCAGAACTGGAAATGCTTATATTCTTTTATTTCCTCACGTATGGACTACTGCAATCCACTCTTCTCCTCCCTCAATGAGTCTGTTTTGTCGCGCCTACAAACTAACCAGAATGCTGCCACTAGGCTTTTAACTATAGGTCAAATAGATTTTGCCATATCACTTTCCTTCACAGCCCCTTACACTGGCTCCCGGGGCACTACAGGATATAGTTCAAGGTTCTCACCATCACATACAGGGCACTACATGGCCAGCACCCTGCTTATATAGCCTATATATCCATTCTTTCCCTCAGATCTAATAACCAAAATTAGCTGTTTGTCTGTGGTGGTCAAGCGCTGTGTGATAGTTTTGCATTTAGTCCCAAGTCTATTTTTGCCCAGGCAATCCCTCATCTTAATTTGTACCTTCATTTGTAGTTTTTGTGCATACACAGGTCACAAGAAATATTTAGGAAAAATTTTGCTGTTTTTAAAGCTAAGGCACGGCACTGCCAAAGCAGGGCAATGCTTGGACTGATTTATAAAGGCTTTTTACCACTTGCTTAACTCTAGGGATGACGTTGAGTGACTTAATTTCATAGAAGGGTGGCATATTCCTTTAAACTTAACACCTCCAGCAAGCAATCGTTTCTCACCATACTGAATGGCCAGAGCCTCTGTTTATTACAAGGCGAGGATCTTTATTACTTTTCAATATTCCATGTCAGAATTATTGAAATAATAAATTGAATGAGATAACCTGTCTTGCAGCTGATGCACTTCACCTCGAGATGCACTTCTTGAGCTTTCATCGATATTGCAAATGACAAGTTTACACAGGCACGGTGAGTTCTGACAGGCTTTCTGACAGCCGTTTGCTGCAGGGTCCTTGCCTCATTCTCAGCCTTCATGGGGGGTTGATTCCTCTGAGCACCACACTGTGTGCCGCTCCCTCCCATCCTTCAAACACCCACCCGTCAACCACCATCTCCACCACCACCGTTCACCCACCCCTGAAACCCCCATCTCTGTCTTCCTATATGAGCAAGAAGCCATTCTGCTCACTACCCCCATGCCCTCACTTCTCCTGTTAAGTTTGCAAAGTCCAATTTCCAGTTAATGCGCAGGTCATGGCAGAGGCTGCAAAGGGCTTGGTAGGACATAATGGTGACAGAATTGTAAATATTGGTTTGGCGGGGAGTCAAGCGGCGGGGGCGAGCTGAGGGAGATTTCCATTGAGTGCGCCGAGGCACGGTCGGAGGTGCTCCTGCGACCGCCGCTGACGAATAGATTTTCCATTCCAGTGTGTCACATTAGATTTTCGGAGGTGCTGGGTGGCAGGTACGTGTCATTAGTAACACTTTAACGTGGTAATGAACCTTTTATTTATCCGTAGCCCGCACTGCTCATGAATGCATAAGAGGGAGCTCTCCAGCTGTGCCTGCCAACCATGGTGGGGATAAGGTTGGGAAGGCTGAAGCATAGAGAGGAGAGGAGAGGAGAGGAGAGGAGAAGAGGGCAGAGGAAAGGAGTTAGGAGAGGAGAGAAGGATAGAGGAGATGATCCAAAAAGAATTAGCTGTGAGGGAGAGCCACAGATGTAATCAAACAAGGATTTAGCAATTAATGGCTTGTAGGAGCCAATCAGAAGGTTGTCACCGAAGGTCAAACTCATTCCTTAAATTAGTTCTGATATCAGTCCACTCATACCACGCTTTCTGATGCTATAACAGACTTAGATTGTGATAGAGTTTAGGCATAGTTGAGATAATACACACAGATTGTAACACTGACAGAATAAAATCAATGACATCTCAACAGTCCTCTCATTTTTCAGTCCTCTCATTGCTTGCAGCAATTCAGTCAGACACATACTGGTGTAATAAATCAGCTATAACATTCTAATAAATCATCATGTAAGCCCTGGTGGTGCTGCATTTTGTCTTACTGTAAAACAAATGAAGACAACCAAGGGCAAAACACCTTAATTCATCATCTTTCCATTTTTCTTTTTTTTTGGGGGGGGGGGATTTGTCCTTCCAATGCACTAGCAGACCTCCCTTTTGTAAGTTCTGCCTTCCTCTGCGGCTTTCTGCTCTGTTCTCCCACAGTCTGTGTTTGGCCTGAGCAAGCAAGAGAGTCCTCCAGGAGGCCGTCTGGGCTTTCACAGTCTCCATCTCCCTGCAGTTGGGCTTTGGAGCAGGGCTCTTTGTGGCCCAGGGTGAGGGGTTGGTGATGGAGGTGGGAGGTGGGGTGGAGTGGTGTAGGCAGAGGCAGCAGGGGAGGGAACCAGCGGCTTTGCTTGACTTTGCCGGGGCCTGGAGCTTCGGCCTCAAACAACTTCAATGTTAATTTCCCTTTCATCTTGTGTGTGAAATTGTTGCCGGTGTGGCGCTGACCCCCAGCATTATGAGGTCAAGTGTTGAAATCTGATGTACGCCTCTCAGGCAAAAGAATCACACTGGCAAAGAAAGGGGGGAGAGAGGGTGGGAAGGAGAGAGAGAAAGAGAGAGAGAGAGAGATGAATCTGAATGAAAAGAGAGAGAGGGGTAGAAAAAGGTACTAAAAGTAGCAAGAGTGTGTGTGTGTGTGTGTAAGAGGTGTGAGAAAAAAGGAGAGAAGTGAAAAGAGCCAAAGTGGGAGAGAGGGGGACAGAGATAATATGAAAGATATAGAGAGACATTTGATTGAAAGAGAGAGAGAGAGAGAGAGAGAGAGAGAGAGAGAGAGACAGAGAGAGAGAGAGTGTGTGTGCATGTGTGTGTGTGTGTTCTGCCTTTCACTCTCATGCTGTCAGCTTCACCTGCTGCTCTTCAAGCCCTCACATGCAAGCAGGTAGACAGGCAGGCCGCTTCACTGTAAGACAGCCAACCATATTCCACAGAGATATATGGGCTCTGATGGGATCTAGTCTGATGAGACATGAAAGATGAAATGTACAGCAGAAAAGGTTTCATTGCATTCACGTGTATAATCATGTATGCTTTGTAAAGGAAATACAGTCTTTATAAAGTAATACAATTTGAGGGGATCTGTCACCTTCCTTGGTTTGTACACATACACATGCATGCTTGAATACCTTTCATGTTCTGTGATCAGATGATGTAATAGTGTGTGAGTAATTTGTTTTTCTTCCATAAATAGTGCAAAAATCAGCAAAAAGTGCCCAGATTTTTCAAATAATGTTGCTTAGTTATTTGCCTCTTTTTGCATCATCTCCCCTGCAATATCATATAATAGAATCCGTTTGTGTCTACTGGTTTGGCCAAAGCTTTGCCCCTGCTCACTACATGCATTTCATGGCATATTTCAGATAGGAGCCCCATTTGCATTTTTCTGATCACCTTTAAGTCTTGGCTCACCTACCAATTACATGCCTCCCCCTTTTCATGCTGCTTGCAATTTGCCACAACTTTCAAAACTGAAATGCACAAGTTAACATCTTTTCTTCTCCAGGACATCCATAATCACAAATAAATAAAATCTCTCTCACTCTCTCTCTCTTGCACATGTGTATGTGTGTGTGTGTGTGTGTGTGAGGAGCATACTGATGGGGAAGAGGCGTGGGGAGTATGAGGATCTGAGAACATCTAGGCAGATAACTATTAGATATGATTTCCACGATAAGGCTCCATAATTTGGCTTTTAGAGATAACTCCAGGGGCTGGCAGACAGAGCAGTGGCAATTTATCATTTGTTTTTTTTTCCTCCCTCCTTCTCTTTTTTTTTGAAATTTTTATCTCTCCTGTTGAAGGGGTTTTCATCTCTGATGAATTTCACTGTTTTTTTTTTCTCTCCATTACCCCCAGAAGGTGAGATCACAAGCCCTCTCAGAAGGCAGAGTGGCATGTTTAAAAGTGACGGACAAAATACAAATATTTGAAAATGTATTTCATGGCAATTATGTCAAGTTTCATGGCCTGAGCAGAGCACTGAGGCGCAGCCTGGATGCCTTCATTTGTATAGAAATTGTAATCATTTGTTCATTTCAAGGTGAAAATTGCATTTTTTAATTTAAATTGTATCCTGCACGATAGGCTATTATCTAGAAAAATTGTCTCTGTGTATTAGAGTCTATGCCCAGGCGTCACGCTCATTAGGCTGACTTCTTTTCAAAATAGAAGGGTTTATGTATGTATCTCCTGACAAAATGCGCCGGGATTTGTTCATTATTTAGGTATTCCACTGTTTCAGCTCATTTCCATCCCCAGCTTATTAATATTAATCAAGCCGGAAACTAAGCTTAGGGTTTCGGTTTTTTTTTTCTTTTTCTTTGTTGTTCTTTTTTTAATGCAATGCAGAAAAGCTTCACAGTGATTTTTTATCTCTAACTTATCTACTGCTTCTACTACATAGCCATATTTTCTATATGTGTCAGTAGGTATGGCTGCATAAGGTGTTTGATGCTGAGTTTTAGCCATGCTTGAGTCAGAGAGTAATAGGAATTTTAAAGCAGTTCAGAGGGGTTCAAAATATTGATGGAGAGTTATGTGATGAGAGGAAGCATTTTTATATGTGTGTGTGTGTGTGTGTGTGTGCGCACGCTCTGTCTCCCTCACAGAAATGGCTCAGTGTCTCTGAGAGCTCTGGGCTGTGCCTCTCCTCTGGTCAGCCCTCAGCTTAATGTCTGTGAGTGATGCTGCAACACTCAGATTAGAGAGCAGCGGAGTCAGAGAGGAGACAGAGGTTGTGCATGTGTGCATGTGTGTGTGTGTGAAAGTGACCCACATAAGAATTGACTCTAGACAAGACGTTGCCCTGATCTGGCCTTCTGACATGCACCAGACACAGGCCAGATCCACACCAGATCCACACCAGATGTGGGCCAGCACTGAGCTAGATGCCACTGTTTGAGGAGCTCTAATGGCTGAGGGGGCTCTGGTCAAACACTAGCCCCAACAATATGAATAGATAATCATAACAATAGACTGAACCAGAGGCAGATAACAAAACCACTGACTTACAAGATTATCATGTTTAAGGCACATACATGCAAGCTAGAGTCAGTGTTTTCAATATGACACACGGAGTATGTGTTGTTAAATGTAAAATATACAGTATATTAAACATGGATGGGTGTTACAGTGGATTAAACATGGATGGATGCTAAACATGGATGTCATCTCACAACCAAAATACCTTCCATTAGTCGAGTCACCACCCAGATTATGCTCATCACTGTGCAGTCAAACCTAATACACACCTTTTCTTTGTAACTGCATAACAATAGAGTCATACATTGTCTCTGTTAACAATCCCTTTCTGCTAAACACTCCAGTGACTCGATCCAGGTTATTAGCCAATCACACTGATCTGTCGGCAGTAAGCTGATTGTTGGAATCTGGAGAATCCCCTTGGCACAGGCAGATCGGACAGCTTCTGCTCAGGTGCATATTATATCCTGGAATAATTATGGGATTTAAAAAGATGTTAGGCTTTGTAAATGCTTTCGCTATGACATTTTCAAGTGTTTGACACACGGAAGACTCTCCGCAACACAATAGCCTGTAGGGCTTAAGGGAGGGGATGGAACTTCTTCCAACATGTCTTCCAATCAGTGCATACCTTGTGGCATTTTCTCTTTCTCTCTCTCTCTCTCTCTCTCTCTATCTCTCTCTCTCTCTGTCTCCCTCTCTCTCCCTCCTTTACCCTGTCTTTCTCAACCTCCCCTGTAATGATGATGTTTAACTGGTTGAGAATACACATTAAGAAAACTCCAGCCCTTTGTAATTAATTATAACAAAAAAAAGGTCCAGGGAGAAATTGCAGGTTAATTATAGTAATTGATTGTGCTTAACAGTGCAGTGTTTAATTTATGTTATCTGTGTATGTTTCCTTTAGGGAGAAATCTGAATGAGGAGATGGTGAATGGGACAGCACTGAGGACTGATTAAGATTCAATGAAGCGCTTGTGTAGCAGCTGGCAAGGAATCCTGGAAATCTGTTGGGATTTCCTCCACCTGCTTCAAGGCAATCAGAGTGCAGGTTACATGCTGGCATTACTGCAGTGTTAGGCACCGTCAACCATATTGATTATGAAAAGCAGTGCAATATCAGTACGCTAAACACATGTTAATAGACTTCCATATCTTTGAATGTCCAGTGGGGAATTAAATATATGGCTAACAGGAACACACATTCAGTGGGTTAAATTTACCTCAGATAGATGTTTGACAATGTGTCTTCTGTGTGCTGTCACAACTCCTCACTCCCCAGTACATAATGTCCAGACATAGGAATTTGTCCATTTCTCTTGGAGATTAGCAACTAAACTGCCAGACTACTACATACAATTTAAAAATTTCATCATAACATTAATTAAAATAATGCATGATTGATTTATTCAATTTGCTATTTTAAAAATGTTGTCCTTCAATTCAAGAATTGCCATAGGAACCCTTCATTACACTTAAAAACAAGCACCAGAAAAGGAAAGAAAGGTGATATGCCACTGCTGTTGCTGCATGTTATTGGCTGCTTAGATTTTTGCAATAAGCTTTTGAACAGGTGTACCTACTAAATTAGCTAGTGGGTGTATATGGGTGATTTTATGACTGAAACACTTTTTTTTTCTTTTTTATTACTGAAACTCAGTATTGCTCAGCTACATGCAGACAAACAGGGTTATATAAATTATAATTAAGAGAAGTTAAATGACCCGATGATGGTTCTAATGTTAAAGGGCACACATTTTTAAATGACTTCTGTGGAAACTAGACACATTTTTGTATTTGTCATGTCATTTGAAAAACACATACTTTTAATCCATTTTCAATCTGTTTGAGCTAAATTATACCTGACAGAGAGAGCAAACAGCTACAGAATACAACTAAAAAATATGAAGATATCTTATCTCATAGCCTACTTACCTCTACCTATCAAAAGAATTGATTTCAAAGCACTCTTTTTAACCTGCAAAGCCTTGCTCCAAATGACCACAGGGAATTAATTGTCCCCTATACTGCACCCCAAGGTCCCATCATTCTCAGGCTGTAGGTCTTGTAATTCCAAGATCAAAAAGCACAATAGGAGGCAGACACCTCTGCTATGAGAGCCCCTCTCCTGTGAAATAATCTTCTTGCCTCTCACGGAGTAATGGACGCCATTTCCATGTGTAAGTCTGGACTAATCATTACTCTTTAGAATGTCCCAAAAAGAATCTATCGAGACCGTATTAATGCTTGTCATTCTATTTGTTAGAGCAGCTACTGTGTCTGGCATAGTATGTTAATTGTGTTTTATCCTGTATTTGCATGAATTCTTCTCTCTTCTGAAATGTGTGTGCTGTGGAAATGTGTAAGTATTCTTCATTCGCTTAACCTCCAACCCCTTCAACATTGTCACATATAAAAATATATACTCTGTTCCATAGATTAAATTCACATGTCCATATTACATGCATTACACTTCACAAAACCTCTATATCAAGGCTAGTACTGATCTGTGTATTGTATGGTTGTGAATAAAGACATGGGCTGTCATATGTGGAGGACCAGAGCCTGTTTCTGTCTTAGAGAACCATGTCAAAATGCAACTGCACATTCAAGCATGCAGAGGTTTGTTTTTGGGATACTTATTTCTTAACCAAGCCAGTACTGGGTAATGGTTTTAATATTGCCAGTCATCATTATTGCACTCTAAATCATTCCTAATACACTACAATTTGCTCATGTATTTAAATCAAGCATTGACAAGCCACAGACAGATTAATGGCTGTGTTTTACGACTAAACAGCTCAAAACAGCTGCATGCACTTAATCAGGTTGCAGATATCATGAACACAAATGAGTTTTTATATGACAGCACATTGCACTGAGGATAGCAGAGATCCCATACGCATGGAGCTGGGATTCCTCGGCGTATATAACATACCAGAGGGATTTCTGTGGCCGCGTGCAACTGTTTCAGCGCAAGCGCCAACAGATGGGTGTTAGGGATGTAGAACGCAGATCGCCGTGGCACTGGGGCTGTTTGGACGGCTCGCAAAATAAATGGCTTCCTGCAGTTGTCGGCGAGGACTCGTCTCACGCAGACTTTGTGCAAGGCGATGCAAGGTGCAGACGTATCCCCCCACACACACATGCGCGCACACATACACACACCATCCACCCTCTTCTCCACCATGAGCTGCAGTCTCTATAATATTTTGTCTCTGACCACTCTAACCTGTTCTGACCCTTGAAAAACCCCTCACAGACGCAGAGGTTTTACAGCGGCAGTGGCCAGATTCGGGGCAAGTAGACTCGTCGCTGGGGTCAGAGGATAGACAAGCCCTGAGGGCCCGATGAGACCATCACACAGGCCCTCTGTGAGTCCAAAAAGGCCCCCTTGAAACACATTTTCGAGCGCAACACTTGTTCTTTCACTGCGGAGATGAACCCAATTATGGAATGCAGTATTTTTAGCGTCTTAAATCACGACTCGCTGTCATGACTCCACTTCAAAGGTTCCATAAATACATTCCATTGTTAGGAGAGGGATTAAAACTAGATGTAAGTCTTACGATGATTTTTACATATGAGTGAAACGAAGCCAGAGCAAAACAACATGAAAAAACCTCCCCATTACTCAAGGGTGTAGAGGATGCATTAATTACAGCTAAAGTAGGTGAAAAAAAATTTACTAAATGGGTGATTGTACTTTCAAAATCATAACTGCTGTCAAGTGAGATTAAATGTGATGAAGAATCCATGATGAAGAATACTTTAAATACACACTAACCTTAAAACTGTCTCATTTCAATTAATTTAACATCAGCAAATTATATCACACCAGCTATTAAAAGTACAAGTCATGAAATGCAATGATGCTGCTCTCCTCTGTGGACTGTTGAAGTCAGTGGAGTCTGTGTCTGTGTGTGTTTGCTGTCCATACCAGTTGTGAGAATCACTCATCTCTCAACTCTCTTAAACCTGTTTTGGTTATCTTTGTGTGATTTGTGGTAACAATCATCCCATGTTATATCAAAGGTAGTTACCTACTGCAGAATGTGTGAGAGTGTTTCTATTGTGTTAGCTTTCTCATTTGATATGGTGGCTATGGTGAGTAACACTATGTGTATTATTTAAATAATAAATGAAACCCAGTATTTATATCTGCAATTACCATGTTATTATTATTGTCATAAATTATTAAGTAAAGTTAAGGTTACTTAATAATGAATTTGTAGTTTTAATACATTTTAATACATATGAGTTCAGAGACTATTGAAAAAAATAAGTAGTGAGCTGCTGAAAGATTGTAAAGAAGAAACAATATGCTTTCCAGGCATAGTAATGGCAAAAACAGTACTGGTATTTCCAGAGGACTGCCAAGCTTCAGAAAGTAAAAGACTTGATTTGTTCTTACCAATCACTAAACCAACTGATCAAAATTACTGCAAATCTTCAGATAGGTAAATTAGTGACATAAGCAGGCAGCTGGGTAATTTTGTGATATAACCAGGCAGAAGTAATACCTGACCAGACTGAAGCTGTGGTTGTTCATCTTTGCATAGTTATGGACTGAGAGCTCTGCACAAGGGTGAAAAGCTGTATACAATGGGTGAGACAGTAAAAGAAGTGACTTTTGGTCCAATTTTAGAGATTTAATCAAGAACAATTACGCCAGTGCTACAATAAAGACAACAAGAGGCTGAGGGTAGTAAATGCCAATACAAGTTCCCACTAGTCTAATACTTCATACAGCAGAATAAATTATGCCATGATAATATACACACATGCTGAACAGAAAATAAAAATAATAAGCAAAATCAATTACAAAGCAAAATTACAAATGCTGAAAAATCAATAAGATAGCAGTTAAAGGGGCAGGTGAGTCTGAAAAACTTTTTTGGAAGAAGTATAATAATGCCAAGTCACATAGTGTTGGGATAAATAAAGTCTAGGTTGATGGTTTTGTCTTCAAAAAGGAGTGCTCCATCATTAAAAAAAAACATCTGATATTCACTTCATTTCTTTTCCTTTAGAAAAAAATGGAACCGTAAACGAGAGTCCTGTTTCCTTATTTGTAAGCTGTTTTTTCCCCAAAAAAAGAAACAATGAAATTCCCCATAGTACTGGGTATGAATGTGTGTGTGTGTGTGTGTGTGTGTGGATGTGTGTGTGTATCTGTTTGTATCTGCATCTCAGTTCATCCAAATTGATGCGAAAATGTGTCCCAGACATTATATTAGTCACCTTCAACATCAAAACAAACAAAGAAAAAAAAAAAAAGTCCATGTAACCTGAAAAAGCACTTGTGTCCTGGTCAGTACAAAGGCCCTCTTTGCTATAATGTTTCCATACACTGTATCAGCAAAGTAGTTGTTTCTCCAATTAAACACATTATGATTCTCACTTTTATTCTTTTAAGTTGAAGTTGAGTTTTCGGTTGAACTGAGAGGAATGTGTAAAATCTGAGACAATGTAAGATAATATTATATATATTTTTTTAAATAAAGGTCCCACAATCAATAGACGTTTTTGTTTTAGTTGGAAACATAACATTTTATGTCACCAGTGTGACTGTGGCTTAATATCTTTTACCTGGCTCAAAACTCCCACAGAATTATACACTGACACTATGCTTGTCTTAAACTGGAATATAGTATTGCACTGTGCTGTGTTGTATAACCATGGCAATGTAACATCAATACAGGATTATGAGTGATCTTTCTGTTGTACAATAAATTTTATAACATTTTTTTTTCCCAAACAGGTTTCAGCACACAAATACGTACTGAATCCAGATGGTACAATGCCACTATTGATTCTTCTATCGGCTCTCAGAATATTTATAAGAGGGACATGGAATGGCTGTTTGAAGATACAAATGACTAAATTCAGGTGTAAAAGAAAACCCGTAAAAATTCTCAGCCAGCAAATTTTTGAATGGCTGTTTTTAACATCATATGAACATAAATTACATTTGGAATGTTGTGGCAAAAAAGTAACTGAAAAGTGTTTAATTGTTAACAAATGTCAAAGTTTATGCTCAAATACAGTTTGATGCTTTGGAATTATTTTTTGGAATGCTTGATTGTTGTCCTGTCATTAAACAAAGCCACACAATACTTTCCTCAGCAAATCAACTCAAAATCAAATCCATCTCATCAGAAACCTTCCATGTGTGGCGCTCGACATGTCAGTAAATGTCAGACTTATTCTTGGCCCTTTTGACTGGTTTTCTGTTGTTCTGTAAAACACACAGCATTATCCGTAATACTTTTAATGAATTCTTCTCTGTATGTGGCCCATACATGGGAGAGAGGGCGGAAGAGGATTGGAGGGGCGTGGGGCGTACCATTGGCCATTCATTCCCAGGGGGGACTCCTTGGGGCTTGGCATCCCACAGAGTATAGGAGTTCTTTTGGAATGTCAGGCTTAAGATTAAAAGGAGAAGGTCAAATCTCTCTCATTCTCATTCTCTCTCTCTCTCTCTCTCTCTCTCTCTCTCTCTCTCTCACACACACACACACACACAGACACACATTCACACACACACAAAAACACACACACTCATACACACATATTACAAGAGAGGCAAGCAGTCATATTTCCTGCCCTTTTCATTCCTCAAAGTCATCTGTTTGTATTATACAAAACAAAAATATCTAGTGAAGGAGAAAACTACAAAAAATAAAACATGAACAAAATTAATTACAATAATTATAAACATTAAGACCATCCACAACTGTAATAACAAATAGAATTGTGACAGTGGCATTTTTTTCCATTCAATCATTCATTTGAAAAAAGTACTATAAACAACATGGTCGAAAATAGTGTGGAATGAAGTCTGGGAATACAGTTGTCTGCGCGTGCTAACTTCGGCAGTAGATGGGCAGGGATTTCAGACGTCGGTCCCGTCACAATAAGTAGCTCATTTGTTTTTCCCTGCTGGCCATGGAGGCCCTGAATGGGTCCCTTTGTGGAAGAGGAAGAGGAGAAGGGGGGTAGCTGGGATCACAGCTTACTGGGGGAGCAGTGGCCCTGGCCATTGATGGCAGGCAGTAGCGCAATGCTAACTGGCTAACGCTGTCTCAGTCTGGAATGGCTTCATCACTCTGACTCTCTCACTCTCACTTTGAGCAGCTGAGTTAGTCTTGGTTCATAAAGTCTACCCACGGAGACTGCCTGCCAATGGGTGCTCTCTCATTTGCACTATTCCTTGTGTCCTGGATACATGCACACACAGTGTGCGACCAAAAAAAAAACTTGGTGGCTGCTGGTGAGAGGTGGAGAGAAGGTGGCACGGCAAGACGAGGCGGGAGTGTACATGTGACTGTCTATGTGAGTGTGTGGGTGTGTGTTTGTATGAATTTATGAGGGATCGTTGGAATATGAGGTCAAAGGTCCTGGTCCCGAAGAGCATGAGGTGGAGGTTATCAGTAAGCCTGTCCCGTCTCCACCTGTAGCAGTCCAAGTACGGCTGAGTGGTCCCCAAGCTTCATTCTCCTTTGTGTGGACAAGCTCACATTCTTGGCCAGATAGTCCACCGCAGCTGTGGAATTAAAAACAAAAGACATCCATTAGCACATGTTTACACAGAGTCACATGTAGACAGTGTTTACATCAAACTTTAACCTGCACAGCCACTGTTTTGTGTCTTTAGGCAACCTCTAATTAGATGAATATACCCAGAGATGTTTTTCAAAGCATTTTTTTCGACACTTTTATGCTTTTCTGTTTGCTATAATGGAAAACTGTAAAGTGAGAACACAGCACTGCTCCATAAATTTTGATATAGTCACAGATAATCTAAGCTCAATCTCATTTCCACTTCTTTTTTGCAGGGAACTTCTCTTGTTTATCTACTTTAGACATGTGTTTGTGTGTATCTGTCTGTAAGGCTGTAAGAGAGTGTGTATGTGTGTGAGAGAGAGATTGGGGTGTGAAAGTGGAAGAGGTTGGGGGTTGTGGGCGAGAGAGACCCTCCTTGCCAAATAAGTGTAACTCTGGCTGTTCCGCACAACAGGGTGTGACTAACACAGCACCTGAGGGCAGGGCTCCCGATAGGCTGAGGACGCAGCTGGGATCTGGCTGGCAGATCTTTATCAGGAGCACGTGTCGGACTCCGACCCACGGGCAGAGACGGGTTCAAAGGTCAACCTCCTGCTCCCCCTTTCTCCACCACACACAAACCACCCCCTCACACCACACCAGAGAAAACGGAGTATTGATCTGACTCACACCTCACAAGGTTTCAATTTAAACAACACAAGCTAAAGACACTGGGTGCACTTAATTGGGCAGATGCAAGGGCACATGGGGCTATCAGGTCATGAGGACAAACCAAGGACAGGGTGGAAACAAGTAAGGCACAGGGGGGCAGAGACAAAGGAAGCCCCTGTTGACCCTTTGAATCACTTCCCCCTTTGAAGGAAGGAAATGGATAAGAGGAAAGGGATAAAAGTGCCATGGCTGTGTCCAGCATCATACCCCAAGTCAGATTCAAAATGAGTAAATTAGAAAGTTTGACAGGGCTAGTTGTTGAGACACCCAGCAGGTGATTATTGTGCATGGAAGCCACATTGGAATCAAGGACACTGAGATGGAATGGAATGCCAGTAATCCCAGAGCTCTGGAGCCAGTCAGAACCTCAGGGCTCAGTGGCCTTCACTGATCAAAAAAGACAGAAGCACTCCTGCTGTCTGCTCTCCAGATTATGAGTCTTTTGTGTGTGTGTGTGTGTATCTGTGTGTGTGTGTGTGTGTGGAATTGGGGTAGAGAGAGAGACTTTGCTATGGCTTCCTGACACGATAAACGACCATTCAGAACTGTCAAAACGTGTCTCGACCAGACAAACAATCTACAACAGTGGCATCTATAATTAAAAGGTCCATGCATCAGCTTCTGGGTGTGACCTCAGCAATGTTAGCATCAGCACCCGTCTTTCTGACGCCTCCGAAACCACTAATATATCTGGTCCACTGCACATCTCTGATAGCCCTCATCCGGGGATGAGGTGATTCCAGCCCTTTCATCTAGTCATCCTCCTCTGTTATAATTAGGTGGAAGTGGCAGTAAGGGGTGTGGTGGTGTAGCGGTTAGCAGTAGCAAGTGCCGGCACCTACGGACGATGCCAAGCAGCCTGTCAAAGTGACATTAAGCGGCGTGTGCTAAGAGACAGAGAGAGAGTGGGGGAGCAGGGAAGAGAGGGAGAGGCAGAGTGAGAGTGAGGTAAAGAGAGTGAGAGAGAGGAAGAGAGAGAGAGAGAGAGGGGTAGAGGCAGAGAGAAAGAAAGGAGGCTGTCAGAGGATGCCGCCGTGCCGCCTGGGAGCTGCATACCTGTAGGTGGGCCAGCTGTCCTCCTCGCCAGAGCGGAGCCGTCTGCCCTGACAGCTGAGCTGAGAGCGTAATCACGTGGCGGCTTTAACTCTCAGGCTCTCAGAGCTCTCTCTCTCTCTCCCTCCACCTCTCTCCCCCGCTTCTCTCTCTCTCTCTCTTTCTCTAACCCGGAGCAAGTATTTCCTCCTGTCACCTGGGTTTACACCTTTAAATCCCAACTCAAGCAGACACGTGCTGCGTTTCATCTTACACAGAGAAAAGAGAGAGACGGAGAGAGAGAGAGCGACGCAACATCTTTCACCCCCAGCATTTAAGTCCACTAGCTATCTCTTTTCACTCTCTCTCTCTCTCTGCCTGTGTGTCTCTATCTCTTTCAAAAACACACACTGACATTTGTAAATGGCCTGTGTCTTAAGCTGTCATGCACGCACTGTGTTTGAACAGAAGACCAAGCAGGTATTCTAAGTGATGTTAAGCCCATCTCTTAAGGCTGGGTGACGTGAGTGTGCAGAGGGCGTGTCATTTGATTGATATGCAGTGTACTGTGAGAGCATGGGGTGTGTGCTGACACAAACATAAAAATAAAAAAGTTTAAAAACAAACATCCCTCAAAAACTCATAATGCTCTACCTGTATTTGGCACCCAATCATACATGCCAACCTACTCTCATCCACAACAGCACTGTACATGTACATGCACCACTCTCATTCAACTCTTTCCACACAAACACACAGACACACACACACACACACACTCCTCCACTCTCCACACAGACATACATACAAACATAAAATACACACTGTAACATTTTCACATGACTCACTTTGGCCATACTGGCTGTACTGGTAGCCAGCCGTGACGGGGTCCACGCTATAGCTGGTGGTGCTGTAGGTGGGGGGACAGTAGGACTGGGAGGAGGGCAGGCTGTCCACCGTCTTGATGGGGTCCGAGCGCTGGCTGCAGCTGGCCGAGATGGGGTTGGATGACTCCAGGCTGCTGTGCAGCGGGGAGATGGAGAAGTCGTGCTGGGGCTGAGGGGCCACCGTGCTGGGGTTGCTCAAGATGCTCATGACCTGAGAGAGAGAGAGAGAAAGGAAGAAAAAAAGAGAGAGACAGAGAGAGAGAGAGAGGTGGCACAGAGGATTAGAAATACAGAAACTCAAAGACTCAAGACTCACAACCCAAAAGAAAATGTCTACTGCAATGATGTTTTTTTCTGAAAAAACAAAACTGGACTGCGTTTAGGATATAGCCATCAAAGCTGCTGCTACCTAACATTAACCATGAATGTATGCTCTCTGGGATTTGATCCAATGACCTCTGGTTGTTTTCAGCGTCTCGATCAGTTGGGCTCCAGAGGTACCTTTGCCCTGAGGAGGTCCCAGCCCTCAGCCCTGACACATCAATAAGTACAGCCCCATGTCACACAGCCATTTTTAGACTCTGTCCCAGGGGACCAAGTTTTCGCCACACAAAGTCAAGCCCATCTCCACAGGCCTCAGGAGGCAGTGAGGAGGGGTTAGGGAGGGTGAGGCTGGAGTGCGAGGGGGTGGTTTTGGTGGGGGGGGGGGGCAAATACAGAGCTGGTTGCTGTGCTGTGTGTGGTGCCAGGAACTCGTGTCCTCGGGCTCTGTACATAACAAGCTCTTAGGGAGAGTTTAATCGCAGGCCCACAGCCATGGCAGCGCCACCGGCCTCATGAATGATTAAAAGCAGGGGAGCTAAATAATACAGGCGTCAGCGTCAGACGCCCTAGAGAGATCAGATCAGACTCAGTGAGGTGTCTTCTATCACTCCCCCACTCCTAGTGTTTGTGTGTGTGTGTGTGTTTAACATGCCTCAACACCCAACTGAGCAATTGATGTAAATGTAGTTTTTATTCAAGCTCTCTCTGTGTCTGGACAGTGTTTTAATTTAAGAAAGTGGTGTATTACTTTGTCGAATAAATCTCCCAGCCTTTTTATTGATAATAATATGAAATATATATGATGTGAAATAAACACTTAATAACACCAAATAAATATAAATTACTTACATAATAACCATATTAACAAACATATAATAACCATATTACCAAGTAAATAACTATATAATAGCCATATTAACTTTTATTATGAAAGTATTATGGTAACCAGAAAACCAGAAAAAACGTTAAAGCTCTGTGCTATGTACATCAGATTCCTTTTATGAATCAGTTAAAAGCAAGCCGCTAAAAACACTGTTGTGTGAAGAAGACCTCCATAAAGCTGAGAGGGCCTCCCCATGTGAGAGCAGGGGTAAAACACAGTGCAGGGGGGGGGGGGGGTGCTACGACTGTGGCGGGAGGGGTGGAGAAGGGGTCAAGTGAAGCTAGTGGGAGGGCGGCTGAAGAATGGAGATGCTGCGGAGCGACCAGGCGGCCCTGTCTGCCACATGCTGCCCAAGCCGTCCGCAGACAGGGCCTGCGTGCAGCATCCTCCCCAACATCAGGTTCACGTTGTGTCTCGCTACGCCCCGCTGCCCTTTGGCCGCTGCAGCGCCCCGGCTGCTAAACCAATTAGCCTGTCAAGGAGAGGGAGCCTGGTCAAAAAAGGAGGCTGGAATCAACCCCACATGCAAGGGCTGCTCCCCACACACACAGAAAAAAAAATTTCCTTCATGTTTTAAAAACACATTGCCCCAAAACTCTGGCTGACGATAACAACGCCAAAACGTGACTTTAAGAAATAAAGTTGTAAACACATCACATTTTCCTTCTGGAGCAAAGACTATGCTCATTTGAAGCACCAGACAAAAATAATTTAATTTAGCTTCATTCATATCATTCTTCAGAAAATGTGCACCACTTGAGACACATTAAGCAGGAAGAACATTTAGTAAAAAAAAAAAAGGGGGCATCTAAGTTGTGCCATACATTAATTCCGGATGCATGGAGGAAATCCCCTCCACTCCACTCCCCCCCACCCTACCCCAGCCCATCAGAGAGGCCACTTTCACTGGGAGCGCATGTGACGCCTGACAGCGTCCATCCACCACGCCAGGACAGTCCCAGGCACCGCTCCCGTACTTCCTCTTATTAAGGTGGGGTGAGGGAGGAATAGGGGGTCGAGCACACAAGCGGGCCTTGTGTGGACCCTGCTTGCTGGGGTATGACAGTGGACACGGAGTGGTGTGTCTGCTGAGGCCTGCGGTGTCTGCCTGCCTGCCTGCCTGGTTGCCCATCAGGGGGGCTCAAAGCAAGCAGCTGGAGGGAAGGCAGATTTAACAGGCAGTTAATTGAGCCTTGATTATATTCAGCACTTCTCTTTTTTTCTACCCCCACTCTCTCCTTCTCTCTCCTTCTTTCTCTGTCTCTCCTTTTTTCTCCCTGCATCGTCTGGCTGTTAAATTAAATGCTCACAATAGGACCTGTGCTAAATCTAGAAACACCAGTGATGAAAAGGCTGCTGTATCCTCGCATGCATCTCTTTAACAGCCATGCTCTCTTTTGAAAGGGAAGTGTAGTTATAGCTTTAAAAAATTTACCAGGTCAAGTATCAGTATCTGAGAGTATTTTCTCCTGTCTTCTTTTTTTTGTAAAAGAGCCAAATTGAGAGGTGACACTCATTTTGGTGACACAGAGCAGCGTAAAGTCCACAAAGTGCCTGTAATCCTCTTTACTCACATATGTGATGTTTCCTCCGTAATACGAGATCATTTTTTTTTGTTATATCAACGCACGTAATAACGTAAAGCTTTTGAGTCCTCGTGCTGCGCACCTCTGAGGGGAGTTCAGCGTCTCACCAGGAACACGGTTCCAAATCTGATGGAGGGGAACACTAACACAAGGGGGTTTGGACGACAGAAAGTGAGAGGCGCGAGGTGAGAGAGCGCCGGGTGCCTGACACCTCCATTCAGGCACGTGGTTAAGCGGCCTGTACCCTTGACTAAGCCTTCATTGTGCTGAAAGCAGAATTATTCAAATCTTCAAATTTAGCATAACCTTATTGACATCAATTAAACTGGGCGAATTGAAAATATTCTGACACAGCGAGAGGTAGAGCCTGGGTGCCTTTATCTGCGGGGAAGCACGTGGTGGGATATTGTCAACTCAATCCAATCACCGGCGAGCCCCCAGCTATGCGCGGGAACCTTTCTCTTCATACGCCCCCCCCTCCCAGCGCCCAGCCTGCCACAATTAGCCCTTTCAATGGCCCTCAACGCAAACAGCACAATGACCCTCGACAACACTAACAGCACGATGACCCTCAATGCAAACAGCTTAGCTCAAAACCATCACTGCCACCACCTCCCTCCAACTCTCCCCCTATCCCCCAATACAAATGTGCGTGCACACACACACACACACACACACACACACACATATGCACACTCACTGAAGAAGTCTGACATGGCGGGAAGTGTATAGAAACCAGGAGCGTGAAGACTGAAACGTCTGGTCCTAATTCAATAATAGCATAATTCAGTTTCAAGTCTCCTTAGTTTATCCAGCTTTCCTGTTGGAGGATACTGAACACAAAACAAAAAGTAAAACTGACTCAACATTCACACATTGTCCCTAACCCACATAACAACTTGCTTTCCGCCAAAGTGTAGCCAAAATAGGAAAGGGCAACAGTAAATAACATTAGCAGTAATATGCCCTAAAGCAAACCACACAACTAACTTAAGATGTGGGGGAGAGGTTTCAACCTTGTCTTCGCCCGGAGTAGTAATCTATTATTTCCTGCCACACTGCCTTGACTAAGTAAAAATCGATATGCCTTCCACATGTGTAACCTTTTTGTATCAGATACGAGTGGTGGAGGGAGGCCAATCACGGGGAGCTGACAATCAACAACCCCAGGCAAGTGGAGCGCTGGAGCTGAGAGACCGCAGGAGCACACACCGCTCTGACACGGCTTCACAAACACCCCCTGGACCAGAACACACTTAACTTTCTCTGGCCCCTTTCAAAGCAGCACTCTCTCTCTCTCTCTCTTTCTGCCTCTCTCTCCCTCATTCTCTTTCACTTTCCCATTTTTCCCCACCTCTCGTTCTCTTTCTCTCTTGCTCTCTTTCTCTCTCTCTCTCAGACATCCTCTCAGTAGCTCAATTTTCATTTGTTGTGAGTCTGTGTGTGAGAGCGGCCAGGGTAGATAATGCGAGCCAGGATCCAGTTTAAAGGACATGGCTCCAGGCGTTCCTTTCCTCTCTCCTTCTCTTTTCCCTCTGCAGATAGATTACTTTATAAATAATAATAAAAAGTAATTAATTCCTCCAACTTCAGAGACGTGTGGCCCAAGGCATTCTCAATGTAGAACTGCAAATTGATACAATGTGCATCCTTTTAGATAAATAAACAGAGCCCTCGCAATACAAAAAAGGGCGCCTTTCATACAATCCTAATTTCCTTAACTGTCAAATTATATTTTTTGTCTGCATAAATGTTTGACGTGATTCTACTCTTTGTTGGATTTCTTTGCCTCCCCCCACCCAAAAAACAGCTCTGTTCTTTCTCAGCTGGAATAGAGAAGAAATGTTATGTGACTGAAATGACAATGATTTAATAGTTACTTCTCAGTAACGGGGGAAAATTGGGGAACTAATTTCACAGAACTGGAACTAAAGCTTCACATGGGGGGAAGGCTAATGATGCTACACTTTAGTCAAAATATGATATTTTAGGAAGGGATTTGGATTTTCTCCTTTACATCAATGCCACATCATGCAATGTCATTTTATGCTTCAACAAATACAGAATAGTTTCCTTTTGCAAATAACACATTTACATATTGCTCAGGGAGACGGCTCATCTGAGTTGAAGCGAAGCCCGTGATACTTGCAGGGAGCAAAAATAAACACCCATCTTCATTCTAAGACCTGAGTCCCCTCGCCCTCATTCACCCAGGCTGGCCCCCTGCTGAGATTTAGAGGACACTGGCAGCCATGATAATACTGGGGCAGCGAGAGATGGAGAGAGAGAGAGGGAGAAAGACTCAGGACTCTCAGTGACACAAAGCAAATCCTCCCTGTCCACCTGCTTCCACTCCCCGCTCTGTGTTTCTCTCTCTTCATGCAGCTTATAGTAGTATGGATACTCACTGCTGAGAAAGAGAGAGGGAGAGAGAGAGAGAGAGAGAGTGAGGAAGGGTGGGAGAGAGACAGAGAGAGAGAGAGAGGAGACAAGTGGGATGGTATGATGCTGGAGGAAAGAGGGGGGTGTGTTTGAGGGGGTCGTGGGATTGAGTGGGCCTGGGGGCCAGCCTGCCTGCAGAGCAGATAGGACACCCCTCTGTTCGCTTCCCAGCTCCAGTGGACACCCCCCCCCAGCCCCCTTCCCAAATACACACACGCACATACGCATATACACACATGGACACACACACACACACACACACACACACACAAGCATGCACACTCCCTACTTAATCTGCCCGAGACTGGATTAGCCTCCATGTCAAAGACTGCCTTTCGCTTTGCCACCATCACAGACACACACACACACACACAAACACATACACACAGACTCCCAAAGCGCCCAGATGCCTTAAACCATTAGTAAAGGTCACCTGGAAAACGATCTGGTGCAAATGTCACAAGGTTATCCAAGTGGCACAGAGCGATAACTCTCACCCAGGCCGATCATCAGACACGATAAAGCAGAGACTTCGCCATTGTTCACAATGTGATTTCGCTCGCTCTCCCCTGAAGGTGGGATGAGATGTACATAGCTAAATAAATGCCAGTAAAAGAGAGAGTGTGAGAGAGGAAAATATATATATAACACTTTTCCAGAAAATATATCGGATTTGGGGATTAAAACACTTAACAATATGTCGCTGACTGACAGGCACATGGAAATAACTCTGAGACACACAACAATGCTGATTTTCGGTTGATTTTCTGATGCAATGCTATCGTAATTAAGGGGAGAGATAATGACATTCTCCTGCAAGCAGATGCATTTTTGTCAGACAGTAATCCTGCAGAAAATCCTGACTCCCCCGTCTACCCCCAAAAAAAAAAAAAAAAACACGGAAAAATAACAGTGTCAAGAGGATGGATTGTATGCAAACAAACAAAAACAAAAATGTGTTTATCTTCTGACATTTAAGAAGGAAACATAGTCTCTTCCAGAATATCTGATGCAATTACACTCCAGTTTTATGTAACTGATAATGACATAATTTATCAAGCTGAGATACTTGACGTGTATCAAACACAGTGCTTCACCAGTCTGAGGACATTAAATGACATCTGCTAGTTTTGACGGTCACTGTCAAAATACTGACAGGCCTTAAACACCATCACAATTAACGCAATCAACATCAGACACAGGAGCACAATCATCTTGACAAAATATGACAAGCGTCAGATAGCTAAAAAATGATTAGCGCCCAATGTTAAAAAGCAAAATGGCACACGCGTCTGCCAAGCTGTCAGTCACGACGTGCCTTTACGTCACCTCTCCTGATATCCCATTCTCTCAGATCTCAGAGGTGGGCAGTCTTCATGCAACAAGCAAACACAAATGCACACATACACACACACGCACACACACACACACAAAAGGCCCTCATTTGAGAAGACAAAATGGCCATTTGGAAATAAACGTGATTGCATAAATTCTATTAGCGGATTTTGTCACGGGTGGAGGTGGCAGTGAGCAATTAGAGCCCCAGCCAGCTGACAGCAGGGCCCAACTACCCCCCCTGCCCCATCTCTGTTTTGGGGTGGCCACTCGCTCAGCTCAGCCCGGCTAGTTAGCCGGTCGGTGGCCTCGGTGGCAGCCAGCAGATGACGGAGATGATTTCTTCTCCTGGCGCTGTGTCACCGCGTTAATTGGCTGAGGCACATTAATTGAAAGTGAAAACAACCATCCACCGGAGACCAGGGAGGATATTGCAAGGGAAGGAGAGAGGGAGATGGGAGAGAGGGAGAGAGGGAGAGAGGGAGGAGGAGGAGGAGGGGCGAGGGAATAGTGTGACACTGAGAAGGGAAGAGTGGTTTTTGATATAGACTTAGTGGAATGGAGGAGGGGAGGAAAGGGGTAGCAGAGGAGAAGGAACAGGGAGGGAGGGAGGGAAGAGGGAGAGAGAGGGAGAGAGAGAGAGAAAAAGAAAGAAAGAGAAGAGTGTTTGAGTGAGTGAGGAGAGGGGAGGAGCTGTGTTAGGGTAGTCTTTAATTGTTTCAAATTGGGCATGTGATTGACAGTGACAGGAACTGGGCACTGACAAGCTGGGCGCGGGATGAGAGCGATTAGTGTGCGACCAAACAAGCTGTCACTTCTCACTAAGCGTTAGCAATGAGAAATATGTGGGCATATGGCTCTTTGAACCCTCAGTGGAGACCAACCTGCATTTCCTTCCCCAAGCCTTTCATGTGCAGATTGACACACACACACACACAAACATACACATTTGGAATCGAATGTGTATATTTGCCTGACAGAAACTACTATTTACATGCAAATAACTGTACACTGCTGAGCAATTATATTACAGCACATATCCCATTACCAAACTGACCTTTTACCAAGAGATGTGATGTCACGCAATGAGAGATTACCATTTTTATTTGGATATTTGCTGAGGATAAATACAAACTAGATGCATTTCAGAGTCTGGATACGTTCAACAGCAACCACCACCTATAGCGTTTCAGTCCACAGAAGCTTGTAAATATCCCCAAAACGCTACAAGGCCCCCTGCTAACCAAAGGTTAATGCTGTCTATTGGGCTGACTCTGTGGTGTGTGAGGGGTGCAAACATCTTATTTTCTTTGGGTAATGTGTGGGAGATGGCAGGGGGATGGATTCAGGCAGGAGAAACAAGCCCTTGGTGCCCTCTCCGCCCTCGGAGGCGAGGAAACACTCCTTGCATCACACCACAGCCATCTCCACCAAATTAAATGTCTGACTTTAATGATTTCACATGAATAGATATTCAGAATCAAGAACTGGAAAGGAATGGATGGGGGGGTATATTTCACTCAAGCCGGTTTCTGGCATAATACAAGGTGGATATGGAAAAGCCAGATTGTGGGAGAGAGAGAGAAAGCGTGTGTGAATGTGTGTGTTAGTGTGTGTATGTGTGTGTGTGTGTGTGCGTGTGTGTGGAGGGTTGGGGGAGGGGGTTGGAGGTTGGTTTGTTTGCTAAAAACAGTGGGGTGCAGACTCAGTGAGGAATGTCAGGTCAAATTGTTCTTGACAGTGTTAATATCGGCACCTCATAGCGATAATTACATGTAAATAAATAGTGAAATAGCTCTCAGCTGGAGACTGAGAGGAGCTGACTGCTGCTTCAGCCAACCAGCTGGGGACTCTGACACGTCTTATTGAGAAGGCATGGAGACAGAGAGAGACACAGAGAGAGACAGAGAGAGAGAGAGAGAGGGAGAGAGGAAGGGAATGTGACACAGTGACAGAGAAAGGGGAAGAGAGGAGAAACTGAAAGAGAGGAAAAGGTGATAGAAATGGAGAGAGAGGAGAATCTGACAGAGAAAACAGATTGAACAACTGAGCGAGAAACAAAGGGGTTGAGGAAGACGCTGTGACATAGAAGAAAAGGTTATAAGAACAGAAATAACAAAGACAGAATGAGAAACAAAGAAAATTTCAATGCACCTAACAGCATTCAGCCAGCAAACTTTAAAAACATGCTTTCTGGTGAGGGGGAGAGAGAGAAAGAGAGAGAAAGAGAGAGAGAGATAGAGAGAGGCTCCCTGGCTGCTATGAATGGCAGTTGTACTTTTGTGAGGCCGGAGTATCAATCACGCCTTCACACCTGTCAGAGAGGTATCTGGAACTAAACGGAAGCACATGCTCCCAGGCCGACCTTCCCACCCGCTGGGTGGGTGGCTGGGGCAGGTTCACAACTCGACTGCCGATGGCCTGCTTCCCCTGTTCAACCTCACTCCCACCATCCCACCCCATTTCCCCATCTCTTGTGCTATCTCTCCCATCCACTGACCTAGCTATTCCTCCCCTAACCCCCCCCACACACACTGGAACTGTTAAAAGGAAGGGATGGGGGTCTATGTGCAGTGAGGGTGTCACTACAAAGCCAATACCGTACGCACTTCAGACAATCAATCGGTTGGGTGCCTGTTTATTTGTGTTCGAAAGACACATCAGGGTCTTTATGCTAAGGCTAATCTTTTCATATGACACCATATGAAATATTTATGAAAAATGACCTGTTAGTTAGAGACATTGAAATGTATATGGCATCATAAGACATGGCAAAACCCAAAGCGGGATGAATTAGATTCAAATATGAGAGCCCAAAATCCTTACGGAATATATCCCATATGGAAATGTATATATTCATGACTGTTTATGTGTGGCGATGAACGCGAGAGATACTGTCAGCACAGAGGCCTGGCCTCTTTAGCAGTGGAGTGCTATTCTGCATCGAGCAGCTCTCCCTATTGGGTGGCCAACCTAGCTACTGTATACGTATTGGCCTCAGCCAGCTCCTTCTTAAATCCTCATCTTCCAGGATTTACTGAAATTTGTATTGGCTGGCTCTGCAAGATAAATGTAAATCGCATTCCCTTATATTTATTATTTATCAGGATGCAACAGCTCACTTTCTTTGCAGGAAATATCTCTCACCCGCACACAAACACTCTTGAATTTAAATAGCATTTTTATTGTCCATTGTAGCCTTTCATATTTGCAAGAGGAATAATGTTTTTTTTTCTCTACCTCAGGAGAAAGAGAGAGAGAGAGAGAGTTAAGGAAGCCATGGAGGACAAGGAAAAACAGAGACTGTGGAAGACAGAAAAGGTGCAGAGGAAGTATGAAGACCCAGAGAATCTCTACATTGCCAACAGCCTTAAGAAGTTAATGTTATGTTAAGGAGGTTGGAAGGGAGGCTGGTGCCACTGGTTAAAGGGTTGATAGTTAAAAAAGTGGTAGCTGAACAAGGACAAAGGGAAATGGAGTACTACAGACATACATGAACACAGTAAATCTGTGTTTGTGTAATGAATGCTTCAGCTATGGTAACATAGGGTGGTGGTAGTGTAGTGGTTAAGTAACCTAGCTAGAGCAAAGCAATTGTGAATTCGAAACCTGGCTGCCACCGTTGTGCCCTTGAGCAAGGCATTTAACCCTAAGTTGCTCTAGAGGAGACTGACCCTTAAGTAATTGATACAAATGTAAGTCGCTTTGGATAAAAGCGTCTACTAAATGCATATATACAGTGTTCAATGTAATATATACAGTGGTTCAGAGAAGGTATGCATTTTAATAGTGTGTGTGCCCTGCAAGCGAACTTGTGACCTTATTTTACATCACTTTAATCCGCCAATGGATGTGTCTTTGTATCTAACTTCAATGCATGCTTGTCATTAGGTCATCATCTCATCTTTCTAATGCTCTGCAATCAAGGCATATTCTCCAAAACACGGCTCTCTCTGTCACCACAGGTCTCATCTGTCAGAAATTAAATGATATAATCCAACCAGATGGGGAGTGCCACTTAACACTAAGTAGCAATGAGCAACAAATGTGCACTTAAGTCACAACGAAAGGACCGAATAGGATCAAAGCGAATAAATGCGTCAAAATTTTATGCTGTCACTGTTCAAAACCACCTGCAAATCACAGCTACAAATTTCATTTGAGCCATTCTATTGTGAGATACTGTAACATGGAGGAGCATGGTAACCTTAGCCACCACCAAGCACCTCTAACTAACACAAGAGCAGGAGTCTTCCAACTTCCATTCAGAGAGACAGAGCTGCCGAAAGAAAATAAATAAATTCATGCAGGAATAAACATTCTGCCAGTGGATATGATTTAAATTCCCTGATTTTCTTGGCAGCTTCCAAGCAGGTCTCATCTTTCTTTCTCCAAAGCCTCTTACTTTTTAATTCTTGCCAAATTGAAACAGCATCTGTATTTAAGACGAGTTCTAATTAACAAGTATCTCCCCCCTCCTTGCTCCTGGTGTATGACGGGATGTAAATATATGCATTCATCCCTTTTGATATTTGTTGACGGTGCTACGTGCCAGTTGACATGGTGCCCAGCAAGAGGCTTAATACACAAGTTTTAATAACACGGGAGCCCGCATGGCAACTCGCTCATTGACATTCAGGTGCACAATGTCTCATCAGAAGCGCAGAGGGGGTAGGAAAAAAAAAGACAGAGAGGAAGGAGAGTGAAAGCCAAACTCAATTTCTCTCTAACCCCCCTTCCCCCTCCTCCCCTCTAACCCCCCACCCCTACCCCCCCGACCAACTTCACTTCACTACCCCTCTACCCCCCTCCTCTTCCTCCTCCTCCTTCTACCCCCCCCCCACCCCCACCACCACACACACACACTCCACCTCACCCCCCCTTCATATATTTTCTTTTTTGGCAACCCCTGTGCAGGCTTCTTAAATATAATTCATCCAGTTTAAAGTGGCTGCTGCTGCTGCTAATGGAACTGCAGAGTGAGGTTTCGGTCTCCTCGCTTATCTCTGGCAGACAGTTGTCAGGAATCACCAGCGCGGCCTGCGTTTTGCGCGCGCCGCTCGGGCAGGCAGGCCTGGGGATATGGATCAAAGGGAGTGCTGGTGAGCACTGCTCTGTCTCTGATCCCCCAGTGCTGAAACCCAGCCTAGGCACACTCCCCTTCTCCCTACATCAAATAGCTAGCCAGAGTTCCTTCATTCCAAAACACAAATCTTCCAACTGCAATAGAAGAAAAAAAATGTATATATATATATATATATACACACCTTTCACTTTTTTTGCTTCTTTTCTTGTTAGTTTACAGCACTGTTTTATTTTAACTATACTGTATATATTTTTGTTTAGCTTGTTATTTTATCTTTTTTGTGCAGGTCTACATCTTCTATGTCATCCTTGTTGAGTTTCTAGTGTTATTGTGTATGTTATTTTTTAAAACAAGGAGAACTGGGTTTCAAAAATGATTTACAGCCGTCTCTGAATGTACGGGATGCTCAATTAAGTCATATCCTCTACACTTGGTTTTTACACATGGTTTTAATTTACGGACAATGTGACTTTAGAAAAAGAAATAAGATATGGTGAATAATCTTTGGATACTGCTTACCATATAGAATAATCATACTGCAAATACAACAATAATTTTGATATTCTTCAATTGTGTTTAATTCTAAAAAAGTCTATTTTGTATTTTTGTTTTGCTAATGTTTTATACAGTAGTAGTAGTAGTAGCCTATCTGATGTAGGCTGTAAATAAACTATGAATTATGTCATTACGAAATTCTTAAATTCTTAAAATCTCACTGAAGAATAAATTGGATGAGAATTGAGTAAAATTGTGTAAAAGTGCACAACACAAAGAGGAAATGAGAAAACGGTGATGTAACACAGACTACTTGACTCCCTCACAGCAGGATAGAGGTGATATAGTGCTAATGGACATCACCTGCCACTTCCACAAACTAGTCCAGAAGTGCCTCTGCTGCTGACAGCTGTCAAAACTGGCAGCCCAGGAGGCTCTTCGGATTTTGTTGACATTTCAGAGAATGACTCAATGTGAACTTCTCAACACTCATTCCACTCCAAATCCTTTTTTACAAATAATCAACTGTACTTTTAAAAAGAAAAAAAAGAAAAAGAAAAAAAGTGATGCCCAACAAACAAAATAAAGATACAGCCCACCAACCAATATACCGAGAACCTCCATCCAACAACCATGAGACATGGAAAAGAGACATATTCAAGGCCGCAGAAATCTGTCCATACCTCAGTCTCGGGCCAAGAGGGGGTTTAATGGGGATTAGGTCTGGCACAGCCTAATTTTCATCAGCGCACAAAAAAATTACAAGCCACATAAACAATGATGTGTTTTCCAGAGAAACGCAATGAGAACATGGGTCCAGAGCCTTGGCATAGGCTGGGAAGAGCAAGCAGAGAGCGAGCACCTGTTGATGCTTAGAACCCAGTGTGCTTGCTTCTGTTACAGACTGGCCCCACGCCACCACAACATGATTTTAACCCCTATTAACCAATGGCATAGTGAGCAGGCAGTTCATCCTAGCAGCAGGTATGAATAAAACTAACACAATTTGCACACCTGTGAATGGGGAATACTCACACACTTGCACAGCTGTGTGTGACCATCACTGTTGCTGTTGTTTATGTATAATTAATACATTTAACTATACATCTGAATATACAGTGATAATATATTTGAAAGACTTTTATTTAATAAGCTATTTCCATGATGTTTCACATGTGTGAATGATGCAAATGGCCACCTAGGCTAAACCTGCTGTCTGTAACAAAAATATTCTAAGCATCATATAAAATATTTTTTTTGATATTATTTGTAACTAAGTAAATATTTCTTCTTTCTACCTGAACATTAAATACTTTTGGAAAGAAGGCCACATTTTGGCAATAGCATTATTAAGGAGAGCATAGGTCTGAGAGGTACCAGTGACAACAGCAAAAAACAACAACAAAAGCTTTTCCTATATATTTCTCTGTAGCCCTCAGACTTTCATCAACCTTCAATTTAACTGTGACAGATTACCAAGCCTCTGCTTTGTCTGTACATTATTGGCATGCATATACATTGCCGCATACATTGTTTTTCCCCCATGTCTTACATTGATTTGATTTGAAGCTTTAAGCTCAAAGCTATTTTCATCAAAATGTATGGTGTTTTCTGTCCTTACAAAAAGTGAAAAAAAAAAAACAATCAAATTGCAAAACAAGAATTTTTTTTTCTCCTTCCAGTGAAAAACAGGAATACATCATTAATGGTTTAACGGTGAAAGAATTAAATAAGAGGAGAGTCAATGTGAACCCCACCCTTAAAAAAAAAAAAATCTAGATGTCATAAGTGACTGTAGCAGATGTCATATGCCTTGCCTCCATCACAAAGGAATGGGGATGTTTTTGTGCTCCGGGGCACATGCTGGGGTATGGGGCACACTGAGGCACAGTGTGGCGGTTGGCCTGAACTCTGATACTCCTGTCAAAGAGGACATTAATTTTTCCCACAATAAGGGGCTGATGGAATTGCCACATGCTGCATGTGGACGGGTGGAGGGGTGCGGGTTGCGGTGGGGGGCGAGAACAGAACGTTAGACCAGCCTTTGAGAAGGGGAGGAGAGGGGATGAAGGACTTGTAGGCACTGGGAATATACCTATAGGGACTTGTTCATTTATACTGATGGAATGTCTGCATCCATTACATTAAAGCGTACACCACCACCAAGAAAAAAATATTCACAACCTAATAACATATCAACAAATCAAATAAAACTAAATAATATAAAACAAAACAAAGTAATAAAAAAAAAACATATAGTACAATAATAATTAATTCTGCACATGCCTTCTTCCCTGTATGGAATGAAGCATGAATCTAGTGAATTTATAAGCAACTGAGCAGTGCTTTAAAAATTCTAATTTTATTAAAAAATGAATACATGAAAGTCATGCAGTATCAGATTTTTTTAAATTCAGTATCAGTATTTTCTAATTCAGTGTCAGTATCATTTTTTATTTTTTTTTTATTTATATATTGAAAAACCTGTTCTTTAATAGTAAAATCCTCACATACAATACTGCATGTGGTTTGAATATGGGTACCATAATCCTTAATGTAAAACAGGAGAGGGGAGCTATTTTATCTTTTTTTCTCTCTCTCTCTCTTTTAGTCTCTCTCTCTCTTTCCCTCTCTTTCTCTCTCGCTCTTATATACAGTGAGAAGGGAAGCGCTTGTGTAGCAGCCACTGAATAGTCACATTAATAAAAAAAAGCCAACCATGATTCTGATATTTATGCAGGTTTGCAGCGAGAGCATTAGCACTTAAAGCCCTTCCTCTGTGATTAACAATCAAACATGCTGAGAAATGCCTGTGTTATCCCCCAACTCTCCAGTACAAGAGAAAATCTCTTTTTTGTCATCAAATCCCTAATTCTTTCTTCTTTACAGAAAAAAAGAGTAATACCAGTCTCCAATCTGCTTTGAGAAATATTTGAAGAAAAAAAAAAACTCCCAATAAAATATGTGTGAACGAGGGGGTAATTGTGGACAAATGCAGCATTGAATTTCATTTTCAACTCCTTATACACCATTTCAATCTTATTTTCTGCTTGTTAGGCAGATCGTGTTGCTTGGGGTGGGCAGAACTGCCCAGTATTGCTGGGTAATTGCATATAATTTCCTCCTCGCCAGTGATTTGCATCAATATCAGTCATTTCCCCATTCTTTGGCGTTTAAGAATCAACCCCGACCAGAAAGTCTCATTTTAAATGCTTATTGTTCAAAGCAGGGAAAGAGGGGATAACACTCACAATCACCCTGAATGGGGTGCCACACACAGACTCACCAAAAAACCAAAGTAATGAACCACAGACACGACTCTTGCCTCTCACGACTCTTGCAATCATACAAACACTAGGTCCTTTTTTCTTTAAGAAAACCAAGAGGGCGCAAGGTCACAACATCAGCATCTATTCTTTAGACTCCTGCTGCTCCACTTCACAGCAAGCCAACAAAGACAAACAACCGCAGAAAGTCCTGGTTGAAATATACACTAAGGTGCTGAAACATGTCAGGGCCTATGGGCCAATTCATTCACAAAACTCATAGAGCCACAAGGAAGTACTGCACATCATGTTACACTTCGGTATGTGATGTTTCCACAGAACCATAGAGACGCAGAGTGCCTTAACACAGTTAACACAGAACCATATCTGTGTCCTCATTAGCCTAATCAGCTGATTGCTCTTCCTCTGCCACTCATTATGGGATACAAGAATGCTCTCTGTAGGACATCCATCACCACGGTAACTCCCAGTTCTAATTTAAGTGGATGGAATAGCCTAAACTAAACTGGGGTTAAACGCACTTCATTTAATTGGAACGATTACAAGTGAATGGGTAATTACAAAATCTGTCTTTGTAAACACCTAAGACGCCACAAGAGACTATCCGCACACTAAATCACTTTCCAGGCAACTCCTGAGTTTTCACCCCTGAGTCCTGGAGAGCTCGCAGGAGTCGTGCTTTATCACGACACCGACCGACCCTGCGTCCAGACAAAGAGTAAACGCACTTTCATCTACTGCTCAGAGGCGTCTGCTAGAGAGTCCAAGAGGGGTCAGACCGGGGGGGGAGAGGTGTCAGGCTTGCGTGGCCCGACCCTTACTGACCTGTGGGGAGAGGCCATTGCTCACGGGGTTCATGTGGTTGCTGGAAGCCGATGGGCTCATGAACGTGTCCGAGTAGCTGGAGAATCCGTGGCGGTTGGCTGACGACAGGCCGTAGGCAGAACTGCCGTCACCCGAGAGTCCACTCTGATGCATGGTGGACGGGGGTAGAGGCTGCGGCCGGTGCACTGTGCCAGTACCATCTGCAAGGTGACCAATCAGATCAAGAGTTCAACAGCAATGGCAACAGGAATGACATAAACAGTTATACTATATAATACTATAATATACTATATAGTTATACTATATAATACTATATACAAAACTATATAATAACAGTAATACGTTATGCATCGATTGGCATGAATTACATTTGTTGTGCAGGCTATTGCTTTCTACTATTTTGTGAACTTTATTTCATTCCCGTTGTTTCCTCTCATGATTTTGATGTAAAGCATCAGACAAAATTTTGAAATCAAATAATTGATCATCATAACATGACATTACAATTCTGGATGTGAGTGAATGCAGTCAGTGTTTGCATTATGTGGACAAGGTGTACCTTGTGATAGTGTGGTTGTGGAATACGAGGACTCAGGGAGCTGGTACGTGGGGAGGCTGGGCATTCCGGTCGGTGGGAAACCTCCAGGTAACAGGTGGTTAAAAGCAGCCAGCTGATTTGCTCCAGCTTGTTTACGCCACCTGGCTCGTCGGTTACTAAACCACACCTGTGGAATGTTGAAAATGTTTAAAGTGTGAGACAATGTTTTTCATCTGATATAGCACAGCCAGCAGAGAGAATTGAACTGAAAGACTAAAAATTCTTTAGAGATGCTGTGTCAAACATTGTTTGCTCTACAAAGTCGAATATCTTCACCATATGTATAGGGCCTATAGTGAGTTTTCCTCAAACAAGGCAGGAAAGGCTCTTTAGGAGAGCACACATGCACTTTGCACTTAAAACAGATTTCAAAGGCCCTATTCAACCCCTCCCCTTCTCTCTCTCTCTCTCTCTCTCTCTTCTCAAAGAAAGAAACAGCATTGCCAATAAGAAGCTGTATTTCACCCAGCCAAGGCCCTGGGTCCTGTGCATGCAAAACAGTGACTGACATTGATCTATGCCTCTGAGGAGCAATTCTTCAGCGCTTAATGCACTGTCAGTGCAGTTAATCTACTGTTGTTTTTCAAATGGCCCAAGCCTTTGTGAGGGTCAGTGAAAAAGGGGGACAATGGCCTTTCAGTGAATCCCTACACAAAGAGGGGGCGTCCCTTTTTAAGCAGTTCTTTCAGGGTTACGCTTTCAGCCTGGGCATTGATCAAGGGATAGCAAAGAAACGTATACACACACACGCACACACATACACACACAAACTCACACACTCTTTTTCTCCCACTCTCCCTCTCATCCTTTCTTCTTCTGTTCAGCTTTATGTACACAATGTTATTGTGTGAAGTGCTTTATTGGTTAAACGCAAGGTATATTCTATTGGTTGAGCCTTTTTAGGGGGAAAAAATGAAATGTATAACAAAAACAAGACTAAGAATCTTTGGTTTGAAAGTTTTTTACTCTAAGGGGCAAAAAAAATATCAAATATCTTCAGGAGCAGATAAAAACAAAAATCCACTGTTAACAGCTATCTTCGGGAAAGCAGAACTAAAACATTTCTTCCTTTAAAAACTGAATGCTGTGGTCCAGTGACCCGCACAGGTCTGTCCTGCTGTGAGGGCCGATTGTCCAGAGCCTCACTTCCCGCAGTGTCCCAGGTCACACCCGACACCACTCCCAGCTTAGAGCAAAGCGAAGCAGACACGACACAAATTAAAAAGACAATTCAGCAGTCACAAATTAGCCTTATTAACTCAGTGGGGATCTAATTGCAGTTTAGTGTGTCTCAAGCTGAAAAGCAAACCATCATTGCAGCAGCACGTGTAATTCTGTGTGTGTGTGTGTGTGTGTGTGTGTGTGTGTGTGTGTGTGTGTGTGTGTGTGTGTGTGTGTTTATGCATTAGTAGGTACATGCACAAGAACCATTCCTCTTGTCAACCTGAACATTTTCTTTAGAACTGTGTAGTTTTGAGTAGGATAATGGCACAGGCTCTTCTCAAATGCTGTATTCACTGTGTATTCACCACGAAGTGAAATAGCCAAAGATTTCAAACGCAGCATCACAATGACATACATCTGGCCTCGTACCCTCGATTCTCTTTGAGGCCTCTGCCATCCTGCACAAAAAAATCAGGTCAGGCAAGCTGCCTGGCTTTGGAGAAAGGGAAAAGGAGAGAGAGAGAGCATTAGACGGTTCATGTTCCTGGTTAAGAGCTGAAGCTGAGCGCTTCCCAGCGCTTTTTTCTCCCCCAGAGTAAGAGGCTTGGTCTAGGAGAGGCCGGAGCAGCTGCACAGACTTGATGCTCCGCTTTGGAAGCGCGGTGGCAAAGTCACCTTGGAACAGGGATTTGCTCTCACTAGCCCCGCACTAATTCCTTTGCCGAGAAGGACACGTGTCAAAACTCGGCCAGAGAGCAGAGCGCAATCGAACAGAAAGCACACAATTTCACCACCGCCTGATTTACAATGGTGGGGGTATAGTTGTGCAATCATCCCTTTCACAAAGACATGCAGAGAAATTGTTACATTACTGTGTCATAACATTAGCAGAAAGACCTGTACTGCTGCAATAGAGAAAGTAACATAGAGAAACAAAAGCTGTAGGAACAAAGGAAAAGACAAGGGAAGATGGACAAATGTCAAACAAAAAAGAATAGTGATGGTCGCCTGTGCCGCATTCCGTAGGGAAGATGGGCTGAGGGTAGCAGAGAAGCGCAGCTGAGCTCAGATAGAAACCTGTTTTTTTACTTTTCTTTTTTCTCTCTCTCTTTTCCGGAGCCTTCCACTCCTCCTCATATAATATCAATCACCCAGGGCCTATCAATCCTGCGCTGTCCAGTCAGATGATGGCAACTATATGTCTTCCTAGGATTACCACACCAACATGGAGCGGTTGGATGGGAGTGAGGGTTGGGGGGATGGGTGTTGGTGGGGTTGGAGAGGCAGAGAGGGACAGTCCGATGAGGAGTAAAGCCTGGATAACGTGATTGAATTTCACAGCAAAAAAGTAGAACATAACGGTGGCTGAGAGGCGTAAAAAAGCCGAACATCAATCTCCCAGTCTCGCCACCGACTGCCAGCCCCAGAGTCAGGTCAGAGGGGACCTGGGCCAGGACTAAGGCCCCAGGAGGGGGCCGCGCCGGTCCCACGGGGATGACCTGCTGGATGGGGGTGTGATGTGTGGAGGTGACACAGAGAGAGCAGTGGTGTCAGGGTTGCTCTTTGGAATCAGGCAAAGGGTAAAGGGTTATAGGACTATGTGTGTGTGTGTGTGTGTGTGTGTGTGTGTGTGTGTTTGTGTGTGTGTGCATGTGTGTGTGTGTGTGTGTGTGTGAGTGAATACAGGTTCTTGCAGACAGCTACTGTTAGTAAGTGTGTAATTGTATGTGCATTTGAATATGAGTTGAATACAGTATGTGTATGTTTTTGTGGCTTAGCCTCTGTATCGTTGCGTGTGTGTGTGTGTGTGTGTGTGTGTGCGTGCATGTGTGCTTATGCTAAAAACCATGGACAGCACAGTTTTACTGCACCCAGATGTTGTGGATGGATTAGGTAACCCTGCACGCACAGATGCACGCTCAAAATTTATATAAGCTCTCTCTTTTTACTGAGGGTTCGCTCTGATTCAGAGTGTCTTGTTAGGAGAATGGAGGACTATTGGGTCCAGATTTCGCTGACACGAGTTGGGCATCTAATACATGATTTCGCCGCAGGGGACTGACACTCATGGCCCTGAAGTCTTCCCTCCACATCCGAGAAAAAAGGAATGAGAGTGGAGAACTATAAAGAGAGAGACGAAAGGAAGTAAACACAGTCCAAGCTTCAGAAGAGGCACTGCAAAAAAAAAGCGCAAATCTCACAGGCTGTTTACTAGCGAGCGTCTATGCTAATTAAAGTAGCTGGGAGTACGGAAACTGGGAATGGATGGTTGGATTAGCTTGATAAGTATCAGACAGTCTGAGAGAGATTCATTTAAATTCCAATAATAAACCTCACTGTTTGAGCGCCAGTGTGGGGCGCAGCAATACCCATCCGTCTCTGAGATCTAACGGCAAATCCAATTTGTTCCCTCACGACGCACAAAACAAATGACTCCAAGGAATAACTCTTACTTTTATGGTAATGTTCGGTTGTGTGCCACCATTCCATTGTCTGTGCTATAGTTTTGTTTTTGTTTTACTTTTTTTTTTCTTCTCGAAGGAAGGTTGAAATTTTTTCCGAGAGAGATAGATATGAGTGAGCCTAGAACAGAGAACATAATGCGTCTTGTGTCACTACAATCAGTGGTTTTATTCTGGCTTCCCTTGAGCAATGTTACAACACAATGCGTCGAACACTACCCCATCGGTGAGGAGACGACACCCACATGAGAGGGAGATTTAGTCTGGTGGGAATGATAACCGCCACTAAAATTCGCACTCCGTGGGGTATACCATAATTCTCCATAATCTACAGGTTCTCGTCTCGTTATGCTCTCATCTCTCTCCGCTCTCGTCCACCCTTTCCTCCCCTTTCACGTCAACAGCACAGAACAAAAAAAACTGAGCAAAACTTGTCACTTTGCCGGATTTCGGGTAGTTTTTCTTCTTCTTCCCACAGACATACTCCTCTCTATGGGATTTGAGGTAAATCACGGGGCTGTGAGTGCAAACGTGCTTTGTGTTGTCAGCCAGAGGAAACGGGTGTTTCCTGAATCAAGGCAAAGGACAGGTAGTCATGTCTGTACAGCCCCCCCAACACCATCACCACCCGCCCCCCTGCCCCCTCAGCCCCAACTCCCCCAGCTCCCCCCCTGCAGGCAAGCCCCTTGAAACTGTTAGCTCTGCGGTTAGGCCTTGATATGGATCAGTTCCTGTAGCTCGTCAGAAGGGACCATAAAACAGTTGAGGAAGGAGCGGGGGCTTCCGTGGCAGACATAATCAGGAACCAGCACCAATAATGAAGACAAATGGGGAGGATCTGCAGTGGGTCCTCATAAAGCCCAGGAGCAAATAATGTTGTCACTCACAATTACTTCAAGCAACCAAGTGCTCTGCCTCCAGGATGAGGTCCTACTACAGCAGGATTCACTACTAAGCCAAGTGATGTCAGGATTATAAGGCCTATTAAATTCAAGGCATCACATAAATGTACCCATTATAAAATCATTGGTCAGTGAACATGTCGAAGGAAACATTCGATTCAACAAACTGATGTTGTTTCTCCAAGGAAATGTTGTAGTTTTCTTTCTTGCCCTCTCAGTCATCCCTGCTATCTACTATGTCTGTCACTCACTCTTGTTTTTTTCCGCTCCATCACTTCCTTTTATCTCTCTTTTCTCTTTTCACTCTCTCTTTCTCTTCTCTCTGTACTGCTTCTCTTTGCTATTTTTCTCTTTCTCACTCTTCTTCTGTCTTACTCCCACCACTCTCTCTCTCTCTCTCTCTCTCTCTCTTGCTCTCTCTGACATCTGGATACTGTGTCAGCGTGCAGCTGTGCTCAAGTGGGTTGACACTCAGGCCACGGGGTCTGCCAAAAGCCAAGAGGGTCAGACACCTTCCCCTCCACAAAAGCAATGATCCCAGCGCACTGGCATCTGCCTCTGAGCAAGCTCCGGTTCCCGCTCCATGCACGCACACACACACACACACGCTCAGAGGACATAAAACACATTGGCCGTTCACATACATCAACTGCTACATGCCTCGGAGCCTTACACTGCTTCACAGCCACAGGGCTCTGTCAGTCTTTCTCTCACTCTCTCTTTCTTTCTTTCTTTCTTTCTTCCTCCATCTCTTTCTCAGTACACACAACCAAGGCTTAAAGACAGACAGCTAATGTTTTGCCATCCTTTGTTGTGTTGAAACTACTTCAAGTACAAGAGGATACATATTCTTTTAAAAATCTCAGCACAGTCCCCCTAATAAGTGACAAATGACAAGCCTCACACCAATAACAACAATAATCTCAAAAAAAATAAATCAGTTCATCTCTACCAGGATTTAGTGATGTACTTGAACCATTTATGAAGTTATTTATTTGAATCTGATTGTATTAGCTACAGATTCTAGGAGCAAGATGGGTTACCTTCATGTATGCCACTTGACATGCTGTTTGATCACATGACCAAATGAAGAAGCACTTCTGTTGTTAACTGTTGGTGGTCTATGACAAAGCAATACAAATTAAGAGGCATTTAACTAAAGTCTGACTAAGAGGCAGACAAGCCTTTCTTTGTCTTGAATTTGGCTATTCTTACACAGTATTGAACATTGATGACTTCCTCCACTAAAACACACAAGAATGATTCACTGTTTTTTCCCTAAACTCTTTTGGATTTTTTTTTAGAGCGCTTTTTCCGCTCTGACTTTCCAAAATTAGATGAGCACAATTAAAAGCTGTACTTAAATTAACCCAGTTATTCACATGATATGTTCTACTGGCAGTATTTACATAAAAAGATAAACGAGACCATTTTGCTGTCCATCTTGTGTGTGTGTGTGTGTGTGTGTGTGTGTGTGTGTGTGTGTGTGTGTGTGTGTGTGTGTGCGTATAGTGTGTGTTTGTGTGTGTGGGTCTAAATTTTTTTCCCTTAATGTTTGCACTTGTCTAATTTGCATCAGTTTCCATAAATACACAAAAGAGTCCAAATGCCCCCTTAGGGCTGATTGAAAGAATGGGACTTTGAGCTGACCCACTAACATGGCAGCAGCCTCAGCAGGGTCTGTGCCAATGCCAGACTTAGAGATTCCCTCTACTCAGCACACAGCTCCATGGCACAACCGACTCCAGACCTCGTGCTGAAATGTTGTTGTTTCTCTTTACACACTATTGTGACTGGATGCAAAACACAGTCTGGCTATTGTCGGTGTGAGCTGATAACAATCTCTGTCAAATCTATTAACGACTAAATAAAAGGCATTTTTTGATGATTAATTGAATATGTCTGAGTGTTTTGGGCCCGCACACTGTAAAACATGTATTTAGATACTGCACAATGCCCGTGAACTGAAGATGAATGAGAAACATGAAAAGGGTCATTATTCTGTACGTCGTCTCGCATTTACAGTGACCATAGATTGTTGGTTGCCTGGCTAAAGTAATGACTTGAATCTATTTTTCTTTCTTTCATTTTTTTTTCTCTCGTTCTTTTTCTCTGTTTTTTTGTAGGCTCGTGATTGATTAATGTTGCTGGTGGAGCAGGGAGCTCCCGGGAGAGAGTGAGGGATCCTCTCTGATATGCAGCGAATTTTACAAGGAGCGGCGGTGGGCTTGAAAGTGGTGGGAAGAAGCAATCCCGGCCAAGAGTTTAAGTGAGAAATCCATCAGGAATGCGCTCGAGTGCTTTTCATCCCCCTCCCTCGCCACTAAACAGCTGTTGCCATAACTCCACTGTAGCTTTCCTCATTGTTTCAGCAAACTAAATGGCCAAGAGGTGCTGTCAAAATATTCTTAGTGAAGAAAAATGAGAAGGGGACTGGTGCTCTTCCACTTTAACCAAGCAACTACAATCTCTAAATTCTTTCCTGAATGGCTTTATAGACTTTATAAGGTACAGAGAACAGCAATTAAGAGTACAGTGTACAATGGTGTCTGATATTTATTTTGTGACAATTATTGGAGGAAATAGAATATTGCTTAAAATTAAGAGACAATTAGGGAAATATACCAAGATCGTCTTGGAAACAGTTGTTTCCTTTTATTTATTCATTTGACTTAATCTCAGTCAAACTGTATGCATTCTAAATCCAGGAAACCAAGCCAGGGTTTGGACAGATGGGTTAAGATTGATGGTGTGCATCCTACAGCTTGGTGGAAAAAGCCTGATCTCGGATGTGCCAAAGCAAAGCTTCCTCCTTTCTAGCAGAACAAAAGGCTCAAACCCTCCCCTGGCTGGAGTCCTTGCATGATAATGTCTCAGGCCGCTCTGCTCTCTCAGCCTGAGTAAAAGGCTCGGCAGGGAAGGGCAGCAACTAAGACAAACATTTAGACACTCACTGTAATGCAAACTAACAGACATTTACACAAGAATCTTTGGCCACTGCTAGAACACACAATTAGGTTTTAACGCACGCCTGTATCCACTCCAGATTGATATGCTCTAAGCACTTCCTAGTTGGCCACTATGAATACCTGAGACTGCTCTTTTCTGAAGTAAAGGCATAAAGAGTGACTTCCTGAAAAGACCTATGAGTTATGATTTCACATATGACCTGAGGCAATCTATGGCAGGTCAATCACATTGAGAAGTCCTGAAGGAGTGTTTTTTTTTTTTTTTGATAAAAAAAGCAGGAGAAGGAAAATGTTTTTTTTCAACAGAAAAGTTCTCCAGGGGAGCTTGCACACAGCAACAGCCCACAGCTTCCACACGTAACATCTACAAGGGCCCTTTTCACTCACGCAGGCTGATCCAGTGACACTTGGGAGCGCCGCTGCTCAGACGTTTCTGCACATTGCTGACCTCTGACTGTACTCTCATTGTGAAACTCATGCGCATTTCCCACAGCGAGGATCAGACCTATAAAGTATCATCTGTCGTGCTCTGCTTCATGCCCTCTGGCTCAGTGCGCCGCGTGTGGACTCAGAGAGGTCCATTTCATCCTCACACACATACACGTACACATGCGCACACACACACACACACACACACACACAAACGCCTTCAATTGAGGATTCATCACTTTTTCACTCAGTGTAAGGAAAATGAAACTTCATACTTTTGGTTGAAGACGGAGAAGAAATGTAAAAAAATTAAAAGCATTGGAAAAGCTGTGTGTTGTAAGTGTGCAAACCTAAATGTATATTTCAAGTGATTCATGTATATTGCTCACTGTGTGGGAGTAAAAAACTAAATAAACCGACTAACTAAAAACATGTATTAAAATAGAAAGCAAATATGTTTTCTTTTTCTTCAGTTCCTAATGATTGATTAGCCAGGCAGTGTTTGGGCAAGGGCAAAGACAGATCCACATAATTGAATATCCTGAAACCCCGCCCCCAGACCCTCTTTCACAAGCCACCATATTAAGCACAGACACACTCCCATGAAAACTATCTCTGTCATAACCAAATGTAAAGAACACAGTATTTGAATCTGTGCATCTGTGCTTAGGGTGCTTGTCTATATGTGTGTCATTATGTGTATTTGTGTAGATTATAATGTGAGTGTGCGTGTGTGTGTGTGTGTGTGTTATAGAGAGAGAGAGAGAGAGAGAGAGAGAGAGAGAGAGCGAGAGCATCTCTAACCTGCACGCGTGCCTCTGTAAGTTTGGTCCTCTGGGCCAGCTCCTCGCGGGTGTAGATGTCAGGGTAGTGCGTCCGCTCGAAGGCCTTCTCCAGCTCCTCAAGCTGCTCGGCCGTGAAGGTGGTCCGGCTGCGGCGCTGCTTCCTCTTCAGCGGCAGATCCGGCTCTGAGTCCACATCTGAGCCGTCGTCAATGCGTCCACCTGCCCAGGGAGATGTGGGAGAGGAAGGAGAAGAAGGGGAGGCAGAGAAAGAGGAGAACGTCAGAGACATGCTGCCGCACCTTTCACTTGCCAGCCTACAAATGTTGCGAAAAAACACTTTCCAAAGTCCAGAGAGAACGAGATGATTTTCTGTTGTTGAAAAGGATAAGGGAAGAGTGCACTCAAAAAATAACGAAAACGTCAAACAACACGATCACTGGGAGGGGCTATAGCTAGCTTTTTTTCTTTTCGTTTCTTCTTCTCCTACTTTCTCTTCTTTCTCCTTTCATTCCTCTTCTTCTTCTTTTTCTGATGCGTCTCATGGGAGCCATCACATTTCCAGGTCAATCCCGAATAGTGCATGTATGTGTATATGAGTGCGTGTGTGTGTGTGTGTGTGTGTGTGTGTGTGTGTGTGTGTGTGTGGGGGGGGGGGGGGTTCAGCAAGTGGATGGATGACAGAGGATTGAAAATGATACAGGCTCATGAGGCTTTTCAAGCAAATATTATTTCAATGTGTGGTTATTTATATGAGATGAGGCTCCCTTTTTTGTGTGTGTGTGTGAGTACACATCCAAACAGCCCCTGAGGCCTACAGCAAAGTGGCGGGGCGAGTTAATCTCTCCAGACCACCTTAGCGATCCATGTACCGCCATTCTTCACAAACGGCCCGGGGCCCTGGAACACAACTGGCAGTGTGTAAATATTTGGGGTTATATTATTGTGTTTCGTTTCATTAAAACCGTGCGCACAATATCGGCTCGCGGTGATTAAAATAACCACGGCACTCGCAGATTATCGGTCTCACGCAGCCATCCTTGTCAATTACAGATAACAATTCCACAGCATTCGCCGCTTTTTTTCCAAGGAGGTGCACAATTGGAACCGGACTGAAAGTGATGCAAGATGCAGGGGAGAGTGTGGGTGGTAAAGTGAGGAAGCATCTTGTTCATGACAAAAAAACCACAGCACTCGCTCTAAACATGTACCTCATCCTCCAAGCATGTTTCGCTTGACGGTACCAGCTTATATACTACATACAAACAGTAGATTCTTAGAGTTTGGAGACATGGTTCTACTTAGGCGAATTAAGTGGATACTTTCCACATATTCAAATAAAAAAAACACAGAACACAGGAACTTGCTTTCTGCTATTCTTCAGGTCAAAATCTGGCCTGTCCACCACTAAACTCCACATGGCAGTATGACAAGAGTGTTCTAAGAAAGCTCTTCTCCCCTCTTTATCGTTTCATTTCAGTTTAGTCTTTATTTATTTCCAGTTTGGGCAGCGCTGGGCTGATCCTCCACTGAAATCCCCCTGGCTGCATCGGGGGCCCAGCTCCTCAGACACAGGCCCTAATCCAGGCCATGACTTCTCCCTAAATTTAAGCCATTCCACATTAGGGACGGCTGCGGCTCCCGCACTCCCATTGGCCGGAGCTGGTGGGGCCTACCCAGCCTGCCCCCTCTGAGGGGCTGCGATTACAGAGCCGAGCTGAACGGAGCAGAGAGGAGCAGGGCGGTGCGGCAGCAGCAGTGGCGGTCTGGACCCTGCAGCCAAGGAGCCGGAGCCCAAATCTCCTCACAGCTGAGGGAAGATCCAACCCTCCTCTGTAGCCCACCTCACCCACCCCAGCCCAAACTAACCCTCAATCTTCCCAACCCTAACCACAGCCACAGGGGCTCCAGGCTCCCGACGGCTCAGTCTCCTCTCTGCCTGTCCACTCCCGGACACCCAGAGTCTGGCACCGACTGCACCGTGGCGCCATTTTGCTTCCTTTGTTTTTTTCTTTGTGCGGGTGGTTGCACGTGTGGGCACACAGTGGGACAAGGTTCAGTGGTGGGCTAGATTAGGGCTTTTTTAGGGCTTTGAGGAGACGTCTGCTCAAGGCAGCCATGGGCACAGAGATTGTATAGCATAATACACTTAAATGAAATTGCCCTTAGAAGAAATGATGGCTCTGAACCTGTGTGTGTTCTGCACTTCTTCACCCTCTCCTCTGTTTTCTATTCCCATCCCAGGACACTTAGAGAGCAACAAAGTAGTCAAAAATACACAACAAAGACACTAGAAAATCTTACACGCAACACTGCTATCCTTGAAGTTAGCTTTAAAGTTTTAGCTTGTTTTGACTCTTCAGTCCACAGCATTGCAACCACAGCTAATATCATCAAAAGCACAAGCCTACAATATAAAAAAGCTAGGGTCTCTAATAGTTCCTGCATTGAATCAATCTGGTTGGACAGGTTCCGGGCTTTCTTGGCAGGAGTCAATGCGTCTCCTGTGACAACTGGAGTTTATGGAGGCCGATTGGCCTGGGCTCCGCTCTCACTTCTCCAAACAGCTCCAGGGGACACTAATGAGAATGAGTTTGGAGAAAGTATGTGTTTGTGTGTGTATGTGTGTGTGTGTGTATGTGTGGGTGTCTAACATAGATGTGGCAACAAGTGTAAACAAGTGTAACAGTATGCGCTTGACAGTCATGAACTGCAGGACGAAGCCGTGAACGGGCACCTGACAACATGTTAGATGGGCGCCCTGAGTTTTGTGTAGCATGTAAGGCAAGGTGTGAAGTGTAATGAACTGCTAACTTCTTTGAAGTCCATGACCTTAAGTTGATCCTACTCACCCGAGGGGAAACTGCAAAAATTACGTGGAGGTTGAAAAGACAGATACTGTCTGTTTTGAAATGTCAGGCACTTATGATGCTTTGACTGATATTTAGAGGTTTGTGTCTTTATTTGTGTCTGTAGTTTGTTTGTTAGATATTGTTCAGATACAATATTAAGCTAATGTTTGAGCTGGAGACAGAGGTAGGGTGCCTCTGTGCTTTTGTGTATGTGTGTGTGTGTGTGTATGCGTGGCTTTGTGACTGTGTGGATACATGCCGGACAAACAGTTCACCGACTTGCCTCCAAACACTGAAAACAATAAAGGGGCCCCATCAAACGGGCTTAGACTCCAGGCCAACTCTGTCGTTTAATTAAACAAGGACTTATGGGATTACAGCAAGACTCTCATTACAGGCCACTTGAGGAGTCTCCTCGTGGATGTCTTTTTGTCTCCCGAAAGCTTGCACTCAAGAATTCTCAGCGGATTACATGTGGCCGTAGGACATGAGGCCGCATTAATTAAATCAACTCCTCTTCCTTCCCCTCTCCACAAAGATTTGCTCACTCCCAAATTGTCCGACACTCAAAACAAAACGTATATATATATATTGGGCTATACGTCTATATGTGTATGTGAGCGCATGGTAAAGAGTAAACACACACACATATACACACACACCAAGGGGAGATAGCCCCTTTGTGGGCTTTTATAGGATTTCAGCAAAGCGATTTGCCATTAACTTGCCATGACAACACTTGAGGCCAGCACAGTGGTCTGTAGATCACTTTGCAAAAGGCACCTCGGAGTCCTAAGGCTGGCAGCGGCTTTCATTTCAGGGACAGCATGGAATTTATTTGTTCTCTCGTCTACATGCTGCTGGATTTAGTGGAGGGAGAGGGGTGGAAAGGGATAGGATGGGAAGGGGGTGTAGAAATCTCATAGTATCCATCCTTGCTTTGCATCACTTTCTCTGTCCCTCTATCTCCCATCCCCCTCTTCTCTCTGTCTATCTCTTTCTTGTTTTTATTTTCTTTTATTTTTTTGCCTTTCGTGAAACTCACATGGTTATCTGAGAAGATTTGGCCCCGAGTTAAAGATTGGTACTCTTAGCGTTTTGTGATTGCCATTACTTTAAGTTTCTTTTATTTTCTTCTATTTCGTCTTCTTTTTCTACTTCAATTCTTCTGTCATCTCTGCTTTCTTTTCCTCAAAAGCAGTTGAATAAATAGAGGGGGACCAGAGGGCGTCTGAGGGGGCCACAGCCTCGCTCGCGCCAGCTCCCCTTGGCCATGACTGATGACTATGTGTTGTGCCACGTCTCATTCGGCCACAGTCACAACGATTACAATGTCACTTAGCTAGCATATCACAGCACATGAGTAGCCCTGCTGCTTGGAAGAGAGAGACAGGGAAGACAGCAAGAGAGAGGGAGAGGAAGGGAGAGAGAGAGGGGAAACAGGGGACGAAAAAAAAGTTTGACAGCACATTCACACTGAAGGTCAGAGGCATCTCCTTTTTGTTCTCTTTCTCTCTTGCTCTCTCCCTCTTTCTCTCTCTCTTTCTTTCCCTCTATCTGTTTATAGGTCTCTCTCTCACACACACACACACACACAATAATGAAGATAGGATTATGGTAATGAACCAGACGCTGATGCTGATAGCATGGCTAAACCTGGACCTCATCTTTGTCTGTTGTGAGATGTGCAGATTGGCATGCTAAGGCCCATCACGCAAATGTGACTGACCGTGGCAGGTTCCCAGATATGTCGAATGTGCAGCAGCATAAATACGACCCAAAGACGCATATGCTGCTGTGCCTTGACTTCTTTAATTCCAGGAAAAAGAAAGCGCTTTCACACCAAAGAGGAGGTGAAACACTAAAAGAGTGACAAACATCGTTTTCCTTTTCCTCATGCCTAAGTTTGGCATGGCACATAAAAAATCATTAAATCCCATTAAAAGTTAAAGTTTAAACCATTTATCTGTCTTTGCAATAATAAGGAACATCCAGATTATTGTGAAATGACAACTGTAATTCCATTTGAAAGTTCAAGGGATGTTGATAAAATACTCCCATATTTGTCATGAAATTAAAGCTTAATTAAGAATTACTGAGACTGTATTATGTGGTGCACATGTCTCCCTCCAGGGCTCATTGTATTGTCAGATGCCATATATTTGGGGGGGAAATTACTTTAACACATTTAATACCTTTTTTAATTAGCATAGCAATCTTCAAATAAATCAGAATGTGTATGTCTGTGGCTGTGTGTGTGTGCCTACGTGTCTGTGTGTGTTTTTCAGAATAGCTAAATATAGCAGTCATTTGTTTCAATAATCTGAAATTCATGATGCAAAAAGCAATACTAATATTCCTTGTATTCTCACTGAATAATCCTGTTAATTATTTTACTGGCAAGAATATCCCATTGGGATGAACTTCACTTGTAGATGCAAGCTTTCATGTGTGTTACTATGTTATTTTATTGCTAATTTCCAAGGAATTAGAGGGAAAAACATTCAAAACCTTGTATAGGAATTAGCATGAATTTTGTTTTGGAGAACTAAATATCCCATGTCTTCTCTCCTTTGAGTGTTCCTGAAATATTTTTCCCAAATCCCGCAGTGACTTTGATGTGCTGGAGTTTGTCAGAAGTGCCACAGGCCACAGTGGAATTACAGCCACCTAACTCAAGCATTCTTTTTTGCTGCTTCCTAGAGCTGACCCCTAGACTTCTGTCACTGTGGATGGGGTATCCATCATTATCAGCACACTCAGTCTCTCTCTCCCTCTCTCTCTCTAACTACCCATTTACTTTCTCTCTCTCCCTGTGGCCTTCCTGCCAGGGCTTCTTGGCCACTTTAGTGCCTCTACTAAGAAGTGCCTGGGGCAGTGTGGCCTTGATCCACCACCGACCTCCGCAGCTGCAACATCCCCTTGAAGCACACCACTCATACACACACACACACACACACACACACACACACACACAGCCTTTCTCTCTTTTTCTCTCCCTGGTAGCAAATATTTGTGAATTTGTCTTTATCATCCTCTGGACACCAAAACAACTCTTGTCCCCAAGGACCTACATATGTTAGCTGGGCCAGGGTCAGATGGGTGAGGGGGAGTGGGGCAATTAGGGCATGAGAGCTACAGTGTTTTACTACTGCTCCACTGCTACAGCCCACCATGGTAGCACATCACTCTTCATTAACATGATAGAGTTCTGTGTTTAACCCTAACATCATATTTGCAAAGAGAATGCCTGGTATATTCAGATATACTTAACATACAACACATGTCTCATATTTTTGTTTTTGTACATGCCGCATATACTGAGGACGGTATATACTCTATATACGGTATATACTTTTACTTATAAGTCACACCGAACTTTTTTTCTTGTCAAATGTATCAATCATGGTTAACTTGAGTGTTGAGCAGTCTGATGGAGCAATTCTAAGTGTGGACTCTTATAGTCTGCTATCTCTGACATACATCTGCTTCTAAACAGCCTGGCTCCAGGGCTGGATTTGAACAGACCTGTCTCTCGCATCGGCATCTCAGTGGAATCTAAAGCTCTGATGCTGCCGTGCGGAGCCATGGGATAGGGTGGGGTGGCGTCTCATCAGGGATCGCTGTGATGGGTTTCATTTGGTTGACAGCACTGCATCTTGGTCCTGATATATGCTGAGCAGCCATGCAGTTGCGCATTCAGTTAGCGCAACATGGAAGAGTTTTTTGTGTACATAAATCAGGGGATATAGTACATTGTTATATTTATTGTAAGTAGAAGTAATAAGACTGAACCTTGGCGAAACAGCAATAGGTTTATTAAATCATACCTAAATAAGGACAGGGATTGTTTCATTTGTTGCTTTTGCCCTTGCATTTAAAAACAAAACTAGAGTATTCTCTGAACTAAGTGCATTTAATCTGTGTTGTTGATATGGCACTTGGGAAGGACATACATCATCCCAGTCCGGGCTCACTCTCACCCTGCTCTGCATATTCATTCTTCTTGCCTCTCAGGGATAAAAGCCCATCCTTAAGAAGACGAAGAAGAAGGAGAAGAAGCTTCTGGAGAGAATGGGGGTGCGGGGGATTGGGGGTGGGGGGAGCGAGGGACCAAGAATAGGGGGAATGTTCCATAATCTCAGGCTCCCACAACAAACAATTAGTCCTCTTTTTCTTTCTGTGCCACACACACAAGAAAAGTTTTGGGAGAGAGTGGTAGTGAGAGAGCAAGAGAGAGAGAGAAAGAAAGAAAGGAAAAATGCAGAGGAGAGGTGATGGGTGATGGTCTTTTAGAGGTCTTGTCATGTGCATGAAGGCTCAGTGGCCCTCTTTTTTTATTTGTCAGTGGCGTCTGTGAGAGTGTGCGCTCACCTTAAACAACAGAGCGGCTCAGGGGCCTCTCGGCCCCTTTTCAGGGCCAATAGAAGGAGCACCTTAGGGGGCCATTTAAGTCTAAAAAGAGGCCTGACAGCCCTGTGCAGCTTCGTGGGGCATCAATAAATGCTGACATATTGACTCTCTGTGCCCGAGCACCACTGGAGAGAAGCGCTGCCTGAATATGAATCCACTTAAGCACAGAGTGGAGCAGACGGGAGCAGCTCAGGTCGGAGAGAGAGACGGTTGTCCTTCTGCATGCACACACACACACACACACATACACACACACACACACACACACAAATGCAAACACAGAGGAGTGGCAAGGAGACTAGGAGGGCTATCTCTGCATGGATGGTGTCTCTGGGGTTTTTGGGTGCTCTGGAATTTAGTTTACACCCTAGTTGTAGAAAAAACTGTCCAAGGCTCAACTAAAGGTGCATAAATTCAGGACGAGTAAACTGAGTGAATGCAATAGAAGTTGACAAAATAATGAGTTTTAAAAAAAAGGCAAAGTAGACTCCTGCTTATCACCTACAGATTGCATCATTCAATTCACATAGTGGATTTCAGATTTCCGTTTTTATTTGCCTCTTGTTTACAAAAGGGGGCTTGGAAAAGGAATGTTTTCACAGGGAAAGGGAGGGGGTGGCAACTCATTTTCTGCCCATTTTCACCTATTGGAAGAGGTGTCCATTTACAACAAGTTTCTCGCTTTCTGTTTGAGGCAAAGCATTCATTTCCTGCTTAAATAAATACCTGAGCTGCCGCCTGGTAAGTCCTGGTAATGCTGAACGACTCTTAATGCATAGAGAAAAAGCACATAAACACATACATGACTTTGTTTTGTTTTGTTTTACTTTACTTTGAACACACTGTCTTTGTCAATGAATAAGCATACAATAAGCATGTTCTTGAATTGTAATGGCTGTGTTCCATTTTATATGTCATTTTAGATAAAGCTATAAACACTTTAGAAACCATCATACTGAACGTCTGCCTTAGGTGATTCCTTGGGGAACAGAAGTTCCTTCCATTTGTAACATAAAATGACTGATATAATCCCACAACATAAAATGGACAGTGGTGAGGAAAAAATGCATGACATCAGAGCATGCTCCATAATAATACAGCCCCTCTCTTGTGTTTGTGTGTGTGTGTGTGTGTGTGTGTGTGTGTGTGTGTGTGTGTGTGTGTGTGTGTGTGTGTGTGTGTGTGTGCATGTGTATAGCTGGCAGTAAACTCGATCCAGTTCTCCAGTACTTTCTGGGATGACTGTTATCATGACATTATGTCTTAGTAAACTACCCTTTATGAAATGCAAAGTCTTTATCAGTGCTTTGCCTCAGCAGTGCCATGCATGCGTCTCTCTCGAGATAAAACGGCATCATAAACAGAAAAGTGCTGACTGTCAATTTAACCACTGATTTAGATTAAGGGCGAAAAATAAGAAGGCACATTATATCTATTAATGCAAGCTCACAGTGGACAGCTCTTGGCTTGGAAAGAAAAGGGACGCCAAAAGTTTTTAAAAGGAAAGAATAATCTTATTTAGGAAAAAAGCAGATTAATAATCATAGATGAAGATTTGTCTTCCCTCCAAACAAATAAGTGATTTGAGAATGTTGAACCTCTTTAAAGCTTATGGCTAAAAGGTACTTTTTGAGCCATCCACCTACTTTTAGTTGGCTGGTGGTTTTGCTTTCAAAGAAGCAGTTAGTCAGTTATTCACTTACTGCTGTTCAGTTCAGCAGTATTTTGTATATGCAGGTCAAATGTGAACTGTATTAATCATTGTCAGTGCAGAGACCTGGAGGTGATTAGGATCCTTAAATATTTTCAATCTTATGATTTGTCTTGAGAGATTTCTTGTCATGTCATGTTCTGTCTCATGACTCACTGCTTGATAAGTTCTGGAATGACATGAACACTGCAGTTCATCAGTCAATCACTTCAGGTACTGCTAGCTTCCACACCTTCAAATTTTAATTGCGTCAAAAATGAAATTGCATATCAAGTACAGCCACGTATGTTTGAAATGGAGCGAAATGAGAAATGCTTTTTTTTTTAAAAAAAGGAAGAAAAAATGAGTGAGTACAGCCTAAGGAAAAACTGACAGTGGACGCATAAATAAGCCCATTAGTTAAAAATGTAACGACAAGCCTGTTTGAGGCTGTGAAATGGGGAGAGAGAACCCCCTCACTCTCTCTCCTCCTTTCCCTCGCTCCCTCTCCCTCCCCTTCCCCCCCCTCCTTCCCTCTCTCTCACTCTCCCAGCTGGCTGCCCCTACCGCTGTTCACACTTTGGCCACCGCATTCACGTTTTAAGTTAGTGGAAAAAATCTGAGCAAATTTCTGATTTGCAACACTCTAGGAACATGTTTATTGTCTTTGTGTGGCTGCAGCAACACACATATAAATAAAGCTAATGAACAATTCTGGGGTGAAGCGACTAAAGAGCAGAAAATGGGGGATTTTATGGCCGTAAGTGGCGTGGGCTGATGGTGATTTTTAAGCCATTGGAGCATGGTGGTTAACCACTAATCATAGCTCCACAAATGTCCCTGCTCTTAATCACTGTTACACATTATGATAGGCCATGCCTTCATTATAATTAAATTGACCATAAATCTGCATTGTCCACTTCAGTCTCACATATCCAGGCATGGTAATGATAGAGACACTAAGATGTTTGACCCGACAGTTGTCATTTTAAGAGGCATAGATGGATTTCAAAACGACATTAGCCGGTGTGAAAACAAAGAGTCTTGTGCAACATTGCTCAGGAATTCAACGGTAGCGCCCAAACATGAACTATAATGTGAAGCAAAGACAAAAACAACTAGAATTGCTGTTTAAAGACATTCCTGTGGCTTAGCATGAAATGCAAAAGTTGTAATACAAGCACACAGTAAGTTCGGTGCAAAACGCTACAGAGAGACAGAGAGGGAGAGAGAGAGAGAGAGAGAGAGAGACAGCACAGTAAGACCTCAGTCTAAAGGAGAGATTCTAAGAGACTTTCACACTGAAACACTGACACACAAACATGCACACTCACACAGACAAATACACATACACACACACACAGACTATTGCACACAGAGCTCACTTCATATCATTGAACTTTCTTATCTTTCTCTATCTCTCTCCCTCTTTCCTCTCTCTTTTCTGCAACACAGCCAACTGTGGCATAACGTTGTTACACCCATACACCACAGTCAATGCCTTCCTCACAACACACTTGTCCACTGTCCAGTCTCAATGCAAGACCTACTGTAGCCTGAATCTGATGCCGCACAAACAAAATAAGATTTTCAAAGTCACTTTGCACTTTTAGTGTGACTCAGTAAATAAGCTATTAGGGCTTACTGATGGTGCCTGTGGGAAGGAAGGAGGGAAATGGATGAATGGGACATTAGAACTGCAGTTGGTCAAACAGGTTTAGTAGAAAACACCTTATTAATTGAAACAATACAGTAATTTCTGGGTGATGGTGGCAGTGTTGGTAAAATGTGTATCCTTGGCTTGGAATAGAGGAGGGAAGAGGGGTATTTGTGTTCAGTAAACTAACAGATTAGTCTGTTTTTTGTTTTGTTTTGTTTTGTTTAAAGTGCCCTTATTCTTTCTAATAGCTGTCTTAGGGTGTAATCTCTCTATAATCTGACTCCTTCTTTTCTCTTCGCTCCCCCTTTTGTCCTTTCCTCTCCTCTCCTCTCCTCTCTCCTCTCCTCACACACACTGGTGCATCACATTGCTTAGGTTAATTATCTGGCAGGGATATCTAATAGTAACACCTGCCAGGGGTGACTGGGACATCGTCTATGCCAGACGTCTAAGACTAGGGTCTGTCCAGGGTCACCTCTGCTTAGACACTCCTGCCTTTAAGAGGACATAAGGCAGAGGACCTATAGGTCACGAATCACAGGTCCTATTGTTCTACAGCTGGGTCCACAGATGCAAGGAGAGGGCTCTTTGTTTTGTTTTGGGTTTTTTTTTTTTTTTTTTGGGGGGGGGGGGGTGTATTTTCTTATTGGTTGTATTATTTCAATTGATACTGAGATGTATCTAAGATGTATCTGGGAATATGTTAGGGAAAGAGATAAGAAATGTTATGGTGCTATGTTAAAGTGCTTCTTCTTTACATTTTTCATTCATGTAAAGAAAAATACAAAACAAATCTCAATTCTTCATCTCAACGCCTGGCTAAGAATCAAACCCCTTGGGGAAAACTTCCAGAACTTCCTGCAACAGACCAAACAGCGACATGACAAAAAAAGGCAACTTCTAAGTCAATCACTTGGAAAATACTCTATTCCGGCCATTTTGAGGAGGGTGGACCTTCACTTCTCCCACTCCAATTACCATATTTCTCTTGCAGTTCTGACACCTGCTGCCAAATGTGGGCGTGTGGAACACAGGACTTTACTTCAAACACACTAAAGAGCTCGGGCTGTAGCATTGACTGAGGCTCAACACACGCCCAGATTGGACCCCTCCCACCGCAGATGTACATTAATGCAAAAAAATACAGATCCGTGCACCAGAAAAGGAGAGAGAAAAAAGGCCCTCTCCCTTTTAACATGCTGTTGTCTGGCTTGATCGTGTCAGTTTGAGGGAGCCCATTGAAAGGTATTCATGCATCTGCCTTTAGGATACAAAGGCTGCTAGTTTATAAACTGTCTCCCCACTTGCCTAAAGGCTTTAGTTCCTATTATCTCCGTGCTCTTAATAAACTTTTGGAGGAGTTCATCAACCGCTCTGAATGGCTTATGTAGCCAGGCCAAAGACACAAAATAACAGACGGTTCTCTCTATACCCCCTTTTCCTCTTCTTTTCAATTGACTGTTAAAAGGGAGAGTGGGCTGTCAAACATCAGAATGATTTTAGGTCAGCTACAAAGACATTCCTTTTAGGGAACAATAGATATTTAAAAAAAAAAAAGAAAAAAAAAGACTGTTGACTTTTTGTGTGATCTTTAAAAAGTAGCAGTAGACCCATTGCATGACTATTCAGTCAGATTTTGAACTTAGAGTACTACTTTTTTGCTATTTAATTGCATATGAACTCAGTGGTAAAGCACAGCAACATCTACACCAATTGATTCTGATATTAAAAGTAATAGTGCCCACAACCCTGGCTGAGGCCTATTTCTCTCAATCAATGCAAGCAAGCATGTGACATCATGGACTGCCCATGCTAAGGTGCATTAGTAGGTAGTTTTCTATTTAGATAGTGTTCACTTTTAAACCACTGATAAAAAATGAACAATGGCAAAACAAAAATGATTTCATGATGATGAATAATTATACACTTGCCAATAATTCGACCTTTTTATATCTGCTGATCACAACCACACACAAAAAAATTTGCCAGAGAGGGAAATGTACAATGTCCATGAAATAGACATTTACTATTTTTTTCGTGTTGGAGTTTTTATTGTTGTTATTATTATTTAAAAAAATTGAGCCTATATTTCGGTGACGCTTTCCGTTCTACTTTTTGATATGATGATAATATGCATGTTTGCGAGATAGTAAAATGAAGTTTTTTGATGACGTGATGGAGGTGGAATTATGAAAATTTCATGTCGCGACTGTCAATCAACCAGCTTAATTATCAGCATCATATTGCACACCACAACTTTCCAACTGTTCTCATCAGGGAGTGTGCATCATGCGTGTTATAACCTACACAAATCATCATTCACGGCAGGGAATTTTTTGTCAACTGACAGGCCCAAGCCTCCAAAACGGGTCAAGTGCATAAAAGGTAAGCATGGCCTGTTCCACAGTCCTTCCAAAGCATTTGTTTGCTTGCCATAATTGCTTGTGGCGATTACTTAACTCAACGCTTTAAATCGAAAAGGTTGAGTAGTCCTCAAAATCTCTGTGCGCTGGCTAACTAAAGGCTAACTTTGCATCCTGTTTAGCATCCACACCGCCAGCCAGCGAAAGGTGGTCTAACATTATTTCATTTTACCAACCTTACATTCGTTTCTGCCAACAAATTCGCCAAATTATTCTATTGTCGAAAACCCTCTCTCCAAAAAATGGTAAATGTGCAAACTGCTAGCTGTGGGCTGAGCATAAACTGGAGTTGTCTACATTGGTCTAGCGTGCTTATAATGTAAGGTTTGCAGGAAAAATGTTAGAGTTTGTGAGAGGCCAGTTATTAGAAAACGCAGGATGAAAGGGTTTAGATACCTTTTCTACCTTGGGCCGTCTCCTCGGGCTTCCGGGATGATTACATGGGAGCGCAAAATGAGTTAGATTTACTGAAGGTATCTAGACCCTGGGAGCCCCCGTCAAATCCCCACACACAGCGGTGACTAATAAACCAGTCATGCATAAAATATTAAGTTAGCCGGATAGAGAGGAAGTAAAAAGAGACCGCTACACTTAAATTGCCCCAATGTGCAATGGGCAGTAGGTTGAGCAGAATCAACCTAAGTGCCAGCAGAGAAGTTTAAACTCACGCATTAATCTCTTTTCTACTGCCTAGTGGGATTGTGATTATGGTCAAAACTGTAATGTCTGTCAGATCTCATTTATGTTCTTTTATCAAAATTTCTACTAGATGTTATGTTTTATTAGATTAAACCACATGGGGTTTCATGCAGGCCTACTTTTCTTCATCTAGCCTATGCGTGATACCTGAGCTAAAATCGATCTGTGACAAATGTCAGTGATCCATGGTTTCAAATTTATGAACTATTTTAGCTCTTTTCTGTTCTGCTATATTATTCCCCTTTGTTGGCCAATCAGTTTCCCATTGGGTCTCCAGACAAGATGCTTGGCATTTGTCGGCAGAAAGTAAACGGGATTAAGGAATGGCCACTGAACACGCCATGGCAAAGATGTGGGTTGCTATTCCTACATTCAGTCCTGCCAGTTTAGTTCCTCCCCTTTAAGTATTTGTTTTCCCAAAGAACTCATTGATGCAATTAGAAAACGACAATAAAGGAACAAAATCAACAAATAGCCCCATTTGCCTAGATCCACACACAGTGGCCCGAACAATAAGCAAATCCGGAAACAAAAGCTTAGGCCTAGCTTGTATGATAAAACAGTGCGCAAAAGTCCTGCCATTAACCAGATGGTAACTGTCTTTAGGATGAGGGCCAGACTAGTCCCACGCAGAAGTAATGTCCTGTGTATCGTAGATCGGCACAGTGTATGTATATTTCTGAATGCACAGTCATGTTAAAGAAAAAATGAAGCCTATAGTGAGATGATAGAGACATTCACGCTGTCTGTTAAAACAGACATCCAAGTATTTGACCGAGGTCATAAAAAGTTCCATGGGCCAGCATACTACACTGAAGTAATGTCAAGTACCATCATCAAAAACACTTTTGTGACACAAGATAGGAAGCCCCGAGGCCAGCAGTTTTATTGGAGTCAGCAGGAGTTTTCCCTTGTTGTTTGTTCGTTTTGTTCCTCAAATCTGCCGGGATGCATCACCCCTCACCTCCCATCTCCCACCAACACCATCACCACCACTACCACTTCCATGCCGTCTCCAGCTGATAAATATTGCCAAGTCTAAGTTTGGTTAAAATAAGCATGCGTGATAGCCTATGTCAAAACATTTATCATGTCTTAGGCCTATTTATTAAGTCATTAAGTCTGTCGTATAAAAATATATATTTTTTCGTAAGGAGGGGGGTCCGTCAAAGTTATTGAGAGGGAAAGGATTATTATGTACTTGCTTTTATACACGAAGAAAAAAAATCCTCATGTCTTCTACTGTAGACTTTGAATTGTGCTAAGTACTCAGAAAAGGGAGATTGTCCCTTTAAAAACCCACCAGAGATCCAAAAACCATTCGCGTTAGTAATATGGGCAAGGAGATAGGGCCTGTCCCACATGGCAAGAAATGCTTTAATTAATAGACAGGCAGGCTTGAAAGCAGCACTGGCAGTCTGTAATATGATGAACTCCTATTGTGGCGGTGTCACCACAAATGTTTCAGATAAGCAGAAGCAGCCAAGGATCAAAGACTATAAGCCTCTCAATTTCCTCTAGCCGCTTCTACTTCTTTGCACCTACTTTCTGGTTTTTTTTTCTTTCCCTCACTCCCTTTAAAAAATCAGAGACACCCAACAAAATCCTTTTCATGACAACTAAAGGGTGCTCTTTAGGTTAACAGGTCACCCGAGCCCTAGCCTAATTGCACATTCATAATTCACCCGGTCGAGGGAGCAAGATATTTCTCCCATAGAATTTCTTAAGTTAGGTTTTTTTTACATAGTAGACCATATCTTGCTATCACCATGGTGTTGTTTGTTCATTCTAATAATCAACCTAATCATTTGGAATGGAACGTTAAAACTCTCAGATGTAAAAATAGAGTAGTTTTGAATGATGACCATCAAACCAATACAGTTAGTCAGTCTACAACAAACATAAGTTAATAGGCTTTTTAAAAACCGGTTGCTTAGAACGAAGGTGATGGTTCTTGAAGTGGAAATATTAAGAGAAACAGTGAGAGAAAATCCTTGCATCGTCTATATTTGAAAATGCTCCTCTTAAATTCATGGTTAAATTATTTAATGACTTATAACTCTTCACTTAAATTCTTAAAGTTGCGTAGCCCGACAAAGCCGTTTAAATTCTAAATTATGGTCATTTGTTGCTGGTTGGACTAATTTGATTTGTTCCACGAATTACGTCACATGGTTTATCAGGATTTGGTTTTAATAGAGTTCGTCTCGCAAACGGTTTTATTATGGATGGGAATTCAGTGGGCTACATGAGTATTTCCTCATGTGACGGTGAAATGTAACGGTATAAGTGGTGCAATACGGTAAGGCTACATTTGCTGCAGTTGTTAGATTTAGACCCTGACAGTTCCTGTGAAATAATTAGAGCCTGTCAAAGTCATTTATCATCACAAAGCCATTTGTCATCTACATCTCTTGCAGCCTAACAAACGTGTAGGTCTGTGCAAATATAGCCTATCCCGAGATTATTTGGACCATCACAGCAGCCAACAATACAGAGACAGTGTTAAGAAATTAAAGCTATTTTTCTACTTATGTCTACAATTTGTTTGTTTTTTTCTTTTTATATGTTCTTTAAAGACTTTCCATGTAAATTCCGATGAAATTTGGAGAGGCAGCGAGGGGGAAAGGGGAGGTTAATCCGAGTTTAATACACTGATGCACAGCGCAGGACCGCGGCAGTGATTGTGTTATCTCCTCCCAACATTTGGGTCTCCCTCAATTTCAACCCAGCCAAATAGCTGCGAGAAAGTGCAGATGGAGTGACTCTCGATGCCCGAGGAAAAAATGTTATTAATAGCTAAATAACTTCTCCATACTTTCGCTAAATCTCTCTCTCACCATTCCAGATGAATTTGTTTGAAGTGGTCTCCCGACTCATCCCATCGTCCCTTTTTCTTTCAACGAAGCTTATAGGAGACTCCTAAACACAATTTCATATTCCACAAATATGAGAAGGCCTAGCTGAACGCATGCCAAAGCTCACTCTGCCACAATCGCCTAGTTTAGTATGTAGCTTAGACGTAGCCTACTTCATTGTAAAATATGAATTGTTTATAGGCTCGTGTTATACTTTCACTGTTATTAATTCACCAGATAGTCCCAGTCATTGCTGTTTCTCTGGGATCCGTGCACTTGCATTCAAAGTCTTGACCTCAGCATTTGTCCTTTGCTCCTTTGCCCTATTTGCAGAACGCTCAAACTGTAATTTGCAATTACACATTGGTTTAATTTGAGATTCCTGTTCTGTAGAAAAATCTATTATTTTGTGAAATATTCGTTGACATTTCCATATACTGTCATCTCACCTGCACTGCTCTCATTTGATGCTGATCACCTTTAGGCGTAGGCGCCAGGGTGCAAGATCCATCTTGATGGCTCATGTTGAACCGTGAGCACCCACTGATTTGTGAAATAATTTCCCAAAAACTTGTTCATATCAAGTCACCTGTCATAAGATGCATGAATGCATGCACGTAAGCTTGTGTTTCATTTCTATATTTGACTGTCAGTGGATATAGGCCCAATGCTGTTGGAGAGTAAGAAGGTGTGGCCGATAGCTTATATGTAGGCCTGTCGCGGGGAATGGGTGTTGAAAGAACTGACATGTTGAAAAAGTGGCGTCGTTTGATAATTAACACATGCTAACAGGACAACTAAATATTACCATGTCTGGTTTCACCATCTTGAGCCCCATTTCTTTAAAGCACCATAAAATCTGAATGAACACCAGTTGTTATTCTGCGAGGCTCAGACACGGAATCTAAGCGCTCTTTCCTCCTCAAATCCACCCCCATGTATTGTAATAAACAGCTGGCAATTTGCATGCAGATAAATTATAGGCGACCCCTTTAACTTAAAATGATTGGTCTTTTTTTCGTCTTGCTTTCTGGCTTGGGTGTCCTATCGACTAATGCCATCCAAAAATAAAACAAAATAAAATAAAAGCAAAAATAAAATAAATAAGACTAAATCTTAACAACTGTAAAAGAAAAGCTAAAATCTCATAAATTTCTGCCCTGGGCTAGTCAGAGTGAGCCGTTTAGAGATGAAAGTGAAAAGAAATAAAAGGCTCAATTTAATCTGCTTTAAAACCCTTCAACATAACGTTTGTGCTTGAAACTCAGAGAGTGAGGGCTGATTGGGGATAAATACATTTCTTACCATGCCTGCGAGCTATTACACCCTTCCCCAACACAGCCGCTCATTCAAAAGACACCGTTTCCATTACTAGCTCTAATAAGTCTTAACATTATTAAATGCCAGCTGGATGAGCGAGTGAAACAAGCACAAAGACGAATCTTTTTAGAATTAAATGTGAGAAGATGTGCGGTCGTCTCATTTGATCGTGTCACCACACATGTGGACGGACGTTTGATGAAGAGTTTATAAGACAATAGTAGTAGAAAACGCCGGTGCGCTGCATCCAACAGAATTCACACACACACACACACACACACACACACACACACACCAGCAGAGTGCATGCGTCATATTCGTCCGTCGCACCCTGTCACGGAGCTTTGAAAATGATCTAGAACCCAGGCTAAAATTTTCTAATCACGGATTGTCACTCTGTATATCCATAATCCAAGAGCCCCAGCTCCTGCTGTCTCCAGGATCGTGGCGATTGTTGGCGCTGGCCCTGATCTCAAGTCAGGCTGTCAATACGAGGTGGGTGAGGGGCCTGAGGGACGTCATATTCACGAATCAAACTTCACAAAGTGGTCAGTCATGAGTAATTATAATTGTAGCTTCAGCGCATCTTATGCTCAGGTGTGTGCAGAGTGTTACTTTTGTTGTGCACTGCATTATTGGAAGCCGTTCTGGTTAAGTGTGTTTTTGAGTTATGTTGGTGAAAACTTTACAAAGCATAATTAAGAAAATGTCATAAAAATATTCCCATAGCGAACACGCATACAAGCGCAGCGCACTCAAACTCACAATTCACACACACACACACACACACACACGCACGCACACACACAAACACACACGCACACACACTTGGGGAAAATACGACAGTTGAAGCAAACAATAGTGCGATTCCAAAATGAGCAGTAGGCATTTCCAAATAAGAATGAAACATTTTGCACCCTCCAATTCTCATTCTATCCCAACAGACGATTCTATAATATTACAAAACTATCTAACAGCAGGGCGTGTTGAATAATTCATCTCCCTTTAGTTCCCTTCTTGGCCTTTTGTCCAAAGTTTTTTTTTCTTTCTTTCTTTACGGGTTTCTGAATGTGAAAGGACAGCCCCATTCCTTTTCGCTGCCCTGCTTTTTAGGTTCTGCCTTTGTACCTCAAAATCTTTGCTATAAAAGCCTTCAGAGTAGAAGGTCTTTTGGGCTGAAGTTCATCTTCAAGTTTAGAGAAAACCTGTCTCAATTCGAAGAAATTATTGTATTCTTAAATCACTGCGTTTACAACACATAGTAAATACATATAGTGTTTTGTATTATTTGCTGCTCTTTTTAAAATCATTTATTTACATAACCTAATCTAACCGAGCCTGATATGGCGCAAAGTCGCAACCACCATAAAGAAGAGCTTTTACTGTCAAATCACAAAACAGTCGACAAATCAGAAAAAGTCAACATAGGTATTGAAGAGTGCATAGTATATAACCACTCCGGTTTTGACAATTCTACTTGAGACCGTTCCAGTTAAGCCAAGCTTTTATTTTTCTTCTTACCAATCTGCCTGATGTTCTCAATGACTGCGCCCTAACCATTGCGCACCACTGTGCGCTCATGTGCTGTAATTGATATTGATTGTCACATCGGTCATCTGTCAGTTGCTGTTCCAAGGGACCATTTACACCGCTCCAGAGGAATCTGGTGTGCAAATGAATTTACCCTCAAATACCTCCCGTCAGGAGCAATATAAATAATTAAGTAAATATGCTGGACGGCTTCCAGCTAAATAGCACTGAAATCTCGTAGCTATTTGCAAAAGACACTTCTCATTAAGCATGACCTTTGATACACACTGCTCTGTAACTAAGATGATCAGTCACTGCATTTTGCGTTGACATCAGATATTAGCTAAATAAACGGTACCATAAGAGCATTCAAGTAAAATGAAAATGTGCAAAAGAGCAAGCGCACACGAATAAAGTATTTAAAATCCACGTACTTACCTTTATCACCAAGTATCCCGTCGATGCTATGTTTAGTTTTCTTCTCTCCTCCATCATCTTTTTTATCACAGTCATCTTCATCATCCTTCTTTCCAAATCGAGCCCTCAGAACTCGACTAATGGAGCTCACTAAAAGTTAAATAATTTTATTATTATTGTTATTATTATTGTTGTTGTTATTATAGCCAAGTGTAAGTGGTATGTCTTGCTGTTGATGTAAAACAAAATAAAAAAAAATATTGCTTACCAGATGAGGCCTCACCTGAAGGTACAGTGCTTCGGTCGCACACCCCGTCCTTCAGCAATTTATCTCGGATTTCCCAGCTGAACATTCCGGGGTTTTCGCGCTTGTACTCCTCGATTCTTTTCTCCACGTCCGGCGTTGCCACCTGCTTTAGTGTTGAATGTGTTGCCCAACGAAATAATTTGATTTGGAGACGGGAAAGGTGAAAAGAAACAAGAAAGCAAAATAAACGAAAAACACCATTTAATCCAATTTCGCAAAATATTGGCCTGCGCGTTGTAGAATATATTTTTTTCGAACATCACATTGGTTTAAGACTGCTGTAGTAGGACTAGTAAAGGTTACGAAATGTGAATACAGTCTACTTGGAGGGAATGCGTAGACTGTCGGTGAAAGTCAGCTGATACGAAGTCTTTATGTTATATTCAGATGAATACAGTTGCATTCAACGGTAACCCAAATTCAAGAAATAGTACATGAACGTTATCAACTAATTTAACCCCAGAAGAGTAGAACTAAACTCACCCTGGGTTTACTCCCTCCTATTGCACCAGGACGGATGGAACCGGTTTCCTGATACCGGCAGAGAATTTTGGATACACAACCGTGGGAAACTCGAAGCTGTCGGGATATCACGCAGGGTCGAATGCCGTGGTGGGCCATCTCCACAATCTTGTGTCGAATATGATTTGGCAATGGCCTTCCATTGATGAAAACACCGCCGAGTTGATTCACCCGACCTTGACCCAGAGGAGTTGACACTATGGCAAAAAATGTCATCGTATGGCAACAATATCATCATATGAGCAATTCGTAGGCTAAAAATGTGTCAAATTATTTTATTACATGAATGTAATATTGCATCCTAAAATCAGCGTTCAATGACATCTTTACAATTGTATTGAAAATATTTTATTTTCAAAATGTTTGATGTCTGTTTAAATCGTGAGACACAAGCCAGCAGTTTAATATTAATTTTAAATAGCCTAAATGAAATGAACAGAATAGGCCTGCAGTCTATGCTGTTTGGTTGCTGTTTCTGTTGTCTGATTTGTCTTGGAATACAAAATACTCTCAAATACCATAGTTCGTCTTGGTAGGATTTTCCATAATTTGTAATTAAACAGACAACACTTGAATGGCCTATTGGGAATTCTAGGGGCACCAACGATGTAGCTACATCATCCTGATTCACTATTCACAGTCATGATGTACAAATATTGATGTAATCCTTTGATACGTCGCTTTGCAGTGTATTTTACATTCATTTGTAGCGCCTTGCCACTTCAACAAATCCTGGATATGGAGTAACTGGTCAGCATCGTGTTTGGTCTTTCATTGAGACCACTTGAGCACGAACAGCGTTTGTGCGAATAGGCCGACTGCCCATATGGATGAATCATTTTGCCATATTACATGTGCTTTCCTCGTGTATTAGTCTTAACTTATTATCCCTAAATTACTAATAACTTTTTTTCTGTTCCAAAAATATGTCACATTTTATCTGTTTGCAGCAACTCCTGGGTGACACTGGATTGGCTGTTTTACTTAATTAACAACACGTCTAAATGCTAATTTGGCTATCGTTCGTTTGTTTGTTTGTTTGTTTTAAGTGAGGCGTTTATATCTACGCAATGTATATGTTGGTTGATTATATTAATATATCCATATATGTAGGCTGACCATGTACAAACTATGTTAAAAGTTTTTATTGCCTATATATCCACGCACCAGTTTGAAGGCGCTAGACATAGCCTACCTTCCAGAGGAAATCCTGTACGGGGGTAGTTTTGTCCAGGCGCCGGTCGCATCATTCGAGGTACAGTTCCCGGCAGAGATGACATTCTTCTGTAGAATTAACTAAAACTCGGCTGATGTTCAAGTGGTGAGCACAAGTCCAGGCTTGTTGATGAAACTGACTTTGGGGGAAAAAAAACTGCAAACTCCTTTGGTTTCAAAAGAAAAAAGAAAAAGAGACATCCAGCCCGATGGGTTTACAAGTTGTGAACCTCATGCAACGCTGGAAAATACAGCTATGCCTCCTGCGATTCGGATAGGGGCATGAGCGAAATAAGACAGCCGAACAAGGTGCAGCGTGCGCTCACGGAGGGAGGGGGTGTTCCTGACACTCTCAAGTGGACAAAGGTTACTTAATTCTTTGCAGTGTTTTGCTAAAAGGTCTGGTAGTTTTTGATGACAAAGTCCGCTTGGAGGTTGAGAGTAGTTTAAGTGGATAACTTTAACGCGCGGTGTAGGAGGGGGGTGTCGTGCGCGCCGATAGGCTCTCGCAGCCTTCTTTTATTCATGAGGAGGGAAAGAGGCTCTGCCAAGTTTTTTTCGGCCAATGGTAAAAAACGACAGGCGACGCAAACACACTTCATATCTTTCATTCACTGCACACCGCCTCCTCTCAGTTGAAAACAAACAAAAACGTTTGATTGATTAAAAAGGCCACATGGTGGGTGTAGCAGCACGTAGAAAAAAACAAATTACGGGTTTTATTTAGTGAGCGCCAAACTTAAACTAGACTCATTTTAGGGAGGTTGAGTCAGGATGAACGATTTAGAATATGCCCGAGTGCTGTTTTTGTTCATGTCTGCAAACGTGTCGACGCTACTTACAGGACGCCTTCCTCATTCGTCCTCACTAAATGTTCAAATAAGTAGGCCTGTATAGCATATTGACAAAGAAAACATCCGAAAAATAAATATTTCTGACAAGAATGTCTCTAAGGTTTTATTTTATTAATGTATCTGTGAGATCCTTGCTTGAGGTTTGGCTATACATGGTCTAGAGAATGACTTTTCATTCAGTGGAAATTATGCTCAGTATAATCTACATGCTGACATCTGTGCAAGTACCTGAAGTCAGATAGAATCCTCCTCTGCGCATCACCCTGAATATTTCTATCAGATGTCATCTGAAATAAAACAACCATGCTAATACCATATTTTGTGCAGTTTGTAAAACAAGCCATATGGCACGCTGAAATTAAATCTGCCCGCATTTATACAGAAAATAGCTGCATTAATGTATTTGCAAATAGCCTGCCTACCTTGATCTTTGTTGTTACCGGTATTTAAACAATGAATAGGCCCAAGACGAACAGAAATAATGTTCGCTATTGAAGGAACCGTTTTACGGCAAGTATTTTAAAGCACAGAGAAAGTAATACGGGTAACGAATGAATTTAAGCATGGAAAAATTACCATTCATAACTTAAATAATTGGCCGACGCAGGTGTTGGCTCCGGCACCTTTGAGGGTCAGGTTCAAGTTTTGTAAGTTCTCTACTTACTAATGGTAAAAATAATGTTTATGGTGCGCAATTACTTCCACTTGTGTGACTTGAGCTAAATTCTGCGTTAACACAAACATACCTAAGATAGTCCCATCTTAACCTTAAAGCGTTTTATTTCCAAACTAACATTGTCTAGTCTAACAACCACAAAAAAGAAATGTCAATGACCCCTTCTTTGTAAATCCTAATACAAAATGGCCCAAGCATTGGAAGGGAATTACCATGAAATAAATCGTTGAATAAAAGCAATTTCACAAGTAATTTTTCCAACAATTAGAGTGCGGTGGGGTGAAATTTCGATTTCACATTTAGACGCGCTGTTGGGGAGGTCCTGTTTCCCTGCTTCCTTAATAGTTTATATGGTACCATAGCCCAGGTAAAAAGTCTTTTTTTAGTAAGCTGCACAGGCTCAAATCAGAGAGATCTGTAAACATATTTTTATGTTGTGTTCCACTCACTTTTAGTTGCCTTAATCATTGGAGATCTTAAAGGTGGAGTAGTGCAGCCTAACAAGGATTGCTGTTTGTTTGTTTAGTTCTACCTTCTGTAATTTCTGCATTCACATTCCACATTCAACTAATGTGGCTCATGTTGCACTCAAGTTGCACATTGACGTTTTATAGACGACATTTCATTGTTTTAATTATATTTCTCTAACCAATTATAATGACCATGAATTTGAACATTCCTAAATTACCAATGTGAAAAGTGTATGGGTGTGAAAAAGATCGACATTTTGATGTTTTTGTTGAAGATGCAGATGGATTTATACCTCCAAAAAAAAAATTATGACATGCATTGATGCCTACCAGTAGAGGGCGACAAAGTACCAGAAAGGGGATCACTGTGGTGTGGACACCACGGTCTCCCCTGGCCTTCTAAGTTTCAGTTTTACTCTGTCCCATGGATGCTGGAACCCAAACACACAGTTCAATCACTTGTCTTCATATAACTAAGCATAGATTTAAATGTTTTGTCTTCTGATTTCCCCTTCACTGTTTATTTCACGTATACATTGGTCAACTTCTTCGACAATTTTGCCTGGCGCTCTAAAACTACCTCAGCGGTCATGATGTTCCTTCCTTCCACTGCATGGAAATATGTGGCATAGTGTAGCTCTTCCCTGACATTATCTGTCAGAAAGTAGTCATTTTCAGCTGAGATTGTCAGACCTTACTGTCAGAAAAATAGCCTACAAATTTATACTTCAAATTATAGTACAGTGTTTATGAAATATTTAAAATCCTTACAACTAAGTCCATCCCACTGTGGAGGGAGCCTAATTTAGATTCATGTACACAAATATATTCAAACCCTGGCTTTGGGAAACAAAATCTGGAAAATAATTTCCATAATTAAGTTGGGATTGCTCATTTACAAATGAAAATCCTGCCATTGTTGACAAAATGCTGAAACGGAAGGGATTAGGAATTGCTGTGATGGAGACTACACAACAGATACTCGTTGATCCACAGTGCCAGAATGCTGTTGTGCTTTAACTATTTGAGAGCTGACAAGGTCAAGAAAGGACTGATGTATACATTCCTATTTTAAAGACATTGGATCTTTTATGAAATTTCAGTGTGAATTACTTTGATGTTGTATATGGAATATGATGGTGAACTGAATTGTAAGACTGGGTAGTGTACAGACTTGTAAGAATACCTACTGTTATATGTGCTAAATTCAAGCAATTGTAAATAGCAGATTATTAACCATTATTATGTTTACAGAACAAAGAAGATTAATAATAGAACTAGATCCCATACCTACATAGAAAAGTTTTCTGGGATTATACAAAATGTGTATTTGGACTTATATGGGCTTTACATTGTTTTGTAAGCATCATATCTGTTTTCAACAAGGCTTTTCCATCTTGGTAGATATAGCTATTAGAAGACATAAAGTATGTTTATATACAAGTTAAGATCTATTGACATTTGCATCAAGGGAAGCCCCGATGTATTAAGGACCCTTACACTGTAGTGAAGAACTGCTTTGAATAGGTTGTGGATTTTTCTAAGTTTTGGATGACAATCGTCTTATGATACTGAGAAATGATGTAAAACATTTTGAAAAGGACCATTGTTGTCTACTGATGCATTTGCATCAGCCTCTACCAGGTTAGGTCTTAGAGGCTCTGCTGCTTTTCCTTTGCAGAACAGGGGAGGACACTGTGTGAGCACCAACAGTCAGCTTAGCGGACCAAAGACCATGCCTTGGTGCCTTTAATTCGGTCATAGGTCTCAGGCGAGGGTTTGGTGGGTGGGTGAGTGGGTGGGTGGGGCAGTGATGTCTGCTGGAACATACAGTCGGCTTCTGGAACGGCGAGGCTCTCTCTCTCTCTCTGTCTCTCTCTTTCTCGCTTGTCCACACTTTTTTCTCTCACTCTCTCTCTCCCTCTAGAGGGGAAGACAGGAGGGGAAGGAGCAGGTGCATAAAATCCCACGAAGCCCAGTGTCTGGGGTGGGGTTCCCCATGACATGTTTAGCGTTGGGCAGAGGCAGGCGGCAGCAGCTGGAAACGGTTAGGGATGTTAAATCACTGCGTGGGTAATGACACCTTGTCACCATCTATCACCAGAGCAAGAGGAAAGAATGTCAGTGATGTAGACCTGTAGTGTTGATTCTCTCTCTCTCTCTCTCTCTCTCTCTCTCTCTGTCTGTCTCTCTCTCGCGCGCTCTTTCTAACTCACTCTCTCTCTCTCTCTCTCTCTCAGGAGGCTTTTGTTAGTGTCTTCCCATTCTCTGCTGATCGATAGAGAAGTTGACCATTGTTCAATAATTAAGCACCGAATACTCTGTAGGTATGGCCAGACTATCCACAGAGATCAACATGTTTTCACCAGCATCCTACCTGATTATTAACCATGCCTGGGAAAGATGGGGACTGATGGAAGGAGAGTGTTGTCTTCATAGGGACAGTTATCCTGGCATGAAGTAAGACTGTGTGCATGTGGCCCATCTGCCTCTCTGACTAGAATATACCCATGCACTAATTGAGTGGCGCCTCAAATTGAAGGAGTGCGTTGTGCTTAGTCCCTTGTTAGAATTCATTTACTTCCAGGACTGGTCATACTTACAGTAAGTATTAATTACACTGGAGCAGGGCAAGTTTGCATAGATAAATAGATAACAATGATCTTTGATGTGTAGTGATAGCATTTAGCCATTTGGAAAGAATGCTATATCATGCATTTAGCTAGCACAAGAGTACAAGGTTTGCTGTAAGCCAGTTGCTCAAGCAGAGATGGTACTTCACAGGACCAGGATTTGCTGTTAATCTTGTGTTTTAGTGGTTCTGTAAGAGGGGAAAGGTTTTTTTTGGAAAGCTGCAAGCTAATTGCCTGGTGTTAGCCTATATCCCCTGCATTCCTGGAAAGAGGAGAGCAGTCAATAGATGATGGATGTTATTTAGACACATTCCTACTATATGTGGCATATAAAACAAGTCATTTGAGTACATAATCTTGGGCTGTGGGAACTAGTGATCAACATTTTTTTCTCACAATTTTCTGACATTTTGCCGATCAAATGACTAATTAATTATGAAACTAGGTGAAATGATTATTACTATTATTGCAGCCCTGTTCATTTCTAGTGAAGATGCTATTTTGTCACCTTTGCTTAGATGTTGTGTGTGTGCTCTCTATAGACATGATATACATAGCTAACAGAGATTATCATAACCAAAACGATTTATGCTTTTATTGTCTCCAAAAAGACAAAGGCAGTTTGATTAAGATTTTTTCCTGATATGCTGACAAGAAACAAGACAATGCAAAAATGGCATGGCCAAAATGGTTAGCCCCTAACAATTAATAGTCAATAGTTCTGTTTCAAAACTGGCAACAGCTCAAAACTAGACAGACAGCACTTGTCTTGACATTATCCTTCAAACTGTCAACATAATCACCTTTCTCCATGATCCTATGCACCTGCTCAAGGTCCCCTGTGTTTGAAGTAGCAATACAGTCCCTCAGCATTATGCTCCCACCACCATGGTTAACTTTGGATAGGGATGAAGGGTCCTTCATTCTTTCACCGAAAACATACAATATTTATGGACCCAAAAAAGGTCAAGTGTAGTCTCATCAGACCAAAGGACAGACTTCCATCCACATGATAACACATCAAAGTCAGACTTAAGGGCTCTATGAATATTGGAAATATGGGGGTGATTTTTGTACTTTTTTTACTTTAGTCTGATAACCAAGAGGCATTCAGTCCCCAGAACACTGTACATAAAATGTTGGGCTGTCGCAACTGATAAATTGAATAGCTGGCAAGTTTTTGATAAACCGGTTTGAACCATTTTGATGAAGAGTGGTTCACTAGTTTACTAGTTACTGCCTTGTTGTTGCAAATGAAAATCCATCTTTGGCATGTAGAAGCTAGACTCTTGAACATCATTTGTAGAGCAATTGACCAACTGATTAATCAATTAATGCACAGCAGATTAATCCAATATGAAAATTTTAATTAGTTGCAGCTATAGTCTTTTGTCTATTTGTTTAGTATTTTCGTTCGTTTCGTTCGCTATCACATATTTTGGCCTCTTCTCACCCAGTAGCGTCTTGAAATGTCTGCATATGTCTAACATGTGACCAGCCTACTTGGGTCATGTGGAGGAACATGCCATTCAAAAACTAAAAAAAAAAAAAAAAAAAAACCCTCCATCCTCATCACCCCTGCTTGGAACCCTTGTGTCTGGTCCTTTCACGCTGGACCCTCTCTGGCAGCCTCCCTTTCATCTATGTGCATCTCTGGCCTCTCTTCCGCAGCAGAGTTATGGGGGGACATGTGTGAGCGTGAGGAGGTCGACACCTGGGGCGAGCTCCTGCTGGGAGGCCTGGCCCTTCAGTGCTGCCTGGTCAACACAGGGTACAGCCAGAGGCAACAGGCAACAACTCTGACTTCCTCTCCCCCTCTCTCTCACTCTCTCTCTCCCTCTCTCTCTCTCTGTGTCTCTCTCCTCCTTCCAGTGCTTAAAGTTGCCAGGCGCTGTGCCTGAATTCAGGCATGGACCAGATTTTGAACCAGAAGGTGATTATAAAAAACTGCTTTGAAAATGTGTGATGAATGTGCAGCCCATACACAAATCTGGCTGCCATGCTTAGTATATTGTTTAACAACTGTAAAATGAGTGAGCCTACAAACAAGGGAGAGCTTGCCCTGAATATGAAGCCCAAAAGTTTTACACATTTATTTTATTATTTTTTTTAAAAGAAATCTCTCTTCTCAAACCATATTTTGGTGATAGCCTATGTAATTTGCCACATGATGAGGGTTTTTAAAGATACTAGGTATTATTTATATCACATAGCTCAGACCTGAATGCAGAGCAGGCAAAATGCAGATGCAGAGTTTGTTGAACCTTGGATTTAAGCACACCAATACAAATGACCCCTTCCATTGAGAAGATGTCATGTCAGCGTTGTAATATCAATCTACACCATAATGTTTTCCCACATATTGGTTTGAATGACCTTTAAGAGCCCTTTTAATCATATATTTTTTGAGAATGTAAGATCCTCTTCCTCAGACACCATGTGTTGAAAACGTATTTTTTAAACCTTATTTTTGAAAACCCAATCACCCAACGCCCCCTATAGTGCCTTAAAAAGAGAGAAGGTCAGGGAGACTGTTGACATTCTATCTGAAGCACACATCAGGTGAAAGGAACACGCTTGAAAGGTTCTAAGATCATATGTTACTGAGTGATGGTTTTAATGTACATACAGATGAAAAAAGCCAGTTCTACTATATCAAAAACATTCAGAACCGAATTGGCAAAATAAACAGGCAGATAACAATCTGGATTACATTAACAAATCTGCAGCTATCTGTGTTTTACATGCCATATATTTCTGCTCATTCTGATGACTGCAAATTCATATCAGACAGAGCCAATGTCATTGCCACCGTTCTTCAACAGCATGATGGCATTAGTTTGACAGATGTCAAACAGATAGTATTAATGAAATCATTTCTTTAGTCTAAACACTTTGAGAGCAGAATCTTCTCCAGGTTGTCTTTGCTGCTCTGTATCTGCTGTCACCCCAAACCCTGAACCACACCACCCCCTCCAAACAAGACTCTTTTTTCAGTTTATCAGCATGTGATATACTGGTTGTTTTTTGCTTTAATCAGTTAGTGCAGCCTTTCTTTGAAAATGTCAGAGAGAAAGGACTCTGTTGAATGTAGATGAAAGTTGCGGACCCAATTTTGCATGCTGTCCCAATTGGTTGCACTAAATCAATCTGCAGGACTGGTCCATGAAGAGTAGATCATTTGATGCCCTCGATGGCCTCCCTTGGCTCCAGCGTCTACCCTTCTGGATTTACGTTGCTTTTTTAATCAAATCTGGCATTATAAGGTGGATAGCTTTGATTTTTCCCCTATGTTTCTCCTTCATACTGCTAAAACTCAACAGTTTTGTGTTTCAGTCTCACATACAGGTTCTTGTTGTTCCTGATGTTATTTTGTGTTCATCAAATCAAATGTGATCAAGTGTGACCATCAACATATGAGCATGTATATACGACGGCCCTCCACACCTGGCATGTGTGAAAAAGGTCTCAAAATCATATGAATATAGCCTACCTCAGTCGACAAAATACTAGTTTTTGGGGGCAGTTTATTTATTTGTATCATTCAAACTTAATTATACAGGCCAGTTCTCAGTAAACATCTCTGTTGTAGAATGTAACACGTCTGCTGGTTTAAAACTCTATTATTTTTCCTCTCATCGTTATGAATAGAATAAGAACAATCAGTCACCATACTGAAGGCCAGGTATAGCAGTAATTATTACCCATGCTTATTTATGCTATTATCTCTAGGTCAAAAAAGGAGCTTTGGAAAATTCAAAACTAAGATCTTGCATTGGATAACACAAATTAGTTTGTCAAAACTGACCACAGATTTTCTCTAGCTGACAGTCACATTGAGAGACCAGAACGGTCTCAGTAAAATAGTGAAACAACAATATTTGCTTAAATGAAAATCATAGTGAAATCTCATTTAGTTTGATCATCCCCATATTAGCAACGGAACAGATGGACAGACTGGTGTGAAGGATTTGCCCAGTATTGTAGTCACCACAACTACCCTCATAATCTCTGATATTGGATGGATGTTTGACACAGAAATGCTAAAGATGAATGTGTGTTCTCTCCGCCTGTGAAATTTGAATTTACAACATTAATGGCAGCAAGCACTACTCTTTGTGATATGAATGTTTATGTTAATGTTTCCATTGGTGTTTTGACATCATTACTGCAGCCACTGCCATAACCAGGTCCCTAATCATAATCACTAAAGTTGTGCTGTTATACCTGTAGCTGGTAGTTTACTTCACCTTGCATTTGTTTTAGGGAAACAGTTCACAAGATGAGTGCATTTTGAGTTTTCATTTTTGAGAACTATTTGTAATTTACCTTTACGCAAATGCAAGCATACATTTCAAGTTTTCCATACATTAGGTTAAATCAATATATTATAAATGAAAGAAAACAAGCAACGATTCATTTGTGGAGGAGCTGTGCTTCAAGTCAAAAATGCAAAAGTACAGGGGAAAAACAAAGTGGTCTATAAAACATAGCTGATTTCGTACAGTGGGGTATTTTTCCACTGTGCTGTTGTGTTGTATCAGGTCATGCAAGCATCCCTAAGTTGTTTTTCACAGGCGATTATGTGTCACAGGCCTGCCTCTGAGTCGCGAGGACCATGAGACCTTCATAGGGGGGTTGAGGCACCTCCCGAGATCAATGTCCACATTTTGTTGATCAAGCAATGCAGATCCACCATGTAAGATGCATTTCATTTGCTGCACAGTTCTCTAAAGTGTCCATTCATGCAGAGACGTTTCACAAAAAACACTTGGCGTGATTATGACGCTGTTAAATTGAATAACAACATAAGTCTTTATTTGGCACAATGTTCATATTATAGGCCAACAGATATTGTTGACAGCTCAAACGATGGTTCTCATCAGCGGACAGGAAGAAAACATAACAACTGTGTGATGCACCATTCCTGATTCTTGAATTAATTACAACAAAAGCAAAAAGTAAAAAAAAGTAAAGCAATCACAATTTAGAGGATTTAAAGAATAATTTTAAATTGAAGTTGAGTTTAGCTTTCTTTTCAGATGGAAAATACTGCCGTGTCAGGTTTTCTGTAGGACCCTGTAGAATGTAGTCTTTGAACTTTTTTGTTTATTTTTTACAAAATTCATAGTAATATGGAACAAATATTACCATACTTGCAAATTACACATACAGGAATAAATTCATAAATGTAATTTTTAGACCAGTTTGCTGCTCTTTGGAATTTTCTTTAGAGATTTTTTAGCCAGTTTGACTACACTGTAGGGCATCATCCCACTGTTCAATTAAAGCTGTAGTATCAAGATTTGAAGCACATAGTGCACTTTGTCTTTAAATCCAGCAGCAAAGTTGCCTCTAGTTTGCTGGGTCTAATAAGCAAGCCTGTTACCTTAACCAGGTTTAGCCTTGCTCCCCAGTACCTTTAAGTCTCCTCCACCCCTATTCTCAGTCAAGCGTCCTACGGTCCCCTGGCCAATACCCCTCTTTGTAAAACAACCTTGGGTATCTTGAAAGGCCCTAAATAACTGAGCTATTATTATTATTATTGTTGTTGTTATTATTATTATTATTATTATTATTATTATTATTAGACTCTACTATTAGTTAACTCTTTTCTTTACTCTGTGTTCATAGATCCCACAATGATGGCTTACATGGACATCTCAGTTCTGATACTAGTGTCTATCCTTAATGTGTCCTTGCTTTACTTCGTTACCTTTTTATTGCAATCTACCAAACCTTGGAGAGACAGATGGATAGATGGATGGATGAATGGACAAAAAGTACTGAAGTATTCAAAAGTACTCAAGTATTGCATGAATGCATGCAGAACCGAAGGCTGCCTGGAGCACCACCAGCAGGCTGTGAATAGAGATTGCCAGGTTTTGCGATGTGTTGTGTGTGTTTAAAATAAAGATTTCAGTTTAGATTTTGTGTGCTGTTTTGTATGTGGCTCTGTAATTCCCATGAGTAAGATGTTTCAGTAAAATGCTCTTCCCAAATTGTATACTGTACAGGATGCTAAACATGCATTTGCATGTCTCTTTGGGTGAGCTGAGTGCTTTTCTTACTGTAACATGCATGGCAAGTTATTTTATTTATTTATTCATTAATTTGTCTGTTATGCTGTGTGAAATCTGATTTACATTGATGCCTGTTTTAGCCATCTTGACAAAGCTAACCTACAGGAGCAAGTTTTCATAGTGTCTTGTAAGGCTACAAAAGTTGTCAAATATCAAATGACCACATGTCCACATAGGGTGGAGGTTTATGATATTGAACCATGTTGACCTGTTGTTATGATATGTTATCATATAAATTCTATGTATTGTTAAAACAGTTTGGACAGATAGATCCTTGCTGCTAGGTCTGAGTCTGTTGATGGCCTATGGCAGTTATTGCCGTAGGCGACCTAGGCCAATCGCCAAGGGTGCCAAATTTCAGGGGAGCATTGCAGTGCATTTCATTTTTCCCCTCAGTTTTTCACTCAAATCTGGCTTCAAACTCAAATTTGGCCTAGGGCAGCAAAAAGGCCAAAGCCAGCCCTGGTTGATGGAAATAATACAGATTTTTCTATATTATGTTGCATACATTTGGTGATCAAATTGAGGTTATTCATATATATTTTCATGTATTTTCCATATCTGTTCCGATTAATAATTGGACACATTTAATAATAGCGTTTTAATTTCAAAAGTCTGAATTTTTGTGACGGAGATCACATTAAGCCCAGCTTGCTGTTTTGGCCATACATGCTTGCTGAAGATATGGGAATTGATTACAAATGACGCAACTACAAACTGAAGCTGTGAAAAAGCCACAGGTGACTGGCTGCTTCTAGCAGTCTTGACTTTGTCTCACAGGAATAAATCCTCCCTTATATAAAGATTCTAACCTTTCATAGAAATAAAAAGACTAGGAGTACTGACAATAAATGTAACTGATCTTAAATTTAACATAAATTGGACTTAAGCTGAGGCAAGATGAAAGAGTTAAAATGAAGAAATAGGTGTCAAGACAATAGTCAAATGTTTACGCTGATGATAAATGGAGTTAAACTCTGTGTCTTGGAGGAATGGCTAAAGAAGAGGTCTCACCCTTTAAACATTTATTCCTTCCAGGATATTAGATGTGCACCGGTCTGGTCTACTCTACACTTTACCAGGGGCACTGCTAGAAATTTTAGGCCCTATGACAGAATATAATTTTGGGCCTCCCAAACTTCGATTAAAATGTTCTCTGGGGCCTCCTGTCAGTACCAGGGCCTTAGAATCATCCTAACTTTCCTCCCCTGGTGGCCCTTTACTGCCATACTTTTAAGGTTTTCTGAATGTGAACAATGGCCCTATTATTTCCAGTGAATATATAGTTATTAAATGTAACACTGGAATGTTCAAAACAATGTTGTTGTTTTGAAAATACACCTCCCACACCTCATTTCACCCCATACTCCCATCTATAACCCCTAGGTTCTAGTACCACCTGCAGGATATATACAGAATGACACCCAGCTGCCTAGAATGACTGGATGTTATACCACACAGTCTACTAACTACATGGCCTAGTATCTAGACATACCACTAGCAGATTTGAATTTTATGTCTGGATCATCGTAGCTACATTTTGATGTGGGTCTGGTCCATCAGGCTACAAACTACACAGTCAGTGAACAAACTGAAATGGATGGATGGAAATGTTGGGGGTGCTTCAGTGACAGTATAAAATTACGTCTATAATTTGTTCATTATTCATTATTCAGTGTTCTGCCATTTGTAGAGGTGTGGCAAAGTACATTGATTGCAATATGACTATTCTGCCTGTAGAAGGCAGTAGAGGAAAAGTAATGATAGAATAATCTAGAGACCATGGGCATCCACGTGGTGGTGCTATTATTCTACTCTCCAATACATTTCTCCAGACAACCTCAAGATAATTAGGGAGTTTTGTCTACACCAAGACGAGCACGACAGTCAGAAAAGAATCTTCACAATTTAGGTCACAGGTAAAGATGGAAAAAGTTGTGTTTTAACCTTAACCTTTCCAAATGACTTAAGGTCTCATAATGCATCTTAATTTTTCCATATGCCTTGATTTTCTCATAAACATGTACTCCCAGCCCTGAGAAAGCAAAAACACTTTTCTTTTATTTGGTCCATTTTGTGATCTAACAAGCCTGCTATGTGTGCACTAATTTGGGTGTGGGGAAAAAAATGTCCTTCAGATTAAATACCCACTGTTACATCTCTCCTCAGTCTACTAACAAGGCCATAATATTTCAATAGGTCATAATACTTACCATTTTACCATTCAGATATTTTGGGGAAAAAAAATTGGAGTATAACCATGCTTAGGCCTATATAATGCACTTATGGAAGTATTCTCCCATTTAAGTTCAAAAAAGTGCTTAGCTCCATGTTTTTCAGCCTGCGCACATTTTGCAAATGTCATAAGTCTGTTGCTAGAGCACGCCACTGGCTTTATGGCACATAAGTGACAGACTTAAGTAATTTGTATAACTAACAAATGACTCAAAAGCGCACTGCTAAGTGACTTAAGCACATCGGAGAATTCCGCCCTTAGTGCATGCACTTTTTAGTTGTAAATAATGTTTGCCCCAAAGCCTTTAGTTTGTGGGAATGATTCTCAAGCAGAAACGTTTCACATACCTGATGGTTCGATTAATGGTGAAGTGTAGCACAAAGATAAGCAAGTTCTGGCAGGACGATGGCAGTGATATTACCTCTCTGTTTACCTTCACATAGAGGCAGGAAAACAGCTTGACATAGAACATGTATGTTTGTCTTTACTCATGATAACATTATTGCTTCTTGTGTGAGATCATCTGGGGGTTCTTGGTGTGCTTTTATGTTGTAGAGCCACAAACAAACAAGCAAAACATAAAACTAAAACAAGACAAAACATAATCTATGGCCACAGCTTGAGGATAAGTTATTTTATTGCCTTAAATATATAATGAATATAGTGTTTCTCATGTTTCCCCAATAGCAGGGGTACTGTTCATATTCAGACAACTGACAACATTTAAACAACACTCAACATACACAAATGCTCAACATATTTGAAAACTTATTCCTTCATTTAGGATGTAAGAAGACTGTTGTGAACACAAACATGAAAACTAATGTAAACCACTGAAACCTCAAGAGAAAAATAACTAGAATATATTATTTCATTTGTAGGCCATTGTCAAAAAATCAAACCAGATGTGGAAAAATATAATACAACACCACCTTCCTCTGGACACTTAGGTGCTAAGGGAAGACATATCAAGGCTTGTGAAGATTCACAAATCACATTAAGGCAAAAATGGTCGTTTGTGCATGACAGTTTCCTGCAGTCCCAATTTGTATAGTTATAATGCAGTGACTATCAGAGCAAACTCGTTTTGTTGGCCCCCTTTTTGAGCACTTACATTTCAATTATTCTTCACATGAGCATTTACAAAACATGTTTGTACCAGTCAACCATTAACTGACAGAACTGACAGAAGTTATGCAACCTGGATGAACCTGTCAAAAACAACTGTCCGCTTGACATTTACATGACATAATAATAATAATGACACAATTCACCACAAAACAAAGAAAACTTTGACAGATAAGCACATCTTGAGTGCTTTTGTGATCAGTAGTGATAAGCAGGCTATAGTGGCAGCTAAATGCAAGTGAACGCAGTTTACCCACATCTCAAATTTCAGAAATAGTTTACCCACCTCTTAACACAGTTTATGCACCAAATGCAACTCTTAACATTGCCAAATCCTACAGCATTATCCACATTTACCATCTAATACCACTGCTTTTGTTAGACACTGGACAATAACCTTCTATTCTCAAACATGTTCTGCATGTGTTTTTAAACATTTGGTACTGTATGTCGCAGCTCACTGTGCAGTGACCACAGAATTCATAATTTACCCACCTCTCTAGTCATAAGTTCACTACACCTCTAGTCATAAGTTCTAATTTATGATATATGGATCAACATCTTCTGAACAGCTCACTGAGTTTCCCCATTATGTTTCCACCACAGATGTGGTAGGCACAGAAATTCTGTACAGCTGGTTACACACTAACGTGAACAACTACTTCATGTCATACAAAGCACCATACTAAAATACTTCTTAGCAGTTTGTTGAACAATGAAAATCTGTTGTGGTAGAAGACCAGCTTATACCAGTTTTTCACACTCACCTAGCACACACTTAACCATTACCTTATAACAGTATGATATAAAACAGAATAAATGTAAATCATAAATTTAATACTTGTCATGATGATGCCGTATAAACAAAAGGTTAAATATGAAAATAAGATGACACTGGCCAATGATGCATAAAAGTGGGAGAAATATTGGCTTGGTAAATTTCCAGCAAATGTGATGTCAGTTATTTTACCGTATTTTACGATAGCCTAAAGTAATGTGAGGCAGTGGCGAGCTATAAGTCGAGGAACCTGTACAAACATAGGTTTATAAGAGCTCGTTGTATTCTTTTTTTTACATCAAGTGGACGGATGAGTTCTGTCTGTTATAGATATCTCCGCTTTCAGCTGCAACCCTCCTCAGCCGTCGGCGTTGTCTCACATTCAGTCTCCCTGAAAAATCTGGCATAGCGATCCAAGTAAGCCGGCCGATGGGGAAGGAGGAAGTAATGGGTGGTGCTGGCTTTCTTGCCGTCCTCCATGATGGGCAGAATGCAGGGGTTGTGGGAGGGGGTCATAGCCTCATGGGGGGCCCTGTGCTGTGCCTTGCTGACGTATTTTGGGTTCGGAGCGAAGCTCTGTGTGGGAGGCATCACCCCGTTGACATAGATGGGGAGACTCTTGGGACTGGGGGTGCGGGCGTAGCTCTGTGGAATGGGTTCCCTTGGGGGAATCTCGGGCGGCTTGTCGTCATCGTCACTGTGTGGTGCCGACGGGACCACTGCAGACCAGCGGTGGCGGTGCTCCGAGCTCTTGGCAGGAAGAGGTGGGATGGGAACGCGGGGTGGAACCTCGGGCTTGTCCTGCAGCTGGCCGTGGCCTGCTGCGCTGTGGCTGGCCAGCCTCAGGGCGGCCGTCTTAAAGGAGCCAGCGGGGCCTGAGTGGGTGCGACGCAGCCGACGCTGGGGCCGGTCCGGCTGTCTGGCACAGTCTCTAGGCAATGGCTGCTCCCGTGGCTGCTTATGGGCATACAGTTTCTCTTGACCCTGGGCACAGGTAGACTTGGTGCCCTCGTAGTAGGAGTAGTTGACCTGACCGCAGCCTCTGTAACTGCGCCTGCCAGGGGCACCATACCGAAAGGCCAGAGCCTTGGAACGGTGCTCTGGCACCAGGCACTGTCGGTCATCCGTACTAGTGAAGAACTCCACTTCGTTGTCCACCGCCTCGTCGGAGGACAAATCAGATGGATCAGGGAGAGGAGGTAGCGGCTTTGTGGCTCTCTGGGAAGAGTGTGGGGGAATGTGCTCATACACAGACAATCTCTTGAATGAGGGAACCACCTGGTCCCCCTCCTGATAACGTGACATGGGGCTTTCTGTTGACAAATTGGAAACACTCAGTGAGGAACAGAAATCACAAGATTTGAAGATCTCTCAAAAAGAGATAAACAGAGTGAGTAAAAGTAATGCATAAATAATTTTTTTAAGGAATGCCTTTTACAAAACTCAGAGCAATGCATCTTGAAAAAAAAAAACAAAAGCATCAGATATTTATATGCTTCATTTAAGAAAGATTTACACCACATTACACAATTTTAAAGCAGAGCAAAGATAATATCTGTGCATTTTCCATTTGCATTACTATGTGATAAAATGAGAAATAAACACACTTATTTAGAAACTCCTGCAGTATTTTCCTCTGAGAAATATCAAATAGGGCAACTATTTACTATGAAAAATAAAACGAGAGTACCCAGTCACCACCAGTTTAAACATCCTATTTATTGTTTTTCAAATAACTTATCAGCAATGGAAGTGACAATCTCTGAGCTTCCCATAACCTTCCAAGCTTCCTGAGAAACATCCGCCACAGGCTTGGGAACAAAAAGTGACCAGACAGTGATACACACCCACTTCTCCGAAAGTCCGGACGCCTCAACAAAGTTAAACATTGACTAACCAAACAGAAAATAAGAGTGAAGCCTCCCCCTTACCCTCATATCCCATAGATGAGTCTCGGTAGTGTGGTCTGAAATTCTGTTCCATGGTTTCCGCATCAAGGGAAAAGTACAAGCTAAAACAAAAAAAGGAAATAATCCTTTTTAATAAAATAACGAACATAAACAAATATATTACTCCTGCATGTGCCTCAGAACATGTGTCAGATGCTTAATGAAATGAAACGCAGAGGAAATGAAACAAAACAAAATGTGTATGAGTATGATAACAAAGAATGCTATTGGGCCTACAAGTTCAAAACACGAAGTGAAAGTTGGTTTATTTCTGTAGCGTGGTTAAACTGTATAAAGGCAAATATGAAATGTTTACAGGTTTGGTTTCTGGCTGATATATTAGATTTATAAACTCACTTGTTTGTTTCATGAGGATCCCAGAAGGGTTTGGCAGTGGCCATACTGAGACACACCTCCATGTATTAAGAGTCTCCGAGCGACACAGGAACTGCAGGTGTTGGCGCACTTATAAAATTCACCATTATTCAAGGCAGCCATCAATCATCAACTGCTTTGGTTTAAATCACAAGAGAGCGCTTCTGGCTGGCCTAGAGACAAGTGAGAGGGGAAAGAACAGAGAGTAAAGAGAAATTACAAATGTTTTCTTCAAGCCACGACACTTCCCCTGTGTATCCCACTGCCCCCCACGCACACCCGTAACATGAGAGGAAGAGGGGAAGCCTTTCCTCGAAGCCAACCCGAGCACATTTGGCTTCCCACCCTTTGTACATCAAAACTGAGGGAAACTTGTTTGAAGCATGGTAATTGCGCAACCCTGAGGTCACTGGTGGGCATGCTTTAGAACAACCCCCTTCCCCTCCTTTTCATTTTCAGGGCCTGCTAGCATGCCTCTACAGTAATTACAGCACCCTACTGTCTCTCTCTCTCTCTCTCTCGCTCTCTCTCTCTACTGCAGCGCGGGCTCCTATCCTGCCCTTTCAACAGGGCAATTGTGCAACATTTCTCCTCACAGCCCTACAGACTGTGGAATGACAAACGTTCGGAATGACTGTGCCTGCGACTCTCCCACCCCGGGCCAGCCTTTTAAACATGAACCTCTAGATGACTCTCGCTCTCGTTCTCTCTCTCTCTCTCACACACACACACACACACACACACACACACACACACACACACACACACACACACACACACACACACACACACACACACACACACACACACACACACACACACACAAAAGCCTGCTCATGCACAGAGTCACCTCAGTAATAAATCACCATTTGTTTGAGCTTCACTATTCAAGAATGCAGGCCAAATAGTGACATTGCGAAAATATATTTAGGTCTATTATTCTGGTATTTGCCCATACACAATAGAAAATCTTTAAAATAAGAGCCGTAGATCAAAAAAACACAAACAGCCTATGATCTAATAACATAAAAATGTTAATTATAGATCTGTCAAATGACACTGTTACACACTGTTATAGATTACGTCTCAATAGATTTAAAAGTGTTCTTTTGACTTTTGAGAATATATCTAAGCTTGGCAAATTACCCCCTTTCACACTGATAGAAACAGCCAAGCTTCTGCACTGAAAAACCTTGCATTTAGTTAACAAAATCTCAGGTCACTCAGGTTAGGTGGCTATTTTTCGTAATACTTTATGGTTTATTTGACTTGGTTTGATCATGAAATATCAACCAAGCACACACAGGAAAATCCACATTGTAATAGGAACTATAAAGAGATCCAAAATACAGAGATGATGGTGGATAAAATAAGTAATAATCGATAAAGCATTTTTCTGTTTAGCAACCTATAGAGTGGAAATCAAACACCCTATATCTATGACAATACATTTGGAAAACTAGTTGTTTTATCAGTGAAATGATGAAGGAGTACATCCTTGAATGCTAAAAACACAGAGAAATATTGTGCAACTCATCACATGCGGTAAGCCTCAACTTCAGCCTAAATCAAATATCTCCAAGAGAGGAAGAAGAACCTAGCAATAATCAATTCTACCAGCAAACAACTGAATGTGCATGAATGGGCGCACTTTGGGGGCATGAATGGCTCTTTGTATCATTGTTGTAAAGAAAAGCCCTCACATTTTCGAAATCTGAAAAGAACTCTCCCATGAGGTCAGAGCTCCAGCTTCGCCATGGAGACATCCAGGGGTAATGGAGGTATTGGCGAAAACGTAACAGAATCAAAATTAGGTGCTAGTGATGACTGTGGTCTCACCTTTTTCAGAAAAAAGGCAGCTATACAGCAGTCAGTCACTGCAATTACAACACACCACCCTACACACATTGTAGCTTATACACCACCCTACACACATTGTGACTTATACACCACCCTACACACATTGTGACTTATAAACCACCCTACACACATTGTGGCTTATGCACCACCCTACACACATTGTGACTTATGCACCACCCTACACACATTGTGGCTTATGGATGGACAGCAAACTTACAGCAACACAATTAGCCTACATCCCACTGCTTTCCCAGGTGTTTTAGTATAAACAGATAAAAGCTTTTCAGGTAAATTGTGTCACATAAAATTTTTTCCCCCACATATTGATAATCATATCATTAAACTGAATTACACACATACACAAACACATAAAACCTAGCTTTTGGGCTGCATGCCTTAAAGGTTATAGGATTGCGAAATGAAATAGAAAACACATTTTATAGAAAATCCCTAAATGTAGGTTATAATAATAATAACAATAATAATAATAATTGCCTATTTGTATTAACAATGGTCATTTGTCAAAATAATGATAATTTATAATCAATATGATCATGATGGGTAAATTTTACACAACAGTCACACAACCTTATAGCCTATATGGTCTCCATTTTATGAAGTTTGTATAGACTACTATTTGTAAACAAGTTATCGTGACACTAGTTGCAAGCAATTGTAACTCAACAACCGCCCCCACCCCTTTTAACCTGAAGAGCAAGTCCATCACTAGCAGTCATTGTTACACACGCCCTGTTACATTATAGCAGCTGACCATATAATTGTGTGACTCAGGTAGGACTCATCCCTTCCCTTAATTATTCCGGTAACACGTAGGCAAGAATACTGGCACTGTGTCCCATTTCTTTCCAAAGTTCTTCAAAACTTACAAAGCTTGGCTGTTGTCTTTCTAGTTTTACTATTACATTAGTCAGACTTCTAGGCTATAGGAACACAAATAATGCATCAATTAGTCTAATTGTTATGCTAGCAAGTAGCTTACGAAGTCTACATTTAACCTTTACCATTCGGCTACCATTTGCCTACTCAGAAATTACAGACTAAACTTCATCCATGATTGTGTAATAGCCTATATGACCTAAGTGACGTTGTTCAAGATCTGCTTGTCTACAGAGTGAAATATTTTGTCAACAAAATTAAACGCTCACCAGTGCGACAACATCTAGAAAATCATGAAGTTTGTCCCGAATAGTCTGTAGAGATCTTATCCTGTCAAATAATCTGACAAATCTGCCAACGCTGTTCACGTGTACTCCGTTTTAAACGATTTATTTTAGCTCCATTCTTTCAGTCTGTAAAGTTTCCGAGAGCTTTTATAAGCACTGGTCCTCTGACGTAGCTCCACCCGCGGTCTTAAAGACACCGTGAATAATCATTTCAGCGTCATCTGTGTCCTACGCTCCAAGTACAAATCCACGGCTGGTTTCAATTTGCACAGTGAACATGCTAATGGAATAACGTATTTTAGGAAGCAGGCCTGTTCAGTTATCGTCTTTGTCTTGCCGATAGATAGATAGATAGATAGATAGATAGATAGGTGGATCGTTGGATCGTCAGATAACGCTGGATATATTGGATAAACTATCCTGATCTTTGCAAGTCAGGCTACCACTGACCTGTCATATGTCTATTTAAAACAATGAAGCCTAATTGTTGCTTAGAGGAAGGAAAGGTAATTCATATTTTAAATAAAAAGTTATTACTATTATGTTATTAGTTGTTAATATTATAACTATTATGGCTACTTGCTTTGTTCATAGCTGGTCGAATTAAAATTTGTAAGGTGCAGTATTCCTCATTGCTAGCTGTGGTTGACAGCGGCCAGGAAATAGTCAGCGAGTGAACGAGTGTGTCAGTGCAAGAGGGCGTCAGAGTGTGGGAGGGAGTGGGAGGCTCTTTGAAAGCTTGAGTAAGTGTGTATCCGTTGGGTCTGTGTTCCAGATGCATGCAGGTCTCACAGCAGTGAACTGGCGAACCCGTGTGGCTTCCTGGTCAGTGATCACAATTGCACCAGCAGTCCCTTACAGATACTCACAAGGAGGGGTGGGCTTGTGTTGTGATCAAAGACATGGAGTTCCTGTGTGATGAGACATGTAGACATGTAACTGTCCCACATTATGGGACTGCTCTCCCCTCCCCTTCCTGCCCTGGATAGGGATTTGACATCTGAGAGGACGGACAGACTTTGATCCCTGTCTGGTCAACAACAGTGTTTGGGAGACACAAGGCCATTTTTCAATAGCAGGGAGAATATGCCATGCCATACACAAAATTCATATTTGGTCCAGTTCAGCAGAACAAATGAAACAAGCCCAAAAGTGTTTCCTGTTGTATTTAAGCTTCTTGTTGGGCATAGACATCCACCCAAAGAATTCCTTGTTTGACACTTTTGAATATGTTTGCTTAGAGCTCAGCATGAGAGCAATAACAGATTTGTCTTCTCATACCAAACAGCATTTACAGACTGTCATAAGGGACTAGTCCAATCAGCTCCTCCACAGCTCATTTCTCCTGCTTTACAGCATCGTTCCCCTGAGGCCTAAACAAAGCTCTGTAGAGCTGGGAGCCATGGGGGTTGAGCTGCGGTAGACTCAACTCCCACAGGGTCGTGGGGGTGGAGGTGGAGGGAGGGTGGATGAAGGGGTGGGGGGGTCAAGGCACTTCCTGTCACCCCCTCCCCAACACACAAACACACACACACTACCCGGCCTCTGTCCTACACAGCTGCTAGTGCCATCTAAGCACCATTCCTCCCACTTGCTTTATCCCCTGTACCCCCACCCCCCCAAACCTTCATCATCACTACTACAACTTCACAACCCCAGGCATGAGACACACGGCTGCAGATAACCACTTTGGCAGATGAAACTAAATATGTGGTAAATTAGCTTGCATTGCAACCTGCACGTAACCATTTTCAGTTGAGCAATACAGTGTGAGGTAACAACTGATAGGATAGGATTTCTTCAAAGTTGATGAAAAGACTTTATTCTTGAGCAAGGAGAGAGTAACTCAGTTCTGTAATGACTTCAGTTTGTGGCATAAGGCATGGTGCATTCAACCAGGAATAGCAAAGTTGTACGAGAGCCACATTAAAATATCCCTTTTCCTCAAAATCAAAAGACGGAACAGTCTCGTGCTTAGTCGGTACATGCTACATACAGTCTCTGCTAGACACATTATGTAGGCTGGCTACTTCACAGAACAGAGTCTTTCTTATAGGGAAACCACATGTTAACAAGCATGCAATGGTAATTAAAGGTTTGCAGACAGAGAAGTCAAAAGATGAAGGTTTTAGTGGTGTCACTCAGTATTCCTTCAGTCCTCAAATCCCACTTAGTAAAGATGTTTCACAGTCATTAATTCCAATGCGGAGGAACCTGAAATCAGTGACAGCAATTCAGTTTGACCACATTTATCTCTCAAAATAGGAATGTAAAAATAAAGTCTTTCTTTTGCTTATGAATAGAGGTTTGTCTTTTGTTTAATTACATGAGAACTACCACTTAAGCAAAGAATGGCAAGGACTACTCCTATTAAATCTACTGGAGAAGACGGCAACTCAATAGGATACATATTAATACTTCTGGTTTAGAAGTACTGTACATTTGTTTTCCTGGCATCCCTAGAAAAGGAGTTCACACACCTCTGAGGTAGCACATACAGTTTGTTTATTATTCTCTTAATACAATTTAGGCAATGTGTGTTCTAGACATGCAGTAGGAAAAGCTGATTGATCATTTTATGTTATTTTCTCCAAAGCCTTCCATATGTTAGAGAATAGATTGAGGTCTGTATTAAAAAGAGAGCTCTCGTCCAGTCAATTTTATTTGACCACTTATATTCCCTAAATCATTGTGGAAACTGGGCCTTGTCAGAATATTTGTCCTCTGTGGTAAAGAGACGTGGGTGAGTGGCCATAACTGGATGCCCCCAGACAGACACCCAACACGGCCTCCTCATCCAAGAAGCATAAAAAAACCACAAATGACTTCTGCAGTTCGGGTATATTTGATCTTTATCTTGCCATACAGTATTCCACTGAATGCCAAAGCTCGGAGTTCACTGGTGTACTAAAACCTTTACAGCAGCACTTTTTTTCTTAACCCATGGGAAATACATCAAAAGACTCATCAGATCATAGACATGAGGCTGTGATTTATGCATGCGAGAGCGCATACAGGAGGAAAGTGGGTTCACTTACAGTAAAAACCGAGTCCAGGTTGCTATGTATTGCCATACACACTACTTCTGTTTCTACTGGTAACTCAAATGTCCAAAAGACATTACCAGCTCACCACCATCTTCACCAATTTGTCCTCTGTTCCAGTTTTCTGCAAAACTATCTTTAAGTAGATTGATGAGCATGAATGCACATTGCTTAAAGTAGAATGTAGGGGGAAATTCTCATGCTGCTGGTATTTGCTTTTTTCCAAATGTGGGCCCTGGAGGCCCTACGCATACCCATGCCAAAGCAGGGCCAGATCTGGGCCAGATCTGGACCAGAACAGTCACTATCTGGGCGTCTCTATCTCTGAGGGGGCTAAGAGGTAGCCTAGCAGAACACAGATTACATTACAGCATGGGGAAATCTGCTAAAGCCTTTTACAGATCAATCTCTTCATGCCTTTTTATCTGATACACCATGTATGGAAATGTGCAATTTCCTGGACACAGAGCTCTAGATAGACCATTAATCTCCCCAGGAAATTGTTACATCAGGTAACAGATCTAGATTTCTCTAGATCTCTAATCTCTGAATCCAGCATTTGTTATTCTGGGCCACATTTGATTTTTTTCCCCCTCTCCTCCATGCATGATAGAGGCAACTCCAGCTGAAGTGGGGGAACCTGACAGGGCTGTCAAGTGGCTTTGTTCTTGTTGTTTTAATAGGCTGTTGTGACTACGGACACCCACTGAATTTTTTCCAATGAGTGAACTCCATTGTACACAGCAAAGAGCACCAGCCAAAGCTCAAGGGTGGGGTGACGTACAGACACTGGTTGCCACTGTCACTCCATGGCACCACTATAGACACTCAGAGGACTTATGCATAACAAACATGGGCATGCATAGATGCATTCAAATAAATTCCCCTGTCAGTTCCTTCATCCTGTAAATACAGCACTCTAAGAAGTGTTGAACTGTGTAAGAAATGAATGAACAATTTCTGTATGAGTGAACTTGACTTTGACATAGCAGCAAGCAGCTGTAATGACAGTGAACACTCAGATGTCACCCACACCATGATGGCCATAAGGAAGTGCAAAGAATGTTTATTTTCATTGCAAGGCAAGGAGGGAATAGAAAAACATCCACAGAGAGCAGATGTACGGCATTCGCTGAGAAACAAAAACAACGGCTGAAAAACAGATGGTGTGAAGCTTCTGCAGAGGGTCCAGACAAATGCCAATACAGGATGGACTTGGTGAACTGACTTTTAATGTGTGTTAGAATTATCTACTATTTATGAAAAATGAAAATTATTTATACCATTCCTTTTATGGAAAAAAGAAGGATTTGCAGTATCAGTGCTGAAGCACCCAATCTTAGCATACATCCTTCTCTCTCTCTCTCTCTCTCTCTCTTTTTCCCTCTCCCTCTCTGTCTTCCTTTCTGTCAAGAAAGTGCAAACACAAACACACTCACTTTCCCAGGATGCTTGGATAATAGAACAAAGAGAGTCATTTGACTAAATATGTGGGCAAGGAAGCAGCGTGGATTAAAGTGATCTGAGCACAAAACACAAATGATTTCATGGTAACAGCATCCATGAATGGCAAGTTTGGCAGGAGTCTAGAAATGAAAGGGGTAATTATTGCTCTTTGCCTGGGATACGGCAGTAGAGGGATGGGCAACTCAATTACCCATGGTTCCAGGCTATGGCAAAGGCACGAGGTTTACAGGCCCAGCAGGAAGCCTTCCGCTGTCTTTTGTAAGAAGGAAATGAGCACATTAATCTACCCCCTTAAGTTTTCCTCTGCAGAGGAAGAGGGACAGACCTTCTAGAATACAAAAAAGGGGATACAGTTTGATCAGTCAGACCTCCATTTGTAATACATTATTTAAATATCTTCAGGGTTAAGGAATATTTGTCATCATATGCAGTGTCATTCTTTGCATTTATTTCAGATCATGGGCATTTTATTTATGAAGCACCAATTTAATACAGAAGATTTACACAAGTACATTTGTAAATTATAACTGTATAATCATGTATACATACATGTATAAATTTAAACCAAACTTTTTCTTTATGCCAAATGTACACCCTACAAAGCACTTTATTCTCATGTTTAAAAACTAAATGACTAAAAAACGCCTTAAACTCAAGAGTATTTTTGTATTGGTATTATATGTTATCACAATGATTCTCATGTGAGTGCAGTTGATATAATTTTACAATGTTTACCACAACAATGTCAAAGCACTTGTGAGTTATAAATACCTAACTTTCTTTCTTAATTCAAGGCCGCAGATGATTGTGAAGGAACGTCTGGTCATGTATGGTCGTGGAATGTAACATCCGGTGCACTGTAAGTGTTCGAACAGTGACTGGGATGTCTGTGTATTTTCGTCCCACAGATTTCCTCTGAGACCCAAACCTCTGCCAGGAACTTGTTTTGGAATCCTGAAGCATTTGCAGTGGCGGCCTACTCCCTCTTGATCCAATGTACACCTCACACGGCGCATGAGTCACCACAAGGCACAGCCATGGTTTACATTAAACGACAACTTGGCCTTTCATTAATGTGGCAGCATTTGGAATGTCTACTGAAGACAGTGGGGGAGGGGAAGTTATTGTTTGACATACTTGGCAACAGGTCAAGTCAACAGCTGGTAGTGTATTGTAGAACACAACGTGTTTGGCCAAAGTTAATAGCTGTGGTTTTGCAGCATATTACATGGACCTCTGTGAGAGGTAGGAGGCTGGAGTGTGTGTGAGGAGGGGGGGGGTGTTGGGGGTGATGGTGGGAGGACAATGAACAGCTTATTCATTGTGTCTCTCCGCAACGTAAACAGTTTGAGCTGAATTTCCATCAGTTGTACTCCACCGCAGTATTGTAAACACCACCCACTCTCAACCAGTGTCAGTTATGTCCGATGAACTTCTTTTCAGACAATATGCAGTAGGTCTCTGGATCGGGATCCAAAACTTGCATTGGAAGCAATCTTCTGTTATTCTGGATTTATGGGAGGTGACACTTTCAGCTCATCATCAGTCATCTTTATATATGCCTCTGATGAGGCCTAGAGTAGCTTCTGGAAAATCCATATGAAACAAAAAAGAATTTTACCTTGTCCCTGAGGTAACTGTTTCCACAGACCACTAAACACTCTATGGAAAAATCTGTGCCTGCACAGGATGCCTAACTGTGTGTGTAGCATACTTCTGTACAAGATCAGAATTTAATTTACAGTATCATTTAAGTCGTGTTCACTGGAATCTCAGCAGATGTGGTCAGTGTGTGTGTGCCAAGGGAAAAAGTTTGCAACTGTGTAAGACAGTCTGCATTCTGAGTCAGCAACTGTATTCCAAATGACTCAGCTGAGCCCTCCCACACTCTGACATCACATCCTGTGTGCCCTGCCTTTCAGTGTAATTCCCAGTCCTTTTAAAGCCCTGTCATCTAATTCAGTGGTTTATGTAGGAAGTGGTTTATCTAGGAATTGTAGCGACATTTTGGTGTAATAATCACTATGTTTCAAATCCTGTAACAATTAAACTATTTAAAACACATGCTTTGAAAAATATACTACTATCACTTCCACTACTGCTACTACTACTACTAATACTACTAATAATAATAATAATAAAAGGAGAAACTTGTTTTCATCTTTCATCTTTTTCAATGAAAACATGGCAGTTTCAAAAGATATGTTTTAGTGACACATGACTGACAATCTACCAGACATCTGTTTACATGCTAATCTTAATCGTAAAACAAATATACCTGATGGAATTTGTCCAAGAAAAAACCTTAAGCAAGACAAGGGGGAAACTATGACGTGCATGAGCATAGATCTTTGAGGATCTGATGCAATAGTATTTGCTGGTCACAATTCTCGTCAAGCCTAAATAAATATTAGCTCAGTGTCAGGTCAATCTGGTAATGTTGTTCAAACATAACTGTCAATGTTTAGAAATGAGTGCATGTAAAACTAGTTAAATGTTGACACAGTATATTTCTCATATACATAGACTAACTGCCATGTAGGCCTTATGTTTCATTTTACCATGATATGGTGATTAGCTAAGGTTTTCAAACATTTTCACTGTGCCATTCTTGGGAGATACAATCACATGTCTCATAATGTAAGGCAGCTTCAGATAATTTGACACGCACACATACAAACAAAACATGAGTTGGTTATTATAAACCAGGATGCTGCTTTTGATGTTTTCTTAGGAGAAACCTGCACCCTATGATAGTCTGTGCCCACAGACAAGGCTGGGAACAGCATGGGCCCATTTCAAGGTCATGATCCCTGACTATTACACACTATGTTATTGACAGACACTCTGACTCACATAACATCCTCTGTTTATCAATGAAGGCCTTTTTCATGTGAACCCCCTACCAATAAATAGTGTCAGGCATGCCAATTTGTGTCTATGGTCCAAATTTAAGCGTTATACCAAAGACGGCCAATATCACAAGACCTCTGCCGATTCATTTGTGGACAATTTAACATGTTGAAATGGCAACAGAGCAATCAGCAGTGTTTGCAGTCAGTGTCATTGTGGTCAGTTCACTGGAGTTTGTCTGGTGTGCGTGCACGACATTTCACTTACAGACTGAAATGAGTATAGTGTATGTGCTGCTATACTAGAGTGGACTATGGCTTTGCAGGGTCGCTAACATATTATGTGCACACTGGGCTTCAGAGAACTGACCACGATACTGATTGACTACCATCAGCAGTGGTCTGCCAATATTGGCAGAGCTGCGCATACCTCTCAAATTTGGGACACATATATTTATTGATGGGCCTGACACTATCAGACATCTGACTATTGGCCCGATGTGCGCTTACTATATGACCAAGAGCAGTACATATTTTGCTATGAATCTGTACCCAACCAGACTTTATATTCAGTTGCTAGGTTACAAAAAATATGAACTTCTCCAGTGTATATGATATGTGTAAAGGAAGGTCTGAGTTTGAATAATTCCAGGGTAGATACAGTGTAGGCCTCAGAAATTCTCAGGGTTTTTGATATCCAGTGTCACTATACCTCAGTCTACAAGTGCTTTAAGGGAGAATAGCAGTTAGATATCAGTGCACAATGATGTTGGGCACTTGTATACTACAGTTTAGATACAATGAAGATACGCTATTGCATGTCTTACCTTGCTTCATGTGAAGAAATCAAATTCGTTATTTTCAGACTTCACCCTCTAACACAATGATAAATAGGCAATTTCACATCTCAGAAAACAGGGAACTGTAGGCCTAAACGATCTGGAAGCACAAACAAATTTTAATTTCCTCTTTACTATATTCCACACTTATTAAGACCTGGAATATAGGCGTACTAAAATCAAATTCCATACTTTTTCACACCACGTCGCCTAGCTTGTTGTTGCTGTATTTAGTTATCATTTATTTACATTTATGTATTTGTTGGTTGATGAATGGGCTTTTATCTTCATCTCATCTAAAGTCACACTGTAGCCAGATGTAACCATAGACTACATAACCCTGTAACAAACTCTCAAAAGCATCAATATGCTACACTGTAGTCTAGAATCTTTGCTGTAGACGTCTCTAGGTGACCAGATTGCCTCGTTTATCCGGATTGTGTAAACATTATACATCGAGATAACGGTTGGATAAAAACTGATAATCTTCTGTGTTTCACAGGTAGATACAATTGTGTTTTGTTCATAAGTCAATGCTCATTTGCGTAGTCTGAGTAACTGCATTATAGAAAAATAACGTATCTTTGCTAAATTGTTTGAGCGCGTTTGCTAACTCTTGCATGCTAACTTTCGCATCAGTCATAGATAGCATTTGTGTTCAGCATTTTAGCTAGATAATAACCTTTGATGATGTGTTTTATGTATGTTGTGAAAGCTTCTACAACCTGACGTTACCACTCCCTTTGAGTTATTCGGCTAAGGTAAGTGTTTAAGAACTTGCCTAATATAGAGCAGCTATTAGCTAATAAACATAGGTCTGTGTATCAAAATGAAGGCCTATTATGCATTTCACTGTAAGAAAAAAATGTTACAGATATACACACATCAGAGGAGGCAGGATGCGTCGGAGGATATCAGAATTTAGTATTGATTCAGATAACAGCGAACCCGACATTGATGTCATAGGTAAGGTGGGGAGTAAACTAACTAGAAAGAAGCATCACAGATTACTAGTCAACCTGTCATCCTAATAAGTAGCAAATGCTTAACTCCTCTACTCAGCAGTAGTCCATGCAGTAGGTATTAATCATAATGGCCACCCATTGGACATCATTTTAAAATAATAGTCATGAATTGAATAAAAGCCTCGTTACTTAACTGTGTTTACTTACACAGCTCAAACAGAACTGAGTAAATTGCGAAGGGAGTTTCGCATCATGGTCGGATCTCGGCAAGCATATGCTGCAGAATCAGAGGATATTATCCGGAGACAGCTGTAAGCATGGAGAACTGCATTGAGCTGACATTACTGTCATGCCTTTCCATAGCTTACTGTCATGCAGTGGGGTTTTGAAATGCAGATTTAAATGTATATGCATACCAGTTGATTTATGTTTGGATATTAGAGTGGATGATATTGTGCTGCTTGTGTTTTTCTTGACTTCTAAATTCAAACTTAACCATAGTGTTGCTGTTACCCAATTCCAACTCAATCCCTTTTGCGGATCCTAGTACAATAGGCTGTCAGTTTGACAAATTATGCTTGTTAATGTGACAGCCATACTCAGTAACATAGAGTATGCTTATTGGAGGGATTTTAATTCTATTAAGACTTTTTTGCTCAATAGTGAATAATAACTTTTCACATCAATAAGACAAGAAATCCAGAGCCTGCAGGATGAGCGCAACGAACTACAGTGTAACATTCAAATGACTCACAGAAGAAGAAATCAAGATGCAGAGGCCACTCAAGACCTTTGCAACATGCTGATCCTCCAAGATAGGGTGGAAGCAGAAATAGACAGAGAGAAACAGACTTTGAAGAGCATAAAGCAGGAAGTGAGATGTCTAGTCACATAATGTCACCTGAATATGTGTAATTCGGATAACTTTCTTGAGACATTTAGCATTATCTATCTTCCATGTGTTTTGAGGTTATAATTTTGGTGTGAATAACTGCTCACAAGACAATCTAAAATCATTTGAAGAGCATAATAGCCATTTGTGTAGTTCTGTGTTTGGCCTGTGCTGTCTAGATTTTGAAAGTTGAGAAAGAGATGGCAAAAATGAAACAAGACAAACTACCCGTAATCAGGAGATGTACCAGTCATGTTTTGGAGAACAAATTGGACCAGGTATAGAATTTGTTGCTATGAACCTCCACAGCGACATCACCAAAACGTAACTGAGACTCTGCCCCTGGTTCTATGTGGAAAAAGTCTAAGGAATTTAACTTGGGCTTTTTGAATAATTTCTGCCTTCAAACTATGTAGAAGAAGTCCAAGAGGCAGTGATTATTCAAAATGCCCAAACTAGATTTCATACACAATTTAGGCATGGAACCAGGAGTTTTGTTACATTTTGATGATGTCATTGCGGAGGTTTGTTGAAAAAACAATCATCCTTAAGATTATATTTAGAAATCAAATTTACTGCACACTGAATCACCCAAACAGGCTGTATATTTTATCTTTGTAGGGAAATATCCGCTGCAACAAGTTATTGTCAAGGAACAGACAACTCAGGGAAGATCTTAAAATCCTCCATGTTGAGAGAAAACAGTTCCAACAGTTATACAGTAAACTTGAAAAGGTTTGTAGAAAGTCTCTCAGTGCACAAAGGTAATAAAAGTATATGTATATGTAAACTAATGTTCATATAATTGCATTTACCAGGAATTGGACCTCATTCGCAGAAACATCCGTGATGTCATGAATAAGACCACTACAGTCTCTGATGGGAGGTGCTGGAGGATTTCATTTCAGAATTTAAATAGACTTGTGTTATTTCTTTATTTCGTCATTAGTTTAGCAAATCAAAGGATGTTTATAGACTGGTGGTGTCTCACTGCTTACTGTGTTTCAGGCTGGATATGCGATTAAAATCCATGTTTTTGAAGGAGAAAACAATACAAGATGTGGTACAATATAACACAGAGTTAGGTGAACTACAAAGAGTTATCTCCTATAATGACCAGCTCAGGAACTTCATGAGCATCAAGAACCAAGAGAGAACCAGTCAGGGAGAGAGCCAGGACCATCCCCGGAAACTAGGTTTGAGAAAATTGAAATGAGAAATATTCTTGGAAAATCACCAAGCGGTTACCCAAGAAAACACACTGAGTAAATTCTTTAGTAAAATCTAATTCAATACAGAGGAATCAGTGAACTCTGAAGTGGTGAGACAACCATTAGTCACAGATATTTGTCATTTGTTTAGAGAAAGAAGAGAAGGATAAGGGGTTAGACTTAGAGGCATCTTTCAAGAAAATTCAAGATGTACTTGAAGAACAAGATTTAGACAAAATTGTGTCAAAGTTCATAGAAGGTAAGTACACTCTTCAGTTGTACCACCTGCATTTTAACCTCTGAGGGTCTATTTCTGTCACAAATCCCTTATTCTTTATCTCTTTCCAGTTGAGGATTGGAATTTCTCCTCACTGAACTATGTCAATGAACAACACAGTGAGGCAGAGCATATAAGGGACCAGATCATTCAGGTCAACCAAAGTTAATAATGATGTCTAGGTATAGAAATGACTATTGTCAATTGAATAGAAATGACTATTGTCCTTATATCAGCATCAGCAACATTGCCACTGCTACAAACAAGCTCAAGTCTGACATCAACGTCTCTAGTCTAGACAATTTCTAAACAGAAGCATTTGTTTAGTTGCAAGCTGTCACCGTGTGTGTGTTTGTGTGTGGCTAATTCAGATCTCGGAGGAGATTGATCGTATGAATAATGAGTGGCAGAAGCAGCAGGCCCAGCATGCTGCGCTTATCCAGTGCATAGCCTCTCAACAGCAGGAGACAGAAAGACAGAGGCAGGCCTACGACCTGCGCATCACAACCCTCAACAAGATCCTGGACCAACTCAAAACAGGTATGTGTTGTGTTACTGTCAGTGATCTTTATGGCTCCTTTCCAACTGCAATCTGGGTATTTATCTTAGCTGATAAGGTAATGTTTTACTCAGTGTTTATTAACTGTTATTGGATCATGCTATAGAACTCTACAACACAGCTGTAACTATCCAGTGAAAAGAAATGATCGATTTATCAAAAATTGACAGGAATTGTTTATAATACTTAGTAATGAACTAACAAAAAGATTAGGTTTACAAGTGCACGCAACTTACTGTAAACTAAAATGTGTGTGTTTTGTTTGCAGCTATAAATGCTGTGCTTAACCAGATTAACTGTGATCGCTCTGCAATCGATGAGAAATTGGGAGCTTCCTGCGGTAACAGGGAGAACATCATCATGGCCTATTTGGGGCTCGTGGAACACCATACCAATGAGCTGCTGACCATTCAGTCCTTCATCAATGGCAAGGTTATACCAAAGATCATTGAATATTGACCAAGATATAGCAACATAATAGTTACAATGGGAGCAAACATGAATAGTTCTGATCTGCATAAGTGGGAATGTCACATAATGTCAGAATATAAACGTTTCAATGATCTTCTGTATCAGCAAATGAGGGCCAGACTCTAGTCTGGATAAAGGGGGATTTCCCCCTTCCCCTTGTGAAAATAGAACACGGAACGTAACACGTTTGTGCCTCTCGCTCCGCTTTTGCCTTCTCTGGTTACACTCTGGTCCATCTCCATTATGGCTGTTTGTGTTTTGACTGGTTGAATGTGCGTTTGTTTTTCTGTTTTTCACATTTGCTCTTTCTCTCTTTCACTCTCAGGACCTTGAGAAGGGGTACAGTGCCATGGCGACAGCATGTCACTTGCTAGGAAAGAGCCCACCACTGCCCCAACAAGATCTGACCGTCAGACCCCCTGCTCACTGGTATATAGTATATAAGCAAAAAAGCGTACCAAGCAATGTGTCATTACTAAATAACCCCATGGTTGTGATGTGAAAATAGGATCAAGAATTACCTTTAATTCAAAATCCTATGTATCTTTTATCAGCGTCGTTCATTGGATAGAGCATAATAGTTGCCCCACTGCAAGTGGCATGTTATTTTAATATCAGAAAAGATTGGAAACAATACATAACTATGGTAACCATAGACAGCAGAATTTAAACAAAATTATCTCATAGATGCAACACAATAGCTCAAAATTGTTCATACTTGTTGCTAATTATGAGATGATATGAGCAAGTTCAGTGAGTTCAATACATCTTAACATTTTTATCTATGCTTTCTTTTAAGGACTGATTCTGATACAGATGAATGTGAGTTAAGCCTGGGGGAACTAACTTTATCTAGAGAAGAACTCTATGAGCATGCCTTGAAGAAGGTGAGAAATATTCTGTACACAAAAATAACCATAAGTAAACTAGTGATGGTTTTCTTGTGCTGTTTTTGGATTTGGTTTAGCCAAGAAACCATGAAACCATCTTAATGTGTCATACAGGCTGAAATGTTACAGTCCCAAATAGTCATAGTTGTTTTGCCACAGATGCAGAGGAGGAGAAACAGACCAGAAGTGAAAACATCCAGAGTCAGCCTTGGGCCCAACTTCCGCCAACGCAGCCTGGCTTTACCTTGATGTGGCTTTCTGACCTTGTTTGGCTTGTAGGTGGGGGTGCTTTACAAGTTATTTTAATATGCACATTTTGTGTGGACTATGAGCAACACTTAGATTTGCTGCTCCTCTAATCCTAACAGAAATACATAAAGGAAGAACCGTGTCATGCGTTCTTCAATTTTGCCACGCTAGCTGATAGGTAATGTTAACCTTTATAGCAAATAAACAACTGGAAGATTTTAAAATAGTTGATATCATTTCATGTTTGTTATACTGTTTTCTTATACCATAATGGCAGCAGTAAGACAGTAACACCAGAAATAACATTTGTGAAGACTGAACAGTTAACATTGAGCAGTTTATTTGCTTTGTGTAACAATTGTATAACTATATGTAATTTTGTCTGCTCAACAGCAAAATCTTAAAGATCAAATGTTAACTAAACATTGTTGTATTACATCACTCAATTTAGTGCAAATAATTTCAGTGCGTCATTATAAAAGTTTGTCACAGTGGTATGTAGACATGACTGAGTGAGGTATGCAGTGGTGAAATGGTACATTTGTATAAGACAAACTCTGGTTCACTTTACCAGTTTGCCGGTCAGTCTGGAGTGTTACAAACATACTAAATCAATGCTATTAATGTTCTTATTAATCATAGCACAGAGTCATAGATATAAACCTGATTTCTGATATTTGTATCATCTTGTTTAAAACCACTTTCATCACTTCTGGGTTTCTGCATCCTGTTCAGTACCACAGAACACTACTCTGTTCTCTAGCCGTGAGCGCTCAGCCTCAAACACCAGCCTGTGGCTCGCCAAGGTCTCTCTCGGCCCAGAACAGATGAGGGACGGATCCTCACTCTGCAAAAGAAACAGATGAACTCACAGGCAAAACAAGTTGACCGTGTGTTTGTTTGGTGCTGGGCTCACACTGTTATTCACCATGAGTGGCTGTCCCAACATTAGCAAGTTTAGAGACCCTGTAAATATTGCAGCTCAAATGTGCCTAAACAGCTACCGTAAGACCGAAAATGTCATGGACACCCACATAGTTTCAACAGACGCTAAACAAATAAACAGTGGAACTTACTGTCACAGCAGAGATGAAAGCATCCACAAGGTGATAATCAGCTCCGCCATGACCTTTCATTGCAAAGCTTCCAGGGGCTTTCAGGTCTGCTGAATACCTAGTGGACCTCTGCGTGAGAAAGTCAAACACGCTTATGTCATGGCCATTGTAGTGGAGCTCCCCCTGTAGGGCAAAAACAAAAACAGCGTTTATTTTCCCCAGTGATCATTATGCATGTTTTATTATATCAGATAGCATGGATGGCTTAATGCCAAGTCATGGACCTACCCTGCTTCCACAGATAGTTGTTTTGCGCTGACATATCTTTTCCGTGAAAGCCACCATGGTAAAGGCTGCAGTGAGTCCTCCTTCAAATTCCATGTTTACAACCTATGAAAAGATTGGCAAAACAATTTCATTTGATATCTCTGGACAGTAAAACGATCCATTTCCGTAAAGCTGTGTTCACGCTATGACAGTCTAATTGCCCTACAATGACAAAAAAATTGAACCTATTCTGTAGACCAGGGGGCCTCCAACCTTTTTTTCTCAGCTACTTCCACAAAATCAATAGGGCTGAGAGCTACTCTTGCTATTCTATCAGTATTGATAGTCCTGGAGATGAATGTTTCATCCTTTACCATCTTACACACTTAGCACAGGGCAAGCACTCATCTACAGTGACATCTAAATCTGTGGGGAGCAAAGTATTGTCTGACCTTTATATGCCTTACAAAGCCAAAGTGCAGGAACTACGAAAACAGTGAAACTGATAAAAATGCCTGCAAAAATGTGTTGTGGGTAGATGATTCATGCAATGTCTTCTTAGAAAGGAGTTTTTCTTGCATATTAACTTGGTCATTGATCTGACACGATGACTTCCCCAAAAATGCAGACACTGCACTCTGCCTTTGGATGACTGCAGCAGCATACTGCATGTATTTGCTAAATTAATGCAATTTGTATTCTTTAGAACAAAATTCTGAGTGTCTGAAATTGACACTGCTATTTTTATAAAATGGGGCATGATTAGACTGGGAAAGTGCGGGTGTCACAAAGCCCCCTTCAAGTCTTTACTCAATTATGACAAAATGCATAGTTACTGCGGTTTGCCTTTGTAGGGCCCCTTTACTTTCCATAGTTATATCCAAATCTGGTGTGCAGTACCAACATCATCTCTCATCAGAGAGCAGTAAAACTGGGATCATTGTACCAGACAGGACAGGATGTTTGAAATTGATTTCACAGAGATTTTAACAGGTTTAATACCTTTTGTGACTATGTTATGAGATTTATTTACATTTATTCAACCCCATTGAAAAGCTACTCTTAAGCAGGTGGTGAGCTACTAGTAGCTCCTGAGCTACCTGTTGGAGACATTAAAACATGGTATATGTGACTGGTATATTTTATAGTGCACAAATGCAAACATGATGAGCGTCAAATTGCAATTACAACTGAATGTGGATGGCAAAGTTAGTGTTGAGTGAGTGACTACCTGATTGGAACAGACATCATTGTCACATTCATACACACATCGCCCATAAGGCCCTGTGCGGAGAGCCTCTGTCACCGACTCAATGTCAGGAAGGGAATTGGAACAGATAACCGACACAGGCCAGTCCACACATCCCTGAAACAGAGCATGAAACTTTTACATAACAATACACAGATTTTTCAAATTCTTACTGAAATTGCTAAGGAACTTCAGAGAAAAAAAAAATCTGAATTAGAATCGGTTAATCACATCGGATAATCACAAAATAACACCCCTAAAACTAAAAAAAAGAAAATTCATTTTCCAAAATAACTTTTATAAGAGTCAGAAAAATAGATACAGCTGAAATACATCATTATTGTGACATGATAATTCAGGAGAGTCTAATCAAGGGGGCAACACACCAGGATGTTTATTAGTTACAAAAAGAGACAAAGAAACAAACCTTTTTCACTGCATCAAGGTAGATTTTGCAAGCAGAGTATGGACAGTTTGCCTCTGCAGGGCAGTCTAAACAACGATCTGCTGCTCCTGCAGGCTGGGACCCAAGACCATTCACTGAATTACAATATATATTCTAAAATCTGCACCATTTACCACTGTTGCCAACTTATTTATAGTATACACTTACAGGGTTGTTGGATGCAATGTTAAGCAATTTCTAACACATCACACATTTTTACCATTCGGTGAGTATCCTCTCATAATCATTTCCATAAGTACACTTTGTCTTCCTGCTTCTACTAGCCAATCTGGCTGTAATTGACTAATGCTCATTGCATCAGTAACTATCATTAACTAAAAAGAAAGCAGGCAAACCTTATTTTCTTTGCAGAAGTGGCTTAGAGACCCAAAAGATGAAACTTTTATACACCTGCAAATAACAGTTATCCCAATTAAAAAAAGATTACCAACATAACTATCTGCACTAGAAAAATGTTACAAAATATTTGTTATCTAATATTAAATAGCACCTGCGACCACCGGCCCAGTGATGGATAAGGTCCAAGTCATGGCAGCTTTTAGCCAAAAGGGCAAATGAACTCTGCTCCTCATTCCTCCAGTTCCCTCTGACAAAGGAATGAGCAAAATGATAGAAGCCCACCTACAGCAGCAGAGAACACATTAACAGCTTGATCTGTACAAAACAGAGGCTGTTGCGGATGCTACATTCCAGGCCGTTTGTATGGACTATATAGTGCAGGACAAGATCACACAGATACACTATATATGACTACCAGTTGTAGAAAGGAAGGAGGAAAAGAATAGAAAAGATATTCCACATTGCACATTAAAGAATATGTTTGGAACCTATCCTTAATACAATTAGACTTTTACATACTGGCTCTAGATGTTGTATATGGATCACATCCCCAATGACTCCACTATCAAGCAGCACCTGAGGTGGGGGGATAAGCAATAAGCAAAAATATCCAGTAAATTTCACAGTGGTTTTATAAACCCCATTTGCATTCGCATTTTTTAAATCCATCTTGGTTGATTCAATAATAAGTGGTCAGCTCTAGATACAAATGTATAATCACAATCACTCCTTGCGATTCGATCACTTGCTGAGGAGTTTTGAGATGGATGCGACCACAATAAAACACAAATGTGTTTTGTTCTGTCCTGGACAATGGGAGTTCTGATGAATGTGGTGTAAACAAGGTAAACTGAACACAAGTGGTCAGTATACCTTGGATACATAAATGGTGATACATCTCCACTGACCACTGTGATTAAATCACAAAGAACCATACAGGAATTCTCAAAACAACGCATATTTGAAACTCAGCACTTAATAAAAAATAATCAGCATATAGGTCTACCTTTATTTTGTGGATGAGGGGGTCATATCGGAGAACATGGCATACTGTGAGCATTATGCCACTGTCAATGCACGCTTCCACAATTTCTGTACAGTCCTTTTCTGTCACCTTCCATGTTACACAAACATGTAGAGGACTGTTAGCAAAATGTAGTACTACTAACAGAAGCATAATTAATAAAGATAGGCTACTTTACCGCCATAGGTTTCTCCAATAAGATGTGATAGCCTTTTCTGGCCAGTGCCACTGCAGGGTCCTAGGGAGGAAAGAAGAAAAATTTACAAAACAGCTACATATAAAAGTGAGGTCTTGGAAAAGCCTATACAAGTTTAAAATGACTAAGTACTGCAGCATCCACCTTATGAAGTCGATCAGGGGTACAAATAAATACAGCATCTGCAAACTTCTCTCTCGTTACAATGGATGTCCAATCTGAAATCAAAACCAAAGGAACCAGTAATAGAGTATGATGTTAATATAGTTACAGTGTTACATAGTTAATGTAGTTACAGCCTTTGGGATACTTTGTCACTGGTATAGGTCACTGTATTGCTTACCATCAAATACATTTTTATCTGGTATGTGGTGTTTTTCTTGCAATTTACGTCGAGCAAACAGCCTTGGATCCGCCACACCAACTACCTAGGGGCAAATTGACAAATGGTATTCCGCCACATTAAATCAGATGAATACACAAATTTGTACAAATTACATGTTATAAACCCTAAAGCAGAGTCTCTTTGTACCCGCATCCGGAGGGAGTGAATAGAGGCATAATTTGAGTACGTCTCCCCACGGTTGCCAGCTCCAACCACAATGACATCCACAGGTGATGGCATGGGAACGATTTATCGTCCTACCTGAAACCAGGTATTAGTATTAGAATTGACCAACTGAAGAAACACATGAGACCTGGGTTTTAGTCCAGATTAGACGATGTAACATCATAAATTTACTAATTTTTGTAAATTATTTCTGCAAGTTGTTGTTTTCTGCTTTGTATCTCAACTTGTATATAACTAGACGTGACATATTGTAGAGTGTGTTGCAGGGCTGTAGTCTACGTGATACGCAGGTATACACCGTATAACCACTTAAAGGGTTCTTGGGTTTGCTTAACGTTATACCCAGTAAAATATAGGTTGCAATACTGACAATACTGTAATAGTACAAGACAGTATAACCACTACAACAAACTAGACAACAGCACTGCTGTGTTGTTAGACTGGCGTTTACAGGACTTCCCCTCAAAAGATCCATTAGGCTACTGAGACACCCCAGCGTTCTTGGTCAGTTCCCGAATTGCTGTTTGGTTAACATGATGCACGGAAGGAAAACACCAGTTTCGAAGGGACTCACCCGTTTTTTTTTCTGAATTAAACCCTATACCAGGATGCCCCGACAAAAATTATACTATAACATCTAGGATTTCTACACTACACGAGTAACCGCATGAGAGGGTTATTCGAGGACATAAACCAGAGCCCAAGTATGTCGAGCCGAACGTTGGACTTTGATCTTCCCTAGCCGGAAATAAGCTCTTAAAATGACAGTGGTCGTGTCTGTTGCCTGCGACAGTAACTAGATAGAGAAGCTAGTACTATCTGTTTGTCGTTTTCGATTTGGGAAATCGGATTATTTTTAAAAAACCTACTACCGCTACGCATTGTTTGGTGACGTCAACTGAAAACAAATCAACGATATACCAAAGAAGCGCTTACAGCAACTTTCTATCAACACAAATTTACAGCGCCACCTAGCTTTGCCATTCAAACACTTCATTCCAATTTCATTAAATTGTTTGTCTTCGGTTGGCCTTCTGTTTTATTCTCTTTTATAAACAAAGATAAAGAATAAACAATGGCAGGGTCATTATTTCAACTGCAAAGCAAAATTTCTTCAAAACAAACTATGCAGTTTGTTTAATGACATGGAAATATTTTTTCACTTTCCTTCCCATCTTTAATTACAAAAAACATACCTGTTGAAAAATAGGCTTCATTTATGAAGTATACCAATAACAATTTAATCATCATTGTTCTGTCTGACTGTGGCGAACGTCCTCTATTGATATTGAGACAAATAGAAATAATACCAACAGTATAATATGTATTACATTATCCCTTAATGCCTTCTAAAACCTGGTAAAACATAAAAATCATATCTAACAACAAAAATAGATGCACACAATTTTCATATATATTTCAGATCAATTTGTAGAAGATATTTTAAATGATTGCTTCTGATAGCCATATATTGCAGATTTAAGGGACAATTTTTGATTCATTTTTGAATCATAATTGCGCAGTCACAAATAATTAAATATATTTTCTAGGTGAAATAACTCTTGATTGTTTTACAATATGATTTCTCACTTTGAAATATTAACATACCGCTAGTATACATATATGCATGTTTCTGCATATAAAGTGAGCCTACTGAGCCTTTTTTTTCTGAGGGGTTTGGATGACAAGTTCTCACAGCTTGAGACTATTGTCTGCATTCAATGTGCTAAACCTGTTTTTGTGAGAGTAGTGAACTAGGGTGAAATGGTTTTGTGCAGTCTCTAGTGGACTATGCAGGAGCTGGAGGACTCCTGTTTGATGCGTGCCCTGAGCCTGCGCAACTCGGCATGACTGGACTCCACCTGTAAACCACGCTCTGTCAGTGTCCAGGCTTCGCTCAGCTGCTGCTCGGCATAGCAACGTGAGGCAGCATGGAGAAAGTGCCCAGCCAGCCTCGCCCTTCCCACCTCTGCGTCCACACACTCTAGAGCCCGAACGCGGTGTAACCCCAGTGCTTGGGAGAAGTCCTCCACAGCCAGTTGCTCTCGTGAACAAAGCAGCAGACTGCAGCCGCGACGGCACAGGTCCTCTGTCCACAGTGCGTGCTCTGCCATTGACGAGGCTCCATGCCCTTGGATGACCTTGTCCAGGTCAGCCACGGCTCTCTCGTGTAGAGCCAGCTGGGCAAGGCATGTAGCCCGCTGGCGGAGGTACTGCGGCTTCAGCTCATCCACAGCCCGCACTGCCACAGTAAGCAACGGCAGGGCATACTCCCACTGGCCGTCCTCAGACACTCTACTTGCTTCCTGAGAAGCTGCCTAGGAAAACAACATAAAAATAATGTGCAATAGATAGATAAATAAGTTTACAAACAAACAAACACACACACATTCACCTCCCCCACAAAAGGAATATCCACTACAGTAAACCATAAAAAGTGCAGTGGCAACAATAGAGGAAAAATGAATCATCGCGCTCACAGTGATAGGAGGCTGAGACAACAAAGGTCTAAAAATGTCACAATCAAACTTTCAGCACTCAGAGTTCACTACTAAATCTCCATTTGACTTGTTGTTTTCATACGTCAATTTTTTAACCATAACGACAGCTTATTCAGTTGAAAGAAGGAAATGATACAAATAGAGTTGCCTCTTTATTCACACCAATGCATTTCCTTAGTGAAAGGGGGTTTACTATCTGGATCTGCAAATTCAACCACTGGCTTAAAATGGCCAGGCAACAGAGAGTATGTGACTCCCTGACCGTGTGCATGTTTTGTGCTGCACTTTGAAACCAGTAACACTTCAACTTTACTTGTCCAATGTGTTTCCTGTGTGAAGGACAGACAAGAGGAAGCAGGAAGTCTAGGGTGGACTGTTCTCTCTCGGCCACCTTGGCCAGTCTCTGAGCAGTGCCCCTGAAGTTCTGTTTCCAGGCCTCCACCACCCCCCACCTAGCCTGGGCACTGGCCTCCCGGGGCTCCTGCCCGAACACCTGCCGCAGGTGAGCGCCTGCTGCTTGGACATCACCTGTGGAAGAGATTAGTCAAAGTTTAATGGCACTAGGGTTGGGAACCAACAACCTAGAATCAAGTACTGATTGAATACTTGGTATTGGAACCAACACAGTTTTGATACTCAGAATCAAAATGGGTCAATATGTATTTAAAAAATTAGAAATAATTTGTAAAAGGTTTCAGTTTGACAGCCTCTTGATAAAACAACAACAATAATAATAATATTAATAAACAAAACCAGAAAAATTAGTACCTTTAGCAAGTAAGGTATCAACATAAAGCAAATGGCACCTAGGCTCTCTGCCATCTATTTTCAGCAATGCTGCTCCGACCAAACAAGCCTCCTGTAGATGCTCCACCGGACAGGGAACTGGATTGACTGCTACTATCTGCGAGAGGCTTGTTTGGCAAAACTGCAGCAGCCACTCACAGATGAGTTTCCGTCCCTTGTCTTTCAGGGACAAAATGTCCTGTGCAACGGCCTCTGGGTCCACCCACAGAGCAGCCAGTATGTCTCTGGTACATTCCTGGGGACATTCGATTTGAGGTCACTTCTGAAGGTCAAAGACTCTGTGTACTTAATATAATGATGTCTGGTAAATGGTTAATTGACCTTTACAAACAACTACTGAGTTCTTCATCAGCAGATACAATCTTTTCATTCCACCCCAGAAAACCCCATGAATCATAGCTGAGCCTGAGATTTGCAGTTGCTATGTTTGGATTCAAATCCACCTATTCAAACATCAAGCCCAAAGGTCTGTTCACACCATGAACTACAACCATAAAGATAACTGCAACTATAACAACCTCAACATCAACAAAACCAGATCAGCAAACAAAAGTCTCTCCTCACATTGATGAATGTTACTGTAAAATTCAATGGTTTCTGATTGGCTGTCAGCTTGCTATAATTCTCAGAATCAGTCTGAAAGTGATTCCAACAATACCATTACACACATCATTGCTGTTGACATTCTCATTCATCATAACTACAGCAATAACTATTTACTGTTATAGTTAGTCATAATTCTTGGTGTGAACAGGCCCAGAACTCTCATAAATCACTTTACTTTCTGCTTTTTTACCTTCAGCTTTTGCTTACAGGCTCCTACCCTCAAACCCTCAAAGAAAGAGAAGTCTGATAACACACAACAGCAGCCTCAGTGGCAGTGTTCTGTCAGCTCTATTGTATGTAAGCATGATAGAGTGAGTTGCCAGTTCACCTTCTGTTGGTTTAAGGTAAGGTGGGTGAATGCTCTGCCACAGAGGGCTGGCACATGCCTTGGGTGATCCTTCAGGATGGCAGAGAAGTCAAAGATGGCTGTTTTGCGCTGGCCCAGCAAAGCGTAGCATTTGGCTCTCTCAAGTAGTGGCTCTGTAGCTTCGCCACCTTCAAAGGCAACATTCAGAAAAAAAGTATACGGATTTGCTTCTACTGGTGAAGCAACAGGAAAGAGCTACATTATCACCAAACTAGGCAGTAACAATATCAGATTGTCATGTTTCACAGTATCCACAGCTTGCATATTTCCTGTGGTTAAACACATGTGAGGTCACCTTTGACTACTGTGTGGGTGTTTTATGCTAAGTTTTGTGAGACATATCCGGAGGCTTTGAAAGTGGAATCCTTTGTTCTCTGAAATGATCATCCAAGTTCTCTTAACTGGAACTGAATTTGAATTAGAAATGGACATCCTTCTAATCAAACCTCCACAGATTCCTTGAGGTGCAGAGGTAGAGGTGTGACCAACCTGAGGCCATAATGGCGATGGACAGATATGCCACAGCCTCTCTTATGGTGCTTGTGTCCCTCTGGCCACTGAGTGTGCGCTTAGAGGCTGTGTAGCAGTGTTTATCCATCAGTATGCGATCCTTTGGAGCAGCTACTGCAAGCAGAGGTCGCAGACAGCTGGTGTCGCCACACTGGATCAGCTTCTTCAGCAGCTGTCAATCATGAGGAACAATAATTACTTAAAGCATAACCTTCTAAAATACACAAAACACACACTAAATTGTTGTTTCCTTTTTCATCCCTATTGAAAATGGTATTACATTATACCATCGTCTGTATAAAAAATGAATTACATAATCACTGTTTCTCTTATTGCTATAATAATAAACTCCTGAGACAGCAGTCCAGGTACCTGGTTAGCATCATACAGAAAGCCCCGATGCAGCTGCAGCAGTGCAAGTCGGGCAAGGATGGGGGAGCGAGTGGTGGTGTGCTCAATGGACAGCAGTAGGCGGTACGCCTCTTCCACCCGGCCCAGCTGGTACAAGGCATCTGCCGTGAGGATTTGTGGTGCGTCAGAGCCAGGCTGCAGCTCCATCAAGAGCAGGGCCAGAGCGTGCACTCCTCCAGGGCTCCTGCACTGACCAAAAATGAATAACTCATAGAGAGACAGACAGGTCGGTGCAGAAGTGTTTGGACATTTAGAGACTTTACAATTATAGTGCACAATATAGACTGGTGTACTGTATAGTGTGCATAAACAACTGTGTGACAACATTACCCGTCTTTTGACAGCGAGAGGGAATCTTTCCCCTGTGCTGACTGGGTCTTGTCATCTTGCTGTAAAGAAAAGCCTGAGTCTTTGTCTCTGATGTCCTCAAGTATGGCCCGGCCTTGCTCCAGCAGCACCGTGCACAGCAGCCCACGGTAGTTCCATGGGACAAGGCAGCGCACTGTAAATGCGGTCTCCTGGGGCAGCAGTCCACTTGCGGTCAGGTAATCCAAGGCGGTCAGGTAGTGTGATCCAGCCATCATGCGCAGGAGCCCCCTGCCACACAGGGCACGGACACAGCTGGAGGGGTGGGGCGCCTTATGCTCAATAACTGCCTGGAAGTCCTCCAGTGCCCCCTGATGGTCTTCAGACAGGAGGCGCGCGTAGCCACGGAGTACCTGCACAGTGTTCTGGTAGCTCTGCTGGGATGGTGCAGCCGCAGCCAGCTGGCTACTGATGGAGAGGGCCTCGCGATACTCCCCACGGAGGAGCAGGCAGTCGGCCAGGCGGACTCGCAGTTCCCGACCACCCCCGTCTGGCTCCAGGTGGCAGAGCGTCCGTAGCTGCGCTATCACAGGGTCCAGGAGCTCCACTCCTTCAGTGGAGCGGAGGTCTGGGCGTGCCAGCACAGTTTCCCTGTAGCCTGAAAGCCCCCGCTCAGCCTGCTGGCGGAGCTGAATTTGGGCTGCTGGGCCAGTACCGTTGTCTGAGAACAAATGCTGGAACTGTAGTCTGGCTGTAGCTGGGTGTATGGCAAATGCCTCTCCGAGATCACAGCAAACCTCACTTGCCCGTCCACCAACAGAGAAGCTGGCAGCTGCTCTACCAACCAAAACCCTTGCCATGTTCTCAGCCGGCTTCAAGTTTACCGCCTCATCAACACTTATCTTTTTGTTTCCTTGAGCACCGTACAACTTTATTGCATGGGTGAAGATTTCTGCACTTCCTTCAAATTTGCCAATGGACAGCAAGAATTCACCTTGCAGCTCTTGTACCTTTGGGTCATCTGGTGAAATGGCAATTAAGAGCTCGAGGATTTCAGAGCTCTTCATTGGATTGCTATCTACTAGATCAAATGTTTTACATTCAGTCACATTTTGAATAGAGCGTGTAAGGCAATTCTGAATATAATCTGAAAATGCTTTTAGAACTTTTGGAAGATGATGGGCTTGCCTCAGCTTCATGAGTCTTACACATTCAGACTTATGCCCCTGAAATGCTTTCAAATAGTGCCAAAGAGCCTTTGGGCTGTTAGGGTCTGAGAGAAAACTGGCAAGTGCCTGAGTGAGCTTTAAAATTAAAAGCCTACGTCCTGTGCTGGCAGGTATGCCTTTCCCATTGAGGAGGGAGGTGCAGCGAGCATAAATCTCCTCTGAACCATGGTTTGCCCTCTGCAATATACTCTCCATTTTGAAGAGTGAGGCAGACAGATTGTTTGGACAGAGTGTCGACAAAAACACAGCTGCAAGGCCCTTGTTGAGTCCATCCATTGACTTCTGTACATCCTCTTCACCATCGAGCCACGTCTCTAGAACCTTAACGACCTTTGCTACACTGGATCCATCCAGACCTCTCATGTGAGCCACAGTGGAGCCTGCATGAGTTTTAAAGGCAGTCATGTAACAGGCTGCGGCTTTCATCACACAGCCAGCAGCCACCAGTTCGTCACCTTCTCGACATAGCCCTGTAGTTGGCGCTTGCTGATTGGCATATCTAGTTGTCATATCTAGTTTTTGTATTCTTCAAATGTAAAATCATATGGCATCATCCCTAGTTCAAGAGGTCCTCTGGTTCTGTCCACCAAGTCCACAAGATGTCAGTTGACACTCAGATTGAAGGGCCTTCCTGATGGAAAGAGGGTATAGTCTATTTTTTCACAAACGGGTACACCAGACATACAACACCACCACCACAGTGCATAAGAGTTTTGTGTCAAAGTTTTTCATTTCTGTGTGCATCTCTGTATATCTGTGTGTCAGGGAGAGAGAGAGAGAGATGTGGAACCATGCGTAAGCACTACTCCAGGAACTCGTAGCTCAGTTACAAATGCACTCATACTTTAATTAGACTAATTAATGACAACGGCAATACCAGGTTTGGGTTCGCTCTTAAAACGGTTGTCAAGATAATCTTTTAACAGTGTAGGCTAATCTAAAGATGGCCATGTCAGTTGAAGTAAGGTTGTTTCGCTGATAAACTGTCTGATAGCATGAACTAAATTGGCAAGTAAAATGAAATGAGAAGTTGATAACAGTAGGCTAATTACATAACAGTGCGAAAGCTGGAAATATAACTGAATAATATTTACCTTTCCTGATGGTATTTTGTTCTGTTGTTTCCCCTAGTAGACAAACTTCCGTAAATGAAGCTAACTTTATATGCAACTCCCATGTTTGAAATATGATAGCAAGGTTAGCTGGTGCTACCGAGGATATAGGGCATTTTGTTATATCCAGGTTCTCTTGTCATTGCCATTACAAGCAGATAAAGATGATTCTACCATTATGTAGACTGATAACCTGAAATTACCTAATGGAAGAAGTTGTTTGCAAACGGTAAAAAAAAACCATATCGTTACATTAGCAAGCTGATTAACCCAGTCTGACCAGGTGGCAGCAAACCTATACTCTGTTGCTAGGGCATTATCAAACAGTCATCAGTCAAGGCATTAGTTTCTCGCGGCTTTTAACCACAAGGCAAGAAGGCATAGATCTGTTCGGAATGTTTCAGAACGTGTGGGCGAAACCCAGGCATCAGGTGTTTTACTCTTCAAAACAACAAATTGTCCCTTCAAGACACAGATGGACAGACATATAGATAGATGTAGATGAGATAGCTACTTTTTTTATTATTGTATTATCGTACAGCACATTGAAATTTGTGTGGGAAATGCGCTAAATAAATAAACTTGCCTTGCCTTAAAAAAAAAAAAATAGACATAAAACTTGTTCAATAATTTATTTAACACATCCAACTCAGTTAAAAAATACAGAAAAAGCAACCTCATGTATCTGGCAGCCTGAATGATAATCTGCAAATATTTGCTACAGTGGAATTTTTTTTTCAGTCGCTAACAAACATTAACCTATACTTGAAATCATTTTTCTAAACTCTTATTACAGCAAAACACCTACATCACACAATTAGCCAAACAGTAAGTTTTCCTATCAGAAGCACATTTTGTTAACAAAACACAGACAATCTGGTTCAAAATCAAATAATTGTACCAAACACAAGCATGTGTTTTTTTTACACAGTGAACATGTGGTGAGTCAGAATATACTGACTTTGAAAATGCTAACAAGTGATGGCATTTCTGAAATTACATTTCAAGTCATGACTTCATGGACTACATTAACTTCAAAACTGCTGTTCCATTTACTTACAGTAACCACCAATTGTATTTGTGTGAGTGTTTACAGTGTGTACAATTTCTAAAATGAGTTACTCATTTTACATTACATAATTAATTTTCCATAGAAATTCTTCAAGAATTGTTGCAGATGCACAGGCCTACAGTTATTCCCAGCTGCTAACATGCTTCTCTCCAATCTAATCACTTTTTTCAAAACCTTTCCAACCTGTCCAATTGTAATTGAAAGTGAAGATTGTTTGTCTATTTTTCCTTTTCTGTTTTTTTTCTTGATTATCTGTTCAGTGTTCATTCAAGAATTATCATCTATGATTATCTTCTCTGTTATTGCCTTAGTTCGGCTGTTGCCAAATGAATGGTTTTGTACTGTATTTAAGACTTTGGATATTAGATTTCCATTTCTGGCACACTGTGTGTAAGCATTTGCAAATGAGACATAAAAGATACATAATTTTGGTGTTGGGGTGATCCTGTATGCCAAGAAAATGTACAGTGTGAAAAGAGCAAGAAATGTGTCAACCATATGGCCAGAACAGACCGATGGTGTGCAAATTGTATTTAGAGTCTTTTAGAGGATGATTGGACAAAAGCTTATTAGCGATTGAAAAAAACTGTAAACTGTAGGCTTACATCTCCGCACTCAGCTGAAATGTTGCCTAGGCCTAAGATACTTGCCCCTGGAGTATCTACTCCATAGCAATGTATCTGGTGATCTGGGCACATCTGCAGGACCAAATGCCTATTTTCTGAGTTCCAAAACCTCCTTCAAGCTTCCTTGAAGAACACTATAGATAGACTACAGCTGCAGCTGCCTTTACTCAAGCCTATTTTAGGCTTACAATATTCTTGGAATAATCATTGTAATTACACAATATGTATACATATTTGACAACATTACAAAATGACAAACACAGCAAAAATGCAAGTCTTATCCAGTAGGCTATTACATTATTGAGAACATCACAGAGTAACATGGACACAGCAATAAAAAGTCAGTGTAATAATTTCTCATTATCGCAGTTATCAAGATGGCTGGGAAGTGGTGTGTAAAATCGTCTGTAGTTTGTCACGTAGTTTCTCCGCACAACCTGAAAGGTCCATGGAGTGTAAAGTTGAGTACAGACTCTCCAGATTCGAATTGCTTCCCTGACTCCACAGACGTAGCATTTGATATTGGCGCTCCAGATAGGAAGTCCCAGTCTCCATCTCCACACGTTCAATCTCCTCGTCGGGAACCGAGAGCAGGCGAAGGAATTCTTTCCAGCGTCGTACAGGCACCTCCCTGATGATGATGTAAAGTACCTGGGCCTCATATTTTGAGACTGCAGAGGTAAAAAGAAAGATTATACAGAGTATTGTTTAATATTTCAAAAATACATGCTTAGAGACCTTGTCCACTGAGAGAGAAGTGAATGAAGAAAAAGAAACAGTAGGTTTAGAGGGTCCCAGAGGAAGAAGGGTAAAACAGCGTCTGTGTAGAGAACCGGCTACTAATTTTTGCAACTTTGTCATTAAAAAATGCAGCAAAGTTGTCAGTTGTCTGCTGTAAGGTTTTTTGCAGGAGGTGGAGATGGTGGATTTAGTAGAGATTTGAAAAACTGGAAAACTGTTTCAGGTTGTCAGTAGCATTGTGAATCTTGTCATGGTAAAAAGCAGAAGTGACACTGGATGAGAAAGATCATGGCAATGCCTGGAACAGGGATGGGCATTCAATTAAATTTACTTAATTGATCGTTGGAAGAATCTTCAATCAATTTCCGAATTATCATTCATATTTTTATATTCAATTATTTTATATATATTAAAAATGCAATGAAAATGCAAAAGTACAGAGTGTTTTTCCTCGAAGAGATCTTTTTTACAAGAAAAACAAAGCTTGTGGCAGTTAAACTGGACATTCAATGCTGAGGCTAAACTTGAAAATATGTGCTGTGGTGCTCTAAAGCAGCGGCGCCTGCAGCTGCGAGCCAGCGCTCTTAAACACAATTAAACTGACCCTTGTTTGTTCCAAAACAATAATATTACTAATAAAAAACACATGTTAAACCAGGGGTCGGCAACCTTTTTGACATGTTGTGCCAAAAAGAAACGGTCTTATTCGTTTGCGTGCCAATCAACAGACCGATTGTTTTTAACTACGCATAATGGGGCCATATTTCCAACATGAAAATGAAGGAAACCAAACAATAAAGGAATCCAAATTAATCATTCTAAATTCTATACATTAAAATCTGCACAACAGGCTGACTTGCATAATGAGAAGTGCAATCTTTAATTGTGATTCTCTCATCTAACAGTTAGGCCTGCCCTTTAGAAGGCCTACCTTCCTCTGCCTTAAAAATCATTGCTAGCAGAAAACTTACTGAAAGGAAACATCGTATTTTAACAGCTGTTCAGGTAGCCTACATTTTTCTAAAAAAAGTTCCTTTGTTTTTGTTACATGAACAGGTTCAAAGCCTTGAATTCTGAACACTCCTACTGATTGGATCCTCCTCCATGTCATTTTGTGTTCTGTCTTATAAGTACGCTGGAGGTTGTATAACTACAAACAAAACTTTCAAAATACAACAAGCACACACCACTTCTATCCATAATATCCAAAAGGGATATGTCTGAATGCCCAACCGTCCAGGCAACTGCTGCGCAACCAGTAGGGTGTATTACCATCTGTAATACTACAGAAGACACATCCTATACACCCTATAATGTAGACTACCTTAACAGCATATGAGATGGCCGAACTTTCTCTAATGTTTAAACACAAGGAATGCATCATTGTTGTGTGGATGAGTTGTACTTATATACGGCTTTGTAATGATGGCAGTGAATGAGTCATTTTCGAATTCAAAATTATCCCACGCCACACTTTGCCATGACCTCTTCATCATTACTTTTCTACTAAATCTACGGAAACTCGCAGGTAACTGAGTATGGCATCATAGATTGGATGAATTATTAGTTTTATGCCATTTGTGCTATTAATGAACAGTTAATTAATCATGCATTACATTAGAATTAAAACTTCAAGGAATTTCCTCTGATTGCAACCATTTGCCCTCCATTAAACAATTCTCTGGTTCACATTACGTGATGTGTGTACTTTTCCTGCAAGATGGCAGTGACAGGAAGATAAGACAGTTCAGGTGAGACCCTGATAAAACCATAACCAAAGCCTTCTTGGTGTTTTAAAAAACTCCAGTGTGGATATGTCTGGCCAAGATAAAGAACAATCAAACTTAAAGACTCAACTACAGATATAATTTTGCTCTTAAACAAAAGTAAGAGACTCATGTCCATGCAGACAAACACCCTAGGTTGCTTCAGAGATGCCGTTTCACTTTAAGTTTACAACAGAAAATCCGGGCTGTCTGACAATGTCTTTCTGAAACTGTGCTGTTTCAATGTACACATTCTCAGGTGCAATGTAATCTTTGCTTGTTTGTGGTCAACGCATGCATTTTCATCCTGTCAGGTGTGCACATGTTAAAACAGGAAATGAACTTGTGCACCCACAGTGAAGGAAACAACTATAGGCTAAATGTGCAAAAAATAGCAGACAGTAATTTACAAAATTTAGTTCTGTTATTGCCTACAAGTTTAATGCCCACCTGCAATTGGCCTACTTTGGCCTATTTTGTCTTTTCGACAAAATATAACCATGACGACTTGCAAGTAATGCAACAGTGTCGGTCACTAGGTCTAAATGAAGCCGCACAAACTCATGTGCTGTCATATTTACAACACAAACTGAATTACATTAATATATGTCATGCCCCCATTTGGCCTACTCTCTGGTGAATACCAGAAGACGTTCACATGCACACTAAAAACTTTCAAGTGTGCACCAGGAACTTTTGGTGCACACCAGAATCTTTCTTTCTTTCTTTCTTTCTTTCTTTCTTTCTTTCTTTATTTATTTTCCCCATGTCTCTTTAGGGGTTCAGTGGAAGCCAAACCTCAAACTAGCAGAAGTGGACTAGGACATAGTGGTAGCTGCTATAGGTTTGTATAACTTGTGAGGATATTTTGTTCACACCTCAAGTTTTTCAAATCTTCACGCTTCCACAGCAACAACTCCATGATATTAATCTCTCACTCATGTACACGCCTACAGTGGTAAAAAAAATCTTACCAGATGCATGATGGTTTTGTAAGAAAACCTGCTATATCTAGGTAAGAATCTGTGCACATGGAAACACACACCCTTACTGAGAGCTATCTTCTTTCACACTCCATTTTTATGGTAGATCTTGTCATAATTACTCAGAATTAACAAAGGCGTACTTTCTATAGAAGCTTTAACTTCCACATTGGAGCACAATGTTCTTCACAAAATGTTTAAAGCAGATAGGCCAAGGCTAGGCAACAAGGGGCTTCGAGGCAACCTGCACCAGTATCTTGTTTGGTCAAACCAGTACATAAGATTCCCAAAATATGAATCTGACTATAAGGCTTGTGTAAGCAATAACATTAATCATTGCCAGTTTCCTGGGTACTTAAGCCACACAAGCACTCCTCATATAATAAAAAACTGTGATATCAAATCTACTAAAAATACAGAAAGGGAAAGCCACACATACATGCATGTTGACTGCTCAGAAGCATGGGGGAGGAATAGTGGCCTCTATACTCATTTTTGATCAGGCTTTGGGTACATGGGCCCATTTGACTTTCCTCTGAAGGTTGCACGGGCGGTTCAAATTCAGGGGCAGATGGTGCTGCTATTTTCACTTCCTTTAATAGGTTTGGAAAGCCCTGTAAGAGACAGTAAAAGGATTTTAAAAAGAAGGTGGCACTAAAAAATAAAGCAAAGCCTTACCTGAAAGATTATACCATTATGATTTCATTACATGCAACAGTCATTACCGTATTAGCCCAAATATAAGATGATGAATTTTTGTCCTGTTAATACTTCTGAAAAAAGAGGGATCGTCTTATATTCGCAGACTAGTCAAAAATAGTGAAAAAAAAAGTTTTTTGTATTAAATGAACCAGCAGCATCTCATTGGCCTGCAACCGTCACGCAGATGGAGAGGTAAGAGATTGTCTTAAACAAATTCAAAACTAGCCTTGAGTGGTGTAAAAGAATGACTGGGTTTACATGCACTTCAGTATCCCTTGACCCAGCCTTGATAATATTCAGGATATGGTGTTTAAATGCACACAAATTGCGGCACAATGGGTTGTCACTGCGTGACTAAATGAGTCTTGCACAGCACCTGCACAGACTTTGAGAAGGAACTGTCTTTTCAGCAGTAGTCTATGATCAAAAGGTTGAAAATCAGTTACTGTGCAGTGGAAATGAGAGAAGTGAATCACTGTTATGTTTGAGTGTCTTGCAATCAGAGCCAACTTGCCCCTTTGACACATAAGGGTGTAGCCTCTATGCAGACCTCTATGGGTAATGCATGTGGTTTTCTGCCTTGTAGATAGCCTACAGTGTATTGTTTGCACTTTAATGGCAAATTATGATTCATATGGTAGCCTACTATTCATTCAACTTACATGTGACAAAAGTATCTACTTTAAAACACAATTTACAATATAAGGCAAAAAAGTTTTCTGGGTTTTTTTTCCCCAAAAAATGAGTCTGAAAAATAGGGATCGTCTTATATTCATGATCATCTTATATTCAGGCCAATACGGTCATTTTATTTTCATACTATCAAGTTAACATTGGGAATTCAGTGCATTCTAAAGGTCCTCTGGCTTCTGCTGAACACTTCAGAGTGTACATCATTTCATAATACTCTAATTAGCCTTTGCTGATTTGAGCTATTATTTCACACAATGTTTATTCTGTACTTTTTCATTTATAAAACAAATACTTCTGTAATACCGCCACAGGAAATATTACAAAACAGCACAGGTATTCACCCTCCATCAGACACAAACATAACTATTGTACTGTATTTTTTATTTTTTTCAAAAACACAGGCTGCAACAAACCACTGCTTGAATGTGGAAATGATTCTCAGAGTGGCAGTTTTTAGCTATGCCAACCACAAAAGAGATTACTGACCTGTGGAATGGCTATGGTGATCTGATCCTGATCTGTTGAGCAAGAAATGTTATTTGCACACATCATATTTCAAATGCAGTGACATTTAGTTTATAATCAATCTCAGAAGATGCACATGCCTGAAGGAATGAATATTGGCTATTTACAGGTTCATAAAAAATATACAACTTATCTTGTAAAGCCATATATGCAATCATTTTTTTCCAGAATTGACTTGGAAAACTCCATCCTACAACCAATCAGGACTGGGTTCCCTTGTCATGCAATGACAGATCAATTTGATTCATTATTTATCCCCTGAGCCTGAAGGGAAGAGGTCTCATAGTGATTTTAAAATAAGTAGATATATGTATTTGTGGTGGATTTTTGTGATTTATCATCCTGGTTATTAAATGCCTATGCAGGGGTACCTAACAGGTGGATAGGATGACTGCATTGCAGTGCTATGTCATATATGTGTGTGGCAAGGTATGTAACACCTGGGTTATAAATACCTAAGTGTTGAAATGAATCTAACCAGTTGATCTTTCCAAGTTAACATTCAAAACAAATTTGAAGGATGTGCCACATTATCTTCTTGATTTCAAAACAACAGACATGTGGTCACATTGAAATTTTACTTCGACCTTCAACCTCAGATCTCAAATCAGATAATCTTTCATCCAAGTAAACATTTGGGCTTAGTTTGGAACAACAACTTCAGATATAGTGAATGCAACCGTCTTGGTCACACAAACTCAAAATCAAATCAGCTAATTTTGAAGTCCAACTAAATATTCATATCAAATGTTGAAGAACCTGCCTCGAGGCATTCTTGATGTATCGTATTGAGAATTGGAAGTAAGATTGTATTGTTGTATTGTTAAGTTGTTTGTCAGAAGTAGGACAGATTAATTCTGATATGTCAAGTAGCACAGCCAATCTCAACCAGAAATACCTCCTGCTTATTTCGATCATAATCTTCTATCACATTAACAACAACTAATGACATGTTAACAGGGCTGAGAGTTGACTTTTGCCAGAGTGGGTCCTTATGTTTCTGACTGCCCATGTCCATTTAAGGGGTCTGTGATGTAAACAACAACAACAAAAAAAACTGTCTGACTGGCCTTGCCATCTCACCTCCTTGCTTTGACATCTGTGTGATTTTATTTGTGTCCTCATGACATTGGTCTGGCAAATTGTTGTTTTTTTCTTTTGAAGTCCAACAGTGTTTTCTCTCACAATGAGCAAGGCATCTGATGCTGATCAGCAGCAGTCCCACCAGCAGTAGCAGTATCAACACAATCACAATGACCAAAATGGATGATCTGGCTGCTTAAAAAAAGATTAACCTTAGATTACTGCAAATGTGATTTATGTATACACAACAGACAGCTTTGAATGTATGAAAGCACCAAACTTACATGCACAAATGTCACTGTCTTTACAATGAGGTTTATCACAGTTTTGCCTGCAGTAAAAGAAAGCAAATTAAATGATGCTGTTGAGCCATTTTGCAGGTAAGCTGGTAAGGTCCAATGAGGTCTCATCATAGGTAATTTTCTGGCATTGACGTAGCCAACATACCTGTATTTTAATAACTACCTAGTGTGCCTGTGTACCCCTGGAGGAGAAGTGGACTGCTGTTTTGAGTCTCATTTGGCTTTTTAGAGTGCTCTGCAGATCTTTCTTGTGTCTTCTTGTTTTGTCTTTTATTTGCCATGCACTCACAGTGCACATTTCCATCACGCATCCTCATTGACATACTGATTGTCACTCTGACATGGACATGTAGTCATTAGACATATCAAAACCAGCCTTTTGGCCTATGTGGCTTATCCATTAATATAAAGGATTTTTAACTAAGTACCAGAGTGCATCGGGTTGGACTACTTACCGTACAAAGACATTACTATTAGGAAATTCTAACGCAGGAAAACCACAACCCACTAACCCAAATGTGTGCTGACACAAGAGTTTCTAACTACAGCCACAAATCATGTTTCATTTTTGTAGGACACAGCTACATATGAACAAAAAATACTTACTCTTGACAAAATATGCAATTCCCAGTTTGATCCATGTAGGTGCCATTTTTGCATTTCGGTGTCTCTGGGCATTCTGGACCTCAGAAAGGGAGAATCCACTAAAATGTTAACTCAATAAAAACTTCTGTATATGTAAAACTTTAATATTATTTAATATCTACTGCATTACTGCACCGAAGGGATTATCCAGAGTGAATCAACTTGTAGCCCGGCAGCCGACGCTAACTGATGAGGGCAAAAAAGTTTGGTTTCCTTTTGCCCCCATCAGTTAGCGTTAGCTGGCAGTTTGAAAAATTCAGTCTAAATTGTACCAAATGCTACCGACAGCACAATGTAGCCTTAAAGAACAGGGACTCTGAATTTTTCCTTTAACTTACTATGTGGACTGGAGAGTACGTACAACAGTTTTGGGTTACACTGATGACTTTAAATATCCTTACATTTTGAGTCATTACAGTCCTTACATGACTGACAAATTAGACGACCAGGGACTGCCTTGTTATTGTAGTGTCCATCTTTACAACGGCAACGACGGTCCTGAGTGGGCTTGCAGGGGGTGTCTTCAATTTGGTTAACTGGCAGAAATGGGTCAATGTACAATACAAGAATAAGTGTAATTATACTAATACTAATACAATTACTGCTAATAATCATAATACAGTTTCATACATAACATAGTTTACAGTTACATACAGTTTCTATCCCAAAGCCGCCACCATACTGAACTCACATGTGCGCTGAGGACTGTTTGTATGAGGACTGAGATTATGTATGAGGGTGAGTGTCTGTAGTGAAACCAGGGGAACCGCTCTGACACACCATCCCCATGTGCATTCCCGTACAGCTGCCTAGCCCCCCCCCCCCCCCCGATCCATATTTGCACTGATTGTTATTTATTTGTTTTCTTACCTCCATCAGTACACTACCTCAATACACCGTATGCTGCTTGCCAGTTTGTACTCATGTCTGTCGTATCTGTTATTGTCTGTCTGGGTACTCAGTGGCTTTACATAGCTAGGTGTTTAGGTACATAAGTGTTTATACTGTGTATAATGACAATAAAGGCTCTCTATTCTATTCTATTCTAATGTACACAACAATTCTGTGCCATACAATAGTGTCAGGACAGTGCATTGAAGAAAAATAAAATGTCACCAACACTGATACTAGGTTCAAAGAGTTGAAGCGCATACATCTCTCTGAGACTTACACACAACTAAAAATTTAGTCACACAAGACTCAAGGAAATGACCCCCGTATAACCAAAGCGATTACCTGTATAACCAAAATACTCCAGTCCATTTCTCAGTTGATTGAAAATAGTGGAGACATCGGCAACGGGTTTTGGTAAGCCATCACAATGTTTTTGATAATCAGATCACAAACTAGTGAGATATTTATTCCCTTTGATGGTGAAGTGCTACCTAGCGTTCATTGACACTTGCACTGAAATAATATTGATATGGTAGCTGGGGCTTGTAAGACCTTGTAAGGGCTTTGTAAGACCCTTGTTAGGCGAGTGCCATTAATGCTCTTGTCTGGAGATGAGCCCATTGCAGCCCATTTCCGAAAATCCAGGAACCAATCACAATCACTTATCTAGGGGCGGGCTTTAAAGGTTAAACAATGGATGTGTATCATCATTTAAACTGAATAACAACTGCATTTAAACCATTGTTTACATAAAGAATTTTGCTGCACTTCTGAAAGGTTTTTCAGAAAACCGGAAGTTTTACACTTCAGTTTAACTTTAAATGTCATGTTGGTTATGTCCCTAGAAATGGGATGTCAATCACTCATCTCCAGACCCACTCATTCTCAATTGAGGTGCATTCTGGATTTACTCAGGTTAGGGTGCTCCCTTATTATGTGATGTTTATGTGATTAGTGCTGAGCAGACAAGGCTGCTACTCTGACAACAGACATAAGGCAAAGCCAAACTCATTCTTCATTAAAGAGCCCAGACATCAGTACATGCTAGCAAAGTTGAGGGTTGAGAACACAATCTCTAGTGAACCTACAAGCAAGAAAAGTATTGCTTCAAACACTAGTGAGGAAATCACTGTTTAGTTGAGGGTGAGGGTTTCAGATCTACACAGTATCAGATAATGAATTAAACTGAACAGACCCAGCTTAGATCTATGAATAACTGAGACAACTGTGAAAGTATGATGGAGAAATCAGGGGTTGCTTACCTCCATCATCACATACTGTACACCGCTGACAAATCTCAGAGGCTTCTTCACAGGCTTCTTCACTGAGGTAGTCCACATTGTCACCTTTGCAAATAGGCATATCGTATGGGTTGTAATAGTCTGTGAAGGGTGTTAAATTAGTAAAGGGCTCCCGCTTATAAGCTTATCATCAGTTTGACATTAATTAACGCTTGTTAGCTTACCAGCAGGACATGTCATACAACACACTGTTTTATTCTGAATAAGTGTTTCATTACAGCACTCCTGATCAGAGAAAGCACTAATGATGGTCAAAACCTATGGAAAAAAAAAACATGTTATCCTAATGGAATACTTTGCCTTTCTTTAACTTGAAAGTTAAAGTGGAAGCAGTGTCAAAACAAATTGTGAAGATCAGATTTACTTCCTATTCTGTCGTCATTTAAAGTTAACTAATAGGCTAATAAATAATAACATTAAGTAATAATAATATTAAGTAGTAGTAATAATAATAATAAAAATAATAATAACTATTATTATTATAAAATAGGTACCTACCTCAAATATGAACCAAAGCCTGTTAATGATCCGTTTCATCATAAGTAGCAAGCCTACAGACTAAATTCCAGGTAAAACGTGAGGTTAAACCAATGTGAGAAGTGGAAGTGGAAGCAAGTAAAGTAAAATAAAATAAAAAATAAAATAAAAATAAAAGTGATCGCAAATTAACAAAACGTTTTTACTTACATGCCTGGAGATTGCATCTAACCTGTGAGAGATACGCGGCAGGCTATCTGGTAGGTATCCTCGTTAACAGGCGGACGCAAAATACTCTCATGATGGAATGTTTGACATGTGCTAAATTAAAGAGAGCAAGAGGAAACACGTCACAGGAAAACCTCATGTGTAGCTTATGATTCCCCATCATCTCAGCGCCCTATGTCGCAGGACTGTCCTATATAAAGGAATAAGGAAGTTTAGCGTTGAAGCCTGAATAGCATCAAGTCCAACAGTCACTTTGATGGAAGTTAATCCTCCCTGAAGTTGAGCCAGGTATGCCGATTTTTTTCAGGGGAAACTAGGCCTATTCTCACGTCACAAAAATGCATCATTAGGCTAAAACGTGTTCGAATAGCCTATTCGCGGGTCATAATCTTAAAAGAAAAAAAGAACTGGAGTCTATCATAAGTATACTGCTCTGCGAGTCGCAGGGCAATAGAGACCCCTGGTGGACATTGAAAGCATCCGCCTCTACTAATCTTGACTCCAGTTTGGTACTGCTGTGGGCCTACTGAATCAGATAATCTACCCTGGCTCGATAGATCTCCCATAGTGAATTAATGATCTATATAAAAATGCAAAAATGTAGACTTATAAGAACCCAGCAGTCATTCCTTCGTTTCCAAACGACCTCGACCTAATCTTAGATCGTTGAGATCACTGGTTTTACACACACACACACACACACACACACACACACACACACACACACACACACACACACTGCTTTCTTTCGGATATTTTACAAAACTTTACATTTTAAGTCTTGCTGACATACCACAGCGAGCTGAGGCTCCAAAACTCTGTGCTGCAACACCCAGAAGTGAACAGCAGGCGACCCGGAAGCTCTGAACTCTGAGACAGACAGAAAGAATATCAAGCTTTTGCTGTAATAAAGCTGTGCTTGCGAGGGAAATAAATCAGCAATCGGGATACCAGGTCTGTGATTGACATCCCAGTTTCTATATATAAATGCCACCTAGAATTGTAACAATATGTTGTCCCCTCTAATAGTTCTGAGGGGCTTTTGACGCCCATTTCAATCGTTACAAAGTTGCAAATGACTAGCTGCGATTTTAGAATTCATCGTGCGAGCGTTTATCCGAATCAATTGTCTTGTCTTGCTGTGCCGTGCCGTGTACACATATTAGATGATTTGGCTGTTGTTATTCCAAATAGCTCACCCAACCTTGTCCCTTATCAGCGTCGGTGCAATTTTGCAAGGCATGATTGTTGTAGTAGGAAGTGTCATTTTTTTCAAGCAGGGGCCGGGCAATTCAAACGCGCTATTCAGTAAACAATCGTTCCTTCGTTAAACACAAACATAGCCTTCACAATGTATCACTGGTTGTATCAGATATAATGATATGTATAAAACAAATCTCTGGTACATATGAATGGGTTTTAAATTTGGACCTGCAGAATATGGCGTCCTTCCTTATAAGACAGGCTGCCATTTTTGTTTTTCTTTTGTCTGATTTTTTGATAAAAACTGACGCGTACGTGTAGGACACAAAAAATAGCACGATGATTGTGATGGCACCCAGTCTGTTTTCATCAGTTACAAGAAAATGACATACGGAGCTCGAATAAGGTGCTAAGTATAGAAGTTGAGTTTTAAGTGAGAGAAAAGGTCCCGGTTTTACAGGGGGAGATGCACACTTTTGGGGTTGGTACAACGTTAGTCATAGTTAGCTACGCACCCACTAATTTTGCCATGTAGATTTTGAGCATAGGCTTATTTGGCTAACGTTAAGTTACCCCTTATCGTCATTGAGTCGGCATGAAGTTTAAACGCGCCTTTTAGTCGGCAGCCACGTCGGCTACATGTGTAACGTGATGCATGAAAGGTAGCAGTTTAAACAATGTTACTCGTAAGGTGACAGGCGCATAATATGCAGTTGTGTCGACTATAAGTTGGCTATTCGTTTTAATATAGTGTAGCTAGAATGTCAGAGGTAGAATAGTCTACGGGCCCTGTGGTATTAGTGCAGATGGACAGCTCTCGTTAATCATAAGTTAAAAAAAATAAAGACTTTTAGTGATGTCGTTTGACATTGTCGTGTTCATACTGTTTATAAGTTGGTTTTCCCTGGCGAGCAAATAAATAAATAAATAAACAACTCCCCTTTGAGTAGCAAGTTCAATATTCATTCTCGTTCTCAATTTTGGCTGCTCTATTGTGTTGGCTTGAATATAGACAGACTTTGGCAAAACACAGCTGATGAATGCAATAGACTATTTAAAGCTGGTACTCTAAAGTCGGTATGGTTAGCTAATGCATTTCTATCTTTCAGCAGAGACCTATTTAAAATAATTAATAATTTTAAAGTTATCATCAATTCTACACAACACTTTGTTTTGCAGGATGGCAGAGCCTCGATTTAATAATCCTTATTTCTGGCCTCCACCTCCTTCAATGCCTGGTCAGGTGAGGACCTCTTTCATTTGTCTCCAATCACTGGAATTAATCATCTGTCATCTCACTATGTCATCATACAACATGCTACTTAAGTTTCACTAGTGTGTTTGTCATGCTGGCACACCCATCTTCCCTCTTTTGGTGGTTAGTCATTCTGTACTACCGTAAGCTAGATGCTAAAGTTGTAGCCCATTATTATTCTAGACTTAATACTCTGGCTTTCATGTATTACTCGGTGCATTTAGCACTGGCAGAATAATCACTAATGTGAACACTCAATTGCATGTGCTACATTCAGTGCAGTTAAGAATGTGCCTTCTACCCGCTCCCAGTCAGATTTGCCTGTATACAGATGGTGGCTGCACAGTGGTCAAATATGTCCTAGATTATTGTTTATTTAGAAATAATTATTACAGGAGCCCACACAATACACACATAATTTTTCTAATGTATTGAATATTCTAATTTATTTTCGTGGCTTAGCCTGGGAAACAGACCCACATCAACCAAGATGTAGGGTCTGGCAATAAGTGATTGACCTCACTTGACCTCCCAACAAGAAATGTGAGGAAAGGTCCAGACAAATCACAGGTCAATTTCATCCCAAAAGCTTTCATACCAGCAGAATCGACTTAAAGGAACATGCCACTGAATCTATATCCCATCATCATAAATCATTCATAATTTTTCTTCTTCGGATTATATTACTTTACCATTCCACTGCATACAGTCGGCTCACCTGATCTTTTACTGTTGCTGGTGTGCGCTGTAGTGCCTACTATCTCTTAGCTCAGCACAAAAACCTCATGACTCTTGCAGCTGGATAACCTGGTTCTAATCAACAAGATCAAAGAGCAGCTGATGGCAGAAAAGATCAGGCCCCCGCATTTGCCACCCACCACTGTTCCCTCTCAGCAGACCCTGCTGGTTGCCTCTCCGCCTGCCGAAGCCGGCCAGCATGTGATGTCTCTCCCCAAGCTGCAGCAGGTGCCTGGCCTCCAGGCCCACAACCCCACGTCGCAGCCCGACATTGCACTGCATGCCAGGCCAGCCTCTAGCACTGTTTCAGGTACCATATTCCCAGCACCACAGAGGTACAGGTCTCAGTTACTTTGAAAGAGATTTAAATCTCTCATCTCAACATCCCATTGTGTTGATTTGTTACATGATGAGGTGCACAGAGGTTAAGCAGCAGAGGTGTTTAATGCTCAATACCCAGTGTAGGGGTGGGAATTGATAGATTTTCATCTATATCAATGCCATTGTCAATTCTGCGTATCAGTCCAATTCTTTATCAATTCTCCTATCATTTCCTTACTGTTAGAAGGTAGTCAATGCAGGTTTTCAGTATCAGCACATAGGCCTATAATGTAGACTATACTATTAAGGTGACCATAGCAACTTATTAGAATGAGATACACCATGTAGAACTGTGTTACCTAATTCAATTTTGTATTTAGACAGACCCATTGAGTAAAGTCTAAAAAAACATAAAAAACAAAAACAAAAAAACATGGTGGCATTGATAAAAGGAATTTATTATGCCAGAGGCATACAATTCCAGTGAATTGAAGCATTCGATTCCCTGTGATTCCTGGTTCTCAATTCCAACCCCTAATCCAGTGAGCACATACTGGTAACCACCTGATCTATCTGCAGTACGTTGTGTAAAATTGTCTGCTAATTGGGCTTGTGGGCTAGGTTATGTAAATGTGAACGCAGTGAAGGGACGAAGAAATGGAATGTGATTTTGGTGGCCCAGATTAATATTGTTTGCCATGTAGAAGTTGTTAAAGTATGACCAACCATGTACTGGTCTAATATCTTCTGTCCTAATCTTACACTTTGCATCTCAGCCAGATATGAGCAGATGTCTGCTGTTAGTGCTTATCTAATATGCTTGTTCTATCTGAATGCAGACTTGAATATGGATGATAAAACAGCAATCAAAGCAAAAGGATTATGGGAAGATTGGCATATGCGTCAGTCTATTGACCAGGCCAATAGAATTAACCAGCGATCAGGTACATAAGATTTTCTGTTAAGTGTACTTTGTATTGGGAATATATCCATCACAGCTGTCAATGTGCTACGTTTTTATATCTTTTGTAAGGGAAAGGGAGATGCTTTGCGTTCAGTGTGCGTTAACAAAGTTTATGTGGTAGTGTAATAGGTCAGTTATGCAGATTTAGACATAAAATTCAGTCATTGACAAGCACTCAGAAGTAGCTTGTACATAGTCAGCAACTGGTATTTACTAGTTGTGTCTGATGGTGGTTTCAGGTCTTGCACCATCGTCTCGCACAGACACACCCCATAACACCTCAGAAGCCATCACCCCAACAACGCCGACCTCCAGCAGCCAGAACCGACTGGGTGGAGCTCCCAGCCTCAACGTCATCTCCGGATTGGCCAGTGGACCCGGTATGGACCCAATCAAGGGTGGAACCCTTGCGGGCATGTTGGGGCCACCGCCGAAGACGCCGCGTGGTCGTAAGAAGATCAAAGCGGAGAATCCCTCAGGCCCTCTCCTCGTGGTGCCTTACCCAATCCTGGCTTCTGGCACAGACCAGTCCTCTGTCACAATTACTGCCAAAGAGGGAAAAACTTACAGGTGTGGAATGCAGTATTTGTACTTAAGATGGTATAAACTATGCAAGTATAGTCACTGTGATGATTAAATGACTCCTTATGGGGAAGACGGAGATTCCCTAGGCTCCCTCTAAGGTCTCTTGGTGAAAACCACGCTTGCAAGTTCAGCCATCAGCGCCTCACCAGAAAACAAAACTGTAAGCAACTCATGAGTAAGTAGGGATAGTATTGTTTGCATTTGATACCAGTACTGCTTATCGATACTCTTATTGATACTTCACTCTTTAGTTTGTGTTGGCATGAGCTGGTATTAATATTAACCCCAGTTCATGATACCCATCCCTATGAATGATCCTTTTGAAATCATGTTTATTATCTTTCAGTTAGCTGTCCTTTGGCTTGTAAGCAAATCCACATTAATGACAGTGGATTCTATGCAAGAGGCGGCCGAGAGAGCCTTCATTCACCCCAGAATGAACCATTTAATCATTCCCATTGACTTTTTTCCCAAGTGTAATTTGTTTTTATGTAGTAGAGTCACACTGTGGCCAGTACCACAAGCTCTCACTGTATTGCAATTTGACATTGATCTTTAAGTTACAGTTCTTTTCATAACGTTTTTGTCCAGCCTGGGATCTATACAGCCTGCAATAGTTGGGATTGGGAATTTCAGCATTGCAAAAGTAATTGTCTTCCTGCTCATGCAATTCACTTCCTTTCCTCTCCCTCTCCTTTTCTCCCACCTCTGCATGTCCCAGGTGTAAAGTATGTCCTCTCACATTCTTCACCAAGTCAGAGATGCAGATCCACTCAAAATCCCACACAGAGGCCAAACCGCACAAGTGTCCTCACTGTTCCAAATCCTTCGCCAACGCCTCCTACCTGGCTCAGCATCTACGTATTCATTTAGGGATTAAGCCTTATCATTGCTCCTATTGTGAAAACTCTTTCCGCCAGCTCTCTCACCTTCAGCAACACACCAGGTGAGTACGCCAGATCAGGGTGCCAGCCAAGGGTCCGGTGGTGGAACATTTATTCATCAATATTTAACACAGTGTGAACAAAAACATAAATTTTTTTAAAAAGTTTATTATCTGAAGGTATCAACTAGAAATGTATTTTTGCGTAGTAGTGTAGTGGTGGATAGGTCTCAAAGAGACGGATCCAATGACCCCTGAATCACCCTTTTGTAGTGTAGTTTCACCTTTGAGAAGCAAATTTGTCAGATTGGCTGGAAGCAAGTTTCTGTTTTACGATTTTGAGGACACCAAAACACGGTGCCAGTGAAACTTGGTGGCCATGTAAACCCTAATAGGCTCATTGCATGTAAGCTATTTTGGTCTCTGGGGATAGCTTCACCTTGTGTGCTTGATTACACAAACATTAATGTTAAAGAAGGAATTCAGAAATAAAGGAATTCAGACTGTAAACCTGTGATGTGCGAACTGTATGTATGTGTGTTGACATGTAAGTATAACTGTTAGGGGCAAACCTGTAAGACTTGCAATTCAAAAGATGTGTCGAGTTTGAATGGACATTAATTTTCTTTAGATGGCACATGTAGCAATGTGTGGCGGTCACATTATGTACTGCTTGGCGGTACATCTAGTTATTCATGTGTTTCTTGAGAACCTATAAAAACATATTTATAGTATGTATTGCCTTCTGCAAAAGTGATTTTATTTATTTATATATGAAGTTATGGCCTACAATTTACCAGTGTGTACTTCTGACTTGCAGAATTCATACTGGTGATAGACCCTATAAGTGTGCACACCCTGGATGTGAAAAAGCCTTTACTCAGCTATCTAACCTTCAGGTAAGATCTGGGATGCAAATAAATCTCACTGGTCACTATAGAAAGATGCAAAGATGGAAGCATTGGCATCCTACATCCCACTGAAGTCCACTACCCCCAGGGGGCTTTGGTGGAGTCTACAAATATAGTATCTAGTATTTTGTAGCGTCAATCTTTGCTGTGAGAACCAATAAAATGATATGTGTTTGCAGAATTGAACAAAAACAATTGAACAGAAAGCCTCTGCCCAAGATCTTTCTTATTCAGTGATGTGTTGACATGTTTAGCTACTTGTGAAGATCATGAGTTTTGCTTTGCAGCATGTGTTTGTGCATCATAATGTGGGCATATGACATTGTTAGACATAGAGAACACTTAAGCTAATTATTGCACCACATTTTACTATTTAAGATTCAAGAGACTTCACACCATGACAGAAAATGGTTCTGGGTTTGAAGCTTAAAGACGCTCTGGGGAAAAAAAAAAAAAAAAATTGTTTGCACATGTTCTGCATAAATTGCATAGTACTGTGACATCACAGCCATGGTATTCTACAAGCAGACAGAACTGTTTAGTTGCCCTGTAGAGGGCATCATTGTAACTTTTTGAAGTTTGCTCTCTGGTAAGGCGGCCAGGGCTAAAGAAAAAAGGATCACAGTCAGTAGTCCAAACTCACAGGGCAAATAGTGAGACCAAAAGAAAGCCATCTCACAATGCTGCAAGCAGTCAGTCCCACAGAAAGTGAAGTTGATTGCATCTGTCACTGCACAGCCATGCAGTGTCAAGTCTGGGCCTGAATCAATCCTCCTGCTCTTGTAATGTCCCAATCAGAAACTTCCATGTTTCTAAAGCCTGTTCTCTATTCCTTCTCTTGATTATCTTTCCATCCAGATGTGTTTCCTTAACAGACACATAAGTGTGACCATGGCTATCTTTCCTAACTTGGCTAACCTAACATAGATGCATTATTATGTAAAGTCAGTTCATGCCAGTCAGGTCTTTGAGGGCTAAAGACTTTGTGAGGGGGAGGAAGGTTGGGGGAGTGGATCCAACCTGTCATGCATCATAAGAAGGGTTATACTGATCAGGATCAACTCAGCAGTGCTGCCCCCAACATAGCCCAAGTGCATCAAAGAGCCAGGCCTGGCCCACCAACATTACCCAGTATGTGGACTTATGTGTGGACAGTATGTGGGCGGTGGTAGCGTAGTAGTTTGGGAACCTGGCTAGCGTGCAAGTAGCCTGAAAAGTTGTGGGTTCAAATCCCAGCTGCCACCGTTGTGCTCTTGAGCAAGGCACTTAACCCTAAGTTGCTCTAGGGTAGACCCTGAACAATTGATAGTTGACAAAATGTAAGTCGCTTTTGATAAAAGCGTCTGCTAAATGCATAAATGTAAATGTAATGTAAATGTGGACTTAGAGCCATGAGCATGTCATCTGCATGGATCCTACTGCCTGGAGGAATTACCTATTGTGGTTACTCTTGCCCTCTGCTACCTGAATGCCATGTTATTTCATTGTGTTCCTCAATGAAATGCCATTGCGTCATTGCGTTTTATTTTTTCTCATTTGGTCATTCATGTACAGCTTGGGAGTTGTTCAGCTATTTACTAAGGCTTAAAGGGATTATCTGGTATCCCTGTTGCTTTACATTGCCGAGTGCTGTCTGTAGGTATGAGAACGACAGAATTTCATGCAGCCAATGCTAACTAATGAGGGCAAGGAATTTTCATTTTCTCATGCCCGCAACTGTTAGCATTAGCTGCCAGTTTGCAAATTTGGTCGACGTTGTACCAAATGCTGTTGTTCTTGTACATACCAACAACACTCAGCAGCCTTAAAGAACAGGGATATGGGCTGAGTGACTCCGGATTTGACCTTTTCAGGAATCTATTTGTATCATGATATATAAATAATGATGTGTATATTTTATTTCTTGTCCTTTTTTTCCAGTCACACCAGAGGCAACACAATAAAGACAAGCCGTACAAATGCCCAAACTGCTACCGGGCATATTCAGATTCCGCCTCATTACAGATACACCTCTCTGCTCACGCCATCAAAAACGCTAAAGCCTATTGCTGCAGTATGTGTGGCCGGGCATACACCTCAGTGAGTACTTTTATATTATGATTACACCTTCACCAACAGGCTTTACCCAAGGGACAACGTTCTGTGAGCAGTCATTATTGTGAAATAAGTCCTAACAGTGATACAGGATGCGAAGGGGTCTTGAATCACTCTGTAGGGGCTTATTCCACGATAATGACTCCTCACACAACGTTTTCCCACTTATTACACGACTGCCTATTGAAGATATCAATGACATGACATCAAAACATTGTTCATTATTGTTTTCATAGTAATTTTAATGATGGGCAATAGCTTGAGTGAAAATAAGGAGTCCGTTAACTGATGTCACCTGGCTGTTTTTTTTTGTTCTTTATAGAAAGTTCTGTTTCATTTTCCTTGACAGCAGTTTGTTATACATAACAACGGTCCGTTATTAGAAGGATCAGACCTTAGAAAGTTGAAAGGCCCATAGAAATGAATAGAGTTTCTACAACATTATGAAAAGCCATGAACAAGATATATTCTGCAGTCTTTGTTAGAGATAGAATTGCTGATTTTGTTTGAAATGTTGAATGTGGTCTTTAAACTTTGTAGTGTATGTAAAATTGAGCTTCAAAGAGAGCTTAAGTACAACACTAGCCGTTTGGCAAGGGGCAGAGGCAGTGGCTCAGGATGCAGGGCAGTCATCCCATAAAATAAGGGACTGAGGGGCTTATTACAGAAACTTCCGTACTCTAAAAAACTATATTCTATCTCTGTTTTGTATTTAAAGAAAAGAGTCTGAAGGCACTTAGCACTTTTTTAGTTCCAGTGAATGAACAGCCTTTGCCACTAGTAAAAGGGGTGGGAATCGAATAGAATTAAGGGCTTTATCTGATTTACAACTAATGAATGTGTCTGTAAAGATTCTCATTCATCCAGGTCATGGTAGCCAAAGGTGCTAAGTTGTAGACAACTGGACTTCTTCTTTCGTTCAAATGCTTCTTCAGTTCTAAAACTGATATCTCTTGGGTCTCCATCATCAGTTTCAGGACTGAAGAAGCCTTTTGGGTGAAAGGTGAAACGTCTTCAAGCTCCAAAAAGAAGTCCAGTTGCCTACAACTTACCACTTTTAACTAATGAATGTTTTCGTGTTACTATATGGTTAAGCTATGGATGTGTAGTTTCTTCCAAAGAAAATCACGGTCGACCAGTAGATTGCCAAGGCAGTGCAGGTAGATCATGAAATATTATAAGAAAAAAAATGCTTTTTAGATGTTTAATTTCTCCTCTTTTTGGTATTAACATGTAATTGACATAAACACGGTCGGCACAGCCAGGCTGCAGCTGTTGCAAACGACTGCCCAACTTGCGGGGAATGGGACCTTAAATTTGGTCTCTTTTCTCTTGTAAGGCAACGTAGAGTATACAAGTCACTACGTAGAAGTTCAGTATGCGCAAGACCAGTTCAAAGACAGCTGTTTATCTGAAGGTGGACCTCAACTCTGCTGCATACTGACACGAAACAGCAAAGTAGTCCACAGTAGCCTAGTCACAAGTTCTTGTTTAGATTTAAAAGTAGCTTGCACGCCGAAAAAGGTTGGGCACTCCTGCTCTATATATTCCTGGAAATTAAGTAAATTGCTCATAGTCTAGACTGAGGTGCAGTCTAGGTGGCTAATTTGTCAAATGACTACCTCAGTGAATATATGTTCTTAATATTTTGAATACCTCACAAAGGTTAACAAATTAATTGTGCAGTTTTTTTAAAGATTCAGGTAGTCTTGATGTATCACTGCTGTCATTGTGTTGTGCCCTTTAACAGGAGACCTACCTGATGAAGCACATGTCCAAACACACAGTTGTGGAACACCTCGTGAGCCAGCACTCTCCTCAGAGAACTGAGTCTCCTAACATTCCTATACGCATCTCTCTCATCTGAGTCTTCACTCTGCTCCCCTCTTCCTCGTTCCTCTGCCATTCCTCTTTTTCACTTCACTTCCTTGTTTTTGTTGTAACAAAGCAGTTTCCTCAGAATGTGCCAGATGATATTCCTGCTCTCTTGAGAATAGAGCAGAGAAAGCAGCACTTTAGTCCTCAAAGGGCCTAGTGGCTGCTGCTGGGTGTATTTGTTTTTGTTCAGTTGATTGTTGGTGTGTTTTTTTTTTTTGTTTTGTTTTGTTTTTTTAAGTCCTTAACCAATTGATAACAATCCTGTATTGCTTATGGAGAGTAGATGGACCTGCTGATACAGTTTCTATGGTGATCTACAGCTCTTGTCACTCTCTTGGAGGTGAACTGCATCCTTACAGCAGATAGGTGGATACCAGTTTGTTGCTGTCACTCATGTTTGTTACCAAGGATGTATTAGGGAGATGCCCAAAGATAATCTTTTAAAAAGCACTTTCAGGCCTTGTGGTTTTGGTTCAAGATAGTGTACAGATCTCTCTTTTTTCGATTCAAGAATAAGGCATTGCTTTAGGCAGCTAAAGGTTCCAAGACTATCATTTTATTTCATTGTTGTTGTTTTACTCTTCATCTTGTTCATTCTTTACTGATATACACATCCTCCTCATTTTTTCAACATTCTCCCATGTTTTCTGTTTGTACAAAAGAAATATTTGTAGATCTCAATGTCTCACTTAGAGAATCCTTCTGCTATGTCTGATGTTCAGTAACACTGAGGATGACATTTTTAAAGGTGCAAAAGCAAAGCTGATAGAAAACAGGCTAATTGACCAAAACACCTGACTATCTTAGACATGTGTATTGGTTGATGAATATTGCTATACAATAAATATCAATATGGAATTCATTTAGCAAACATAATTGGTGACATTTTTGTGTACCTTTGGAAGTATTGCAAGTAGTTTAGTCATGCTGCGTTTGCACTTGTAAAAATGACCTTTAGTGTCAGAATGAATGGTCATTTTTTTTTTTTTGATTGTGCTTTTTTTTTTTTGTTCTGACATTCTTGAATCAATAGCCATTTTCCTAATGTGAGGCAAGAATTTGCTGCCAAGTACCATTTTCCTTACTAAAATTTAGTTGATAATGGTTAAATGCTGTGCTGCTCATGGAAGAGCAATCAGATTTTAAGTCAGACTTTTACATTTTATTTTGTAGAGTCCATTGTCACCCCGTGCTGGGTTGAGTTTAATGGCAATTTTTTTGCTGCCCTCTTCTGTGTAGTTAGACTAGTCAATTGATGCCAAAAATATTGTGAGTTTCTTTCTCACGGCTTTATCAAGGACAAACTGACCTTGTTAAATAATAACCTAACTTGCATGAAATGCAAGAAATACCCTTATGAATGAATGAATGAATGTCACCATAAAGCAGCCTTTCACCCCACTGTTTATAAAATGACTATTGATTCAGTATTGTTGTGGCTAGATGGATGTTTTGTAATTGTGTCATATCAAATGTGTTTTCTTTCTTCATCACTGCTAATAACACAATCCAGCAATAAATGGTGTGGGAAACTATTTAAAATAGGTGGACCAAAAATCATAGTCCTCTTGCCTGCACCCTAAACTTACAGTATGATGCATACTGTACTGACTTTTCATGTATACTGTATGACCGGTTTTGTTTCTTAGTGTATACTTTATTCTGTATACTTAGTTATCAATCCAAACACTAAGTATGCCACTCTGTGGTTTACTTAATGTTCATCCTTTTACATTTATCATACCAGTCACTTGTTAAGCTCATTTCACATACACAGGCTTTCTGTCACTTTGAAGAGGGCGAGTCAGACTTGACTCTCAGTGCAAAGGTAGTTGCTTTTTCAGTTGTCCAGGACAGTTAGGTTCTTTACTGCAGACCATAAAGCAAGGAGATATGTGGAGTTTTTTTTCTGTTGTTCGTTACATACAAAACTATCTATAGTTACAGAATGTGAACAACCATTTCAACATTTTATTATGTCAATGCCTCTAGGTAGTGCCCGTATCCAGTGAAGTTGGAATGCAAACCAGCTGATGGCCCTGTGTCTTTGCAATACCACATTGCACCACATGGGGCACTGGAAGGCAAACTAGAGCATCATTGCATTTAAGACCATTTAAATCCTACAAAATTCCACATAACTCTTACGACATTTTCTGGCTGTAGATGCACACCGAGAAAGACTGCTCTCTAGGGGTGCTGATGCTCAGTTTGCATTCGTTTAAATATCTTGTCAGCATTCTGTTAACCACATTTCTCTGGCAGAATAATTACCACAGCTAGATACTGTATTTTAACTGTATGGTGTGCAATCCTGCTGAGATCAGAAAGAACAAACCGTCTTGTTTGACTAAAAATAAAAACATAAAACGTCAGCTGCATCAGGCTCAATATGCTGCCATTTCTACATACATGTTGCTAGAGTTGTTACAATGTTGCCACTGATGTGAGTTTGACTATTCTATTTTTGTTTCCTGTTACAGGACCATTTTTTTTTTCTTTTTTTTCATGTTTATTATTTTCAAAAGAGGGCAATCACTCTGGTGCTGTACTGAGAGTACTGAAAAAGCTCAAACGGAAACTCGCTCCCTTATACACATCTATTGTGTTCAGTGTAAGCTAGGACATTTTTAAAAATAATGTTGTGATTTGGTTTCCTTTGGAATGGTCAAACACATTGGCCCACAAGACTTGAGAGGCAATGGTGCACAGTTGTGTGCCAAATGTTTCCTTGAGATGAGGTGCTTCTTATGTGTCAAACGACATTAATTGTAGATGTTGAGATGGAACATAAGCATGTTTACAAGTAAAATAAAGTCTAGTATGTACAACTGCAGATCATTCTATGCTGGCAACTTGCCACAAAACAAACTCTTTATGCCAATAACTGACCCTGCCTCTACCCTTCCTGTCTTCATAAAGCTAGTAAACTGAGAAGTGTACATTTGTTATGACAAAAAATAACCCTTGTATTCATTTATAGTGCAAATTTTCAGATGACTGTATTTACTGTTTTTGTATTAGTATATTTTCATTTATTAATCATCTTTGTGAGTATTGATCATTTTTATTAATATCCATTTTATTTTTCTTTCCTTTTTTCTTACATTTAAGCCTTAACTGTTATCATTGACTATTTTATTTCCATATTCCCATATTGGTGTTTTTCAGTATTCTGTTTCTGTGCATTTTCATTTTAATTTTGCGCATGGAGTACTTTGACAATAACTTATGTATTAATTAACTGTAGCATTTGTTCTGTCTGACATTGTTATACATGTCTAGCAATTACAACACCCCTTTTCCTTTGTCTTGCATTGTGGTTTCATTTTAAGATTTGGCTTAATATGCACAGACATGCTAGGTGAATTAAATAATATCAATGTTACAAATACTTTGTATCTTTATCTGGTTTTAATAAATGCAGACTGTTAATAATGTGCTTGCACAGCTTTTTTTTCTTTACTAGTTTATTTATTTATAAATCGACTAATCTAACTAATGCCTTTTCCCATTCCATTTGCTAGACTGGTTGAGGGGAGAGGCTGAGGTGAAGAAGAATTCATAGGGACTTTAGACAACAGTGACTGTGAGAGAATCCAAATCCACTTACACTTGGAGGAAGGCGTGTGTTATTGATCTGTGTCAGGTTGATTGGTTCTTGACATTCCATGATCACTTTCACTTCCTAGGGACCCTCAGTGTACACTTTGCTAAAAGAGGTTTGGAAGGAAGCATTGAATAAACCTTTCCTCAGAACCTTTCCTTATCCCTAAATATTTCCAGGTCATTTCATTAGGATAGGACCTCTCCTAAGCAAAAACAGAATTCAAAAGCAGGGTTTTGTCTTTCAAACAAGTAAAGGTCACACCCATAGACTGGTCACACCTTTGCTCAAGAAAAGCACTCTCAGTTGAGGTGAAGAACTAGCTGACACTCGTCTTCCCTTCCCATCACAGGTTCTTGAGAAAGTTGTCTTCAAGCAAGTCTGTTCTTTTCCTTACATACTTCACCCCATGCAGTTAGGTTTTTAGTGATGTCATTCTGCTGACATGGCACTTTTTGTATTTCCTGCCGACTATCCTGTTTCAATATGATCCAGCCTTCTACTTCTTCTAGACCACATCGCTCATCCAATGAGCGTCTGTTGTGTTGGCTGACTATCAATAGTAAGAGGGAACAGGGGACTCTTTTCTTTTGTGGTACCTCAGTGGTGGAATGAATTGGCTGCAATCATCGGTCAGATTTTTACATTAAGATGCATCTCTTTATTTTGTACTGATAAATTATCTTCCATGTTTTTTTTTTTTTTTTTTTTTAGAAATTTGTGGCTCTTGGCTTTTCCATTGGCAGAAAAAAGCATCTGCTAAGAGGTTATATATTTATTTTTACATTGATTGTTTCTGCCTTTCCTCTCTTTAATCATGCTCAATGCCCACACTGCAGTGACTATTTTCTTCGTATCTATTTGTTTCTTCATTGCTGTTTGAACCATTACCCATTACCACTAGGTCTATATATGTTTTGATCATGTGTCCTGCATAAACACTGATCTTTGTCCTGCAGACATAGGAAGGATTCTTCCTTCAACACTCAAATGTGATTTGATTTTTCTACTGTAATGTAAAATGTGAGGTTGATGAAAATATTTTAGAGATCACATATTCTAAACAAACATGTCTAAGAAAACACATGTAAGCCTGTCAACTTTGCTGCAAACAACATTACTCTTGTTAATGTATGTTTTCTTCTCTGGAGACAGTGGCCCTCATTTATCAAACAAATGTAAAAACCAGCGCATGTTTACATAGCAACATGCATCGCAGAAGCACGTCATTTAAACATCATGCCCAAATATATTCTTAATTCAGAAGTCTTGCCTATAGAGTTTATGACATGAAGGTCTACATCCATATACATCCATAATACATCTTTTCCAACTCTGATAGCTCCCTGACGTGCAACTCCAGCTGAGCTGTACAGGATACGAATATCCCAGGTGGGAAAAAAGTGCAGAAAAGTGGTCTTTAAACTGCTTTGTATGTACTGAGTGTACTATTTTGGAACAGCTTAATGCATTTTTGGGACACTTTAGTTGCATTGTTTAAGCACTCAGAATTTTACTTTAATACTAGTGTGTTGTCAGTGCATTTAAAAACATATTTGGAAAAATACCAGCACTTTAGCACTTGAAGTGCATGTAAGCAATGTTCATTATAAGACATAATATACTTTACTTGTGCTTAGGATACTTTACGTGTACTACAAACATATTAAAGTGCATCTCTTTTCCACTAGGGATTGGCTACTATACTTCACAAACTTCACAGTTCTCTGACAGGAATACTGCGAGTCCCTGGCTTGAGATCGTGCATACACCATACACCATTCTGTCGTACAGCCGTTTTGTTAAAATGAGGGCCAATGTGCATAGGTCCTTTAGAAAGAATCAAGAAGTCAAAAACTCAGCCAGTCAGACATAAACTCAATTCATTAATGTTTAATGAAGCTGGCATTAACACCACAGGGTGCAACACTGCACCCATCATGACCGGTATCACTGCTCTGCACACATATTTTATTGGCTTTGCATACACTGTTATCTGTATCCCTATCACACTTTTCAGGAGTGAAGGATGGACAATGTCGCTTTTTACACCTGATGTCTGAGAATGCTTGGCTAAACTCCAACCCTTTGCACAAGTTGCTGTGCAGATAGTACCTCCACTCTCTGACTTGCAATGGACATGCCCATTGACCTGCTCCATAAAGCACACAGGCAAAGCACTCCGCTGACCTTTGGAGCACTGCACAGTCTGAGGGTACAGCTTGTAGTCTCCAAGACACTTCAGTCATACCTGCTGCCCATCTGCTGTGGTAAGGCCTCTCACAATAGTTACTATAAAGCTGCTTAGCAGTCAGAGGGCCACAGCCTTTTTGGTTGAAGAGAGTCCACTGTGCTGAGACAAATGACAAACGTAAATTTGGTCTGACTTTCCAGTGGTAAACAGACATTTCCGCCCGGCTTACAAAGCTTCCTTCTCAGGTGTGAACATGAAGCGGACAAAATTATCAATTTGCTTTATGTAGGTTTTTGTACATTCTACTGGGTACCTAGATTGTGTTTTTGCATTTAGAAGAAATGAGTTGGGAAACACATCCAGAATGGTCTATCTCCAAATGCAGCACCCATCATCATGTTGTGAAATTATGTTAGGTCAAATCTAAGTGTTCCCACCTGTAAACTGTGCTCCAACTTCAAAAATGTATTGACTCTGTGCTATAGTGTATAAATAATTGAGTCCATTGAATATCCTGCTGGACAGACTCCACCAGTTCTCTTGTATACTCCCTCAACTCCTTGACACTGTAATATATTGATGTCAGATCAGGGAGAGGTTGGATGATTATCTTATATATCTTATATTATCTGAAAATCAGTTTTGGATGCTTACTTCACAACTTGGACCCCTGTAGATCGTGTGGCACCTGCAGAAACCTTGAGTTGTGCCCTTAATGGACTTGCAGCCTGAGAAAACCCATGGCCTTGTAACAGAAATGAATGGTCACTACCAGCATCTTGTTGCCGATAATGACAGTTTAAGGCTGTATAACAATGAAATGTTGTATTTCTTTTTTCTGATACTCCTGGTAATATATTGGAAATTTGTGAATCACCACATTTGTAACTCTTTAATTAGACCTTACATGCTTGTGTCTCTTGTGCATCTTACAACCACATGGCACACAACCCACATGGCACACAAACGCACACACACACATTTCAACTTAATAGCGAATAGGTTGAGATGACTTTTGTAACCCTTCTTTACCTTAATAATTCAAAAGTTATTGTACCTTGAAACTCAGTGAATCAGACATAGATTAATTTTATTAATGTTTAATGAAGCTAAGCCACCACCCATAATCAGAGTTGGCAGCAGGAACCCTGACAGAGTTTAGGCAATGATGCAATGATCTTAGACATCTGAGCAGAAAATGAGAGAGCAGTGAAAATACCTATGTCACAGCAAGCTTTTTTCCCCATCTTTTTTAGTTACCTAATTTAATATATAAGGCATAAGAAGCATTAGTTGTTTAACAGGACTAGAACAAGGTCAAAGTTCAGATGGTCAGTGATCAAAAGCATGGTTTTGGAACAAGAGAGTAAAATGCAGAGTGTCTGGTATCTTTCCACACTGGGATATGGCACATAAAGCCATGACGAGTGTTGAAGAGTTTCCCCGGCATGTTATTCTTCTTGGCACTAGAGGGTGATAAAGGTCAGAAGAGACAAAAAGTTATATTTTTTTGATGACTGCTTGACGATTTGACTCAATGTGTGATAACTACACACAAGTCAATAAAATTGAAGTCAAATTGAAACTCTACAATCAAATATTCTTTTTCAAAATAACATCTACACCAGACAATGCATACATGCACTATTTGCCTTACTCTATCAAATCAAAATATTGCAATTTATTTTGTTTATGAATGAAATGACTAATGTATGAAAAAAGTGTGCAGTTTTAACATAAGTGATTGTAGAATTGCAAAAAACTGCAAAGCAGAAAATGTGTCTTAAGTTGTGGTTAATGTCTTCAAGGTATGTCACAAAAAAATCAGGTTTAAGGGCTATGGTCTAAACATTGCTTTATTAGTGTGTAAGCAATCAGCTACTTAACCTATGGTCACAATGTGTTTACGGTAAATCACAAAAACTTAAAGAAAAAGTTAGTTAGCCCATATCCCCAATGTTTGAAGTGCTTTCTGTAGGTACAAGAATGACAAATTTGGTACAACACAGACCATGGGCTGATTGACTGGAGTTTTAAGATTTTGAAGCTTAGGTCAAAAGATTGTGTGTGTTTACATGGAGAACAATAATCCAGATCTGAATATGAGAATATTGCAATTGCGACAATATTGTGATTGTGTTTACATGAGTTGCCAAAAGAATACTCAATTCATATTCCCCATTTACATGCAACACCACGTAGTCTGACTAACAACAAGCAGATCTGGTTCATAAAAGTTCTGAAGAATCTTTTCAACTGTCATTCAACATTCTTGCTGAGAATAATTAGTTTATTTAAAAGGGATAAAGCACATTTATCAACATTTCCATTTGAATTAAAATGTAAATGTGCCAGAGTTAGCAAATTAGCTAATTTTTGTCTGTAGTCTCTTGGCTGGTCAGTACAGTAACATAAAATAACAACAAAAACATACAATACAGGCATACAGGACAAAAATTAGTACATTCGTATAAGGGTGAAGTGATAGGAAATACTGCTGTGACTTACCTGCATACATAGTAAGGGAGTCCAGAAAACCTTATGGATTTGGTGTATGATACAGTGTTGCTCTGCCACCCCTCTTTCCATTCATAACCCTGTCCTGAGCAGGGGTCAACTAGAACCTGCCAACACAGGCACGGAAAACACAGTGACAGCAATCTGAAAATGCAGTCTTGCAGAAAGACTTTACAGTATGCTACATGTGTTGAGGTGATCAGTTGTGTGTCATTATATTCTAATCATATATTATGTAGAGACAGCATATACTTTGCTGTACTGTGAGGAAGTGTTCCTGACAACTGTATTGAATTTATTTATTATAAGATAAGATTAAAAGTAACATTTCAGTTTCAGCAGGTCCATGTTGTTCTGGAGCACATGAGACAGAAATGAATTCATAAGATACAAAGGCCCTTAGCATGAATGCACACCTAACTCTGGGAGTCATTAAGGACAGACATTGATAAGTATGTAGGCCAAAAAGTCACATGGAGAAATTCAGGGAACACTTTCTATGAACCCAGTATTCGTTAAGCATTATAAACACATTCATAAAGGGTTATAATGCATTCATAAAGTCTCATAATTGAAGTCATTAGTGTTCATAACTGTTCATACATTCTCATGACTGTACTTATAAAGCATTGTTATAAGCATTTACAACTTGTGTCAAAAGAATTATAAAGCTCCAAATTGTTCATTGTCCTTGATGGCTCATGCCAAACAATGAAAAGTTACAAGTGCTCAGTGCATACTCTAAGTAAAGACGTAATATATAAGACATAATTATTCATGAAAATAAATCAGGCACTCTTGCAGACAATAAGTGGTATGTTTCCCTAGTATCAAAATACCAAAGATGCTTATAATGCTTTGTGACACTTCAAGATATAAATGCTTATAACAATGCTTTATAAGTACAGACATTACAATGCCTTATATACAGACATGAGAATGTATAAACAATTATGAATTCCAATATCATTAGTTATAAGGCTTTATGAATGGATTATAACCCATTATGAATGCAATTATAATGCTTCATGAATAGTGGGTTTGTAGAAAGTGTTACCAAAACACAAATACAAAGAAAACAATAAAAATAAACACATAAAAGTAAGGGCAATACAATTAACGGTACATAAAACATTGGTAGCACTCTATGAACCCAGTATACATAAGACATTATAAAAACATTCATAAAAAGTTACAATACATTCATAAAACTTAATAATTATAGATAATATTAACTGTTTAAACATACTCATGAGTGTACTCATAATGCATTATAATGTTATCTTAGTCTACCATTTCACGCCAAGAAGCATTATGAATCTTCTTTTACCTCTGGATGGGAAACATACCACTTTAATTATTGTCTGTAATGGTAACTTGTTGATTTTCATTGGTAATTATGTGTTCATCTTGCTCTACCCAGATTATGCACTGAATGTGTGTCTCTTCATCATTTGTTATGAGCAATTAGGTATTTAAAAGAACAATTAAAGGTGGTCAAAAAACGTTATGATGCAGTGTGACACTTCAAATTATAAGGGCTTACAAGGTAATATTATAATGCCTTGTGAGTACTTTGATTATGCACCTTGTCAATACTGGGTTCACAGAATATGTTACCAAAACATTTAAGGTAGGAGGTTTGAGAAAATTTAAATACAACCAGTGTGATAAAAGGTCAGTGGTTGTAGGTAACTGTTCAACAGAAAAACTTTTAAGCGTTTTTGAAGTGTGTGATGGATGGTAGTAATGGATTCTAATCTGGAATGGGATCTCATTCACGATTATTATGTATGTGTGAAGAAATTAGCTCTGACAAAATGACGTAAAAGTCGTAGTAGTCAAGTGTGATTTATTGTCATTTCAGCCATATGCACTGTATATGGATAGATGAAACAACATTTCAACATTGATTCAAGTGGTGCCACATTAAGATACATAGAAGACATTTGAGACAGAAGTGTATTGTGGCTATCATCAGCCAACTGCTGCTGACCTGCTCAATGTTATATTATATCTCTTACACTCCAACTGTGGTGGTGGGGACCCACCTGTCCTCCATTGCCCAACTTAAGCAATGTAAACAGTAGTAAAACATAATTTTCACATTATGGTTCCACCTTACATTTTCCTTACATTCCCCGGGTTTTGCTGTTCCTAAGCTTTTTAATGACTACTTTCAGTGGGGTTGCTTTGTTTTTTGCATTAAAAATTACTATTACTAAGTGTGTCATCCTCATCGTTTGTCGCACCCTATTTGTCATGTCTATTCCCCACCAGCAGGGACACTAGAGTTCAGTCAGGTACCATGTAAAATAACTAATGTCCTTCTCTATTTATAACTATTATCGTCTGCTGTTTTGTGTACTGTATGTTGAAAACAGGCATAGACCTATATACAGTAGACATCATTTCCAAGTTATAAATACAGATAATTGCTTGTCAGTTTTCATTGAGGTATAACATGTGTCCTTCATTTTGAGCACTATCTCCTTGATTATATAATTTAATCTTACTCATACCTCGTAGCTGTTTGCTGTATGCTCCTTCCAATCGTACTCATAACTGCAGACCCTGTTGTTCTTCAGATATCCACTGTGCATCCCACCATCTGGCCCGTAGGCTCGGCAGACAGCCAAACCAGATCTAGAGACAACAGCATCTGTAACATATGAGTATGACGACATTTTTAAAGGCACATAAAGAGCAGAACAACCGATTCCAGAGAGCGTTGTCCTCCTGTCATGATATTTAGACTCAATCCCATTTCTCCTCTTTTAACAATACTACTTGATTGCCATCCAAAGGGAGATGCCCCTCAACAATGAAATGAGAAGTGTTACGGGTAGAAATATATACCTACGGAATGGGACACCATTTAATGCAAATTGGCAACGTTTTTGTATGTGCATCAAACTAGATTTCCCAACATATTTTGAAATTTGGTAAGCATAACTTAAAAGAGACTATTTACGTTTACTTAACTCAATTGAAGTAATGAGTTTCCATCAATTTTTCAAGTAAGCTTTACGTATTCTTTTTCACAGTGTACTAGAAAGAGTGGTTATATTTACTTAACTCATTTGAGGCAACAAATTACACTCATTTTTCAAGTAAGCTTTACTTTTTTACAGTGCTGTGCACCATCATTATCATGGCACTAGCATCACCACCTACAGTGTGTGAGCTTCAAGAATTTCTAGGTGATATTGTGTTTAAAAAAACTCCACACATAGACCCTTCAATGTATTTCTGATGTCAGCTTGTATTTGTGCTACCTTCAGAAACTGTGATACTACTAAAAGTGGTGACTGAAAGAAATTCCCTTTGATTGTGACTTGTGACCCTCACCATGAGTACATATGAGACATAAATTTGGAGGTTACTGTTGGAGAAATGTACATAAGTTATTCAATTTGTTTCTCTGTTTGTAGTCAACTTTAGTTGACTTTCTTGTTGTTGTTGTAGTAAGTGTATGTGCTTCTGCCAATTTGTTGACCTCTGGCAGCAACCACACTCTAGAAAGAAAAAGCAACATTAGATGAGTGAAACCACTGATAAATGTCAAATGTGTGAAACCACTGATAAATGTCAAATGTGCAATTATCTTATGGTTGTGGTATGCAAACTGGTCTCAACTGGGAGTAACTGCACCCCCTCCCTTATCAGTTTAGACTGCATGTAACCAGGGCATTCCTAAATAAATAGCAGGAGAACAGAAGACTGCTTCAGAGTGAGTACGGACGATTGTAACTGAGCAGTCTCCTGTCACTCTCCTTGCAAGTAAAACGAACTCAATTCTCTGTGTTTCTTGTGTGCAGGTTTTCTGAAACAAATGTTAGTGGTTTAAACCTAACATTTCATTGGTCCTTCGAGCCGGATTCCAAGATACCTGACGATTCCAGCGTGCGAGTGAGATCCAGGCAAGTCTGTGGCCACAGCACTAAAGACCCTTTTCCGGGACTAGTTACTTTCTCGCGGGCTGGGATCCGATGGTTGACGGATTCCAGGATAAGACCAGAGAATGTGAGTAATTGTTTAAAATTTTTTTTTTTAAGAAACAATGCGCATGGGTGAGAGTTAGAAGAGAGTAAGAAAAAGGGAGGGCAGACTCCTCTAGTAGAAAACTAGTTAAATTCTGTGTAATAAAAGGAGGGCAGACTCCTCTAGTCGAGAACTAGTTAAATTCTGTGCAGGAGGACAGACTCCTCTAGTCGAAGACTAGTTAAATTCTGTGCAGGAGGACAGACTCCTCTAGTCGAGAACTAGTTAAATTCTGTGCAGGAGGACAGACTCCTCTAGTCGAAGACTAGTTAAATTCTGTGCAGGAGGACAGACTCCTCTAGTCGAGAACTAGTTAAATTCTGTGCAGGAGGACAGACTCCTCTAGTCGAGAACTAGTTAAATTCTGTGCAGGAGGACAGACTCCTCTAGTCGAGAACTAGTTAAATTCTGTGCAGGAGGACAGACTCCTCTAGTCAAGAACTAGTTAAATTCTGTGCAGGAGGACAGACTCCTCTAGTTGAAGACTAGTTAAATTCTGTGCAGGAGGACAGACTCCTCTAGTCGAGAACTAGTTAAATTCTGTGCAGGAGGACAGACTCCTCTAGTCAGAGACTGGTTAAATTCTGTGTACAAAGACTAAAACCCTGACAATTCTAGACTCTATCAGGTAAATGAGCGGGAGGGCAGACTCCCCTAGTTAAGAGGAAAACTAGTTAAATTCTGTACAAAAGAAAAATATCGTTAACGTGGTGTGAAAGTGTGTGTTTGAGAGTGTGAAAGAAAATATCGTTGCCACTAGGCAACCATATTTTATGAAAACTACAACAAGGAACAAATAGTGAGGCTTTCGTGGATACTCTATGTAAGAAAATTCCACCTGAAAAGGTAGAAGTGAATTTTACCACGAGAGAATTTTATCACTATCTTGTTGAAAAAGTAATCCAGTGTTAGAGTACTGTAGGTACTACCAACCACTGGACTCTATTTAGGTCAATGAATTAAAAAATATGGTCATTAGGCTACTTAATGCAGATGTAATGGATAAGCATTCATCAATGAACAACGAAAGAAAGAAAAGGAGATATGATTGTAAATTGAACACAGGATGAATTAATACATGAAAATATGCCATATAGAGCAGAATTAGTAATTATAATAGGAGAAAGCTCCAACCTCTGGATATTTCCAGACCATAACTGGGCACTCACGTGGGCTATTGTCTCACGTACAGCACCCACGAGGCGGCTCATGGTAGATGTAGACGATGAGACGCAATTACGAATTGCAATAGCAAATGTAACTCGGAACAATGGAGTCGAGCATGATACAATTGTACATCCTTAGGATAATTAAACATTAGTTCATAAAATAAAGATGCAAAGGAAAGTTTTGTATGAGCATAAACAAACCGAACAAAGATAGATGGAAAGTACAATAAGGAAAAGAGAGAGAGAGACAACTCTAAAGGGAGAGGACAGTTAAGAAAAAGCAAGTGAAGAGAAAGCTAAAGAAAGTAAAAAGAAACAGACAGAAATGTATACAAATAATCCAGTGGAGACAGAGAAATGTTTTTAGAAGAGTTACAAAATAAGGATTGGAAAGTAGTACAGTTAATAAGATCCGTCAGCAATAACACCGCTATGCTATTGGGTAAAACAATACGGATACAATGGGAAATTGTCCACCAATAGTCTGAGGGAACTGCAACAGAAGATAAAAACAAAATGTAAAAATAACGAAACAAAAATGAAGAAAAAAGTAAGAAAAGATAAGACAAGAAAAAGCTTGTGCCAGATGCAAAATTACTGACAGATCAATAAAATTCTATATATATGTACTGACAAGCAAAGACCGATAGCATATTACTCCACCGAAATAGACGCGGTACATGTGCCTTACCGCACTATGTGTGCGCGGTGATAGCAGCATTTTTTGGCGGTCACATCTAGTACTGACATTGTGTTATTCCACCCACTCACGCCGAATTTCCGCATACCGTTACTGCCCTACTTCTGCAAAACCATGCAAAGATGCATTGCACTTAATCCTGCAACATTGATACCTACGAAAGATGATGGAGAAGCCCATGATTGTGAGTCTCTAGCAGAACAAACAGCAAAAAGTAGGGCAGATCTAAAAGACACCCCCTTTGAGTGAAGGCGAAACCATATTTGTAGATGGTTCCTCTTGCAAATTAATGAAAGTAACGGTGAATACTAATAGTCAGTATGCCTATGCAACTACTCATACATCTGCACAACATTGGAAGATAGATATACAAATACCTGAAAATAAACCAATCCTACCTAAAAAATCTATACAAACGGGCTGCAATTTTGAGCCATGGTAGAACCATGTCTCAACAGGAGGGATAGAAGAATAGAAGAATATGGCGGTACTAATAAGTGGTACTAAGTATCAAAGGATAGAAGAATATGGCGGTACTAATAAGTGGTACTAAGTATCAAATTTACTATTTTAAAATTTTCAACTTTCTAACTTGAGGGAAAGGAACTTTAGTTCCGATCAAAATGAGGATAGTAGAAAACAATGGGTGTAGAAGAAAAGAAATATAAAACTTACTATTTTGTGAAGAGAAGCGTGGAAAATTAACAATACATACTAATATTTTCACAGGACAATCAATCAGTAAAACCAGGAGACTGGGTTCTGATAAAGAGTATCAAGAAGAAACACTGGTATTCACCTAAATGGGAAGGGCCGTACCAGGTGCTGCTCACCACAGGCACTGCAGTAAAAATCAACGAAAGAAATACTTGGATTCACTTATCTCATTGTAAGAAGGTAATAGGTAGCTCTGAGTAAAGCATTCTGATCTGGGGGAAGAACCTCTCAACTCACCTGCAGAGTAGTCTGGCTACAAAGGGGGCTGTAATTATAGTTTTACAGTCATCTCAAACCAGCGAGGGGAAACTCTCAGCTCTGTAGGGGAAATTAGGAGGGGCTATACAACCTATGGTCAGGATGTTCACTCACAAAAATAGTAGGTTACTAGTTGCCTGTGGATTAGTAGCACTCACTATAATTTTAGCATTATTTCAGGAACCAGAGGTTAAAGTACAAAAAAGAAGAATAGGATGGGCAAGCAGAGTACAAAATAATAACCTAAACAATCCCTGTAATACAACTGACGGAGATCAAGCCACAACCGAAGAAATCTACTTTTGTTACCAAAGTAATACAACCCAGGCGGTATTCCAATTTGATGCTACATTACAAGTAGGAGGCTACAACTTGCCAAGCTGGGATGAATATGATTGGTATTTAGATAGTAGTGGTGACGAGACAGGAGGAGGAAATTGGTGGGGAAAGGTGTGTGCTACCTCAGGGCCAGTCTCAAGCTGGCCACCCAGAAGCTATGGATTTCACTCATACTGCAAGGAGTGGAAGCAACAGGTGTACAACTAACAAAAATGTCGACAGAATAAACTACATCCATTACAATGTACAGAGGCTAAGCAACAAAACAGAACAAGGGTTCACCGCCGTCCGCGAACAACTGTCAGCTACCTCCCTAATGGCGTTCCAAAACCGCATTGCCGTAGATATGCTCCTGGCTGAAAAGGGCGGGGTCTGTTCTTTGTTTGGTGCTCAATGTTGTACATTTATCCCTAACAACAAAGCGGCTGATGGTAGCCTCACCAAAGCAATAGAAGGACTTAGATCCCTGAACGACAAGATGAAGGAACATTCTGGGGTTGACACATCTATGTGGGACGGTTTTGGTGACATTTTTGGTAAATATAAACAATTGGTAATGTCTGCTCTACTGTCTGTGGCAGTATTCGTAACAATTCATACATTGTGTGGATGTTGTTTAATTCCTTGTGTTCGTGTGCTCATCATCAGAGCCATCACCACAGCTGTAGCTCCTGTAAAGAAGCAAATGTCTACCATGTATTCTTTGTTGCCCTCCAGTGAGCAGGACTGTGAATCTGATGCAAACATTGATGACTCCGATGACGGCAATAGCCCTCACCCAGATGACCGATCACTCCATTTTCCTGACTTATTCCCCGATCCTGGGGACTATGATGGAGCCCTCTGAGTGTAACTTTTGTACTGATGTATGAATCTGTGACTGAAAATCTTGCTTAGAAGAGGTCACTAGGGGACACAACTTTCTGTACAAATAGAATAAACAGGAGGGAAATGTTGGAGAAATGTACATAAGTTATTCAATTTGTTTCTCTGTTTGTAGTCAACTTTAGTTGACTTTCTTGTTGTTGTTGTAGTAAGTGTATGTGCTTCTGCCAATTTGTTGACCTCTGGCAGCAACCACACTCTAGACAGAAAAAGCAACATTAGATGAGTGAAACCACTGATAAATGTCAAATGTGTGAAACCACTGATAAATGTCAAATGTGCAATTATCTTATGGTTGTGGTATGCAAACTGGTCTCAACTGGGAGTAACTGCACCCCCTCCCTTATCAGTTTAGACTGCATGTAACCAGGGCATTCCTAAATAAATAGCAGGAGAACAGAAGACTGCTTCAGAGTGAGTACGGACGATTGTAACTGAGCAGTCTCCTGTCACTCTCCTTGCAAGTAAAACGAACTCAATTCTCTGTGTTTCTTGTGTGCAGGTTTTCTGAAACAAATGTTAGTGGTTTAAACCTAACAGTTACTCACTGGAAGGCTTTCCTGAAGTCTGAATCCAATTAAGGTCCTGGCTCTTGCAGCCATTGTAAGGGTTTCCTTTCCATGGGCTCACACATGTGCAGGTCCTCTGGTGATTCTGGTAGAGGCATCTGGCATGAACACCACAGGGTGCAACACTGCACCCATCATGACAGGTACCACTGCTCTGCACACATATTTCATTGTCTTTGCATACACTGTTATCTGTACACCTATCACACTTTTCAGGGGCAAAGGATGGACAAGGCTGCTTTTCACACCTGATGACTTGTGGCTGAGAATGCTTGGCTAAACTCCAACCCTTTGCACAAGTTGCTGTGCAGATAGTACCTCCACCCTCTGACTTGCAATGGACATGCCCATTGACCTGCTCCATAAAGCACACAGGCAAAGCACTCCACTGACCTTTGGAGCACTGCACAGTCTGAGGGTACGGCTTGTAGTCTCCAAGACACTTCAGTCGCACCTGCTGCCGGTCTGTACTGTGGTAAGGCTTCTCACAATAGTTATTATCAAGCTGCTTAGCAGTCAGAGGGCCACAGCCTTTTTGGTTGAAGAGAGTCCACTGTGCTGAGACAAATGACTTGAAGAGATTTTCCATGAAGTGAATTTGCTTTGAATTTTCAGTGGCAATCAGATATTTCTGCCAGGCCAACACAGCTTCCTTTTCCAGCATGAACATCAAGTGCACAAAAGCATCAATTTCTTTTACATAGTTTTTTGTACATTCTGCTGGGACCGTAGATTGTGTTTTTGCATTTAGAAGAAATGAGTTGCGAAACATATCCAGAATGTTCTGCTTATCTCCAAAACCAGTACCCATCATCATTTCTTGAAATTGTGTGAGGCAGGAGATAAACGTTTTCCCACCTGTGAACTGTGCTCCAACTTCAGAAATGAATAGACTCTGTGCTATAGTGTTGGTTTCAAATATATTATGAATTGTGGCAACATAGCGAAATTTCTGGATCACGTCATTGTATTTGACAAATATTTGAGTCCACTGAATATCCTGCTGGACAGATTTTATCAGTTCTGTTGTATACTCCCTCAACTCCTTGATGCTATAATATATTGCAGACAGATCAGGGACAGGTTGAATGATTATCTCATTAATTTTTGCCTCGGTTGCTGCATAATCGATTTCATTTTGGATGCTTTCTTCACAAGTTAAACCTCTGTACATCTTGTGGCACCTGCAGAAGCCTTGAGTGGTGTCCTTGAGGGGTTTGCAATCTCCATTATGGCACTTGACTTTGGAACATGGAGATTGTTGAACAACGTCCCTACTCTTGAGGAAAATGTTAATGTTTCGGATATCACCAATGGGTTTTGTATTCTGATTGGGTTCATGGAAAAAGAACACACCACAGTTGAGCTCAACATCTGAGGCTTTTGTCTGAGCATAGTCTGATGACTTTTCAACTGCATGAAGATACTGCATATTCCTAACTGCTTGGGCACCAAATCTATTAAGGAACTCAGCCTTCATGTGTATACACTGAACCCAACTCATACGTTGGTTCAACCAGTTGGATTTAATGTAGGTCATTATAGTTTGATCAGGAAGTGCCGCCTTCTCTCTGTGAATAAGGTGGACCTCTGTCTTGTCTTGTACAGTAAGGCTGATTGATTGTCCATAGGTGTATTCATACTTAGCATCTATGGGGTGAGCGATTACAACCCAGTCATACCAGAAGAACTTTTTCTCCATGTGTTTTTTAATATCAGCAGTAAGCTGCTTGGTATTTGAGAATCGTTCAGTGCCAAGTTTCTGAGCATCCTTTGCAGCCCATTTCTCAAAATCATTAGCACATTCAATTAGGGCATCCTGTAAGGCTACAAGAGTATCTGATAACTGAGTGGCCGATTCTTGTGCTTTTCCATTTGCATCATAACCCTTTAGCTGGTAGTAAAACACATTCATCTGTAGTCCAGAAACCATGAGTGCTGTAAAGTAGGAAGAGTACTGTGTCAAAACCTTAAAATCACCATTTGACTTCTCTGTGATGAGTTGCAAGAGGTTTCTGTTGAGGCTGACTGAATTGTGCTCAGTTATGTATCTGTAAAGATTAGCAACACTACTCTCTGTCCCTGTTGCTAAATAAAATGAAGTGAACTGTTCAGCCAGTCTGCTTTTTTGTTCTGCTGTGGTAGCAATAGGGGCTTTTTCCATTAGTTCTTTCAGCTTGGCCCAGGAGTTTTTAATGGCATTCTCATCTTTCCCATATGCACTTGCGTAGCTTGTCCATTCCATTTCTTTTTGCAGGTCAGAAATTTGCAAGGAGATGGAATCAAGTTTACGGTTGACCTCAGCAAACTGTTCTTTCATGAAGTTAAACATTGGATCAGTTTTTGGAATAAGGGCAAAGATGAAACTAACCAGAGCACCTATAAAGCCAAAACTTGAAGAAATTTTACCAAATACATCAAAGACTTTAAGTAATTTTTGGACTGCATGAGTTTGGTCTTTCCCCCCTGTGACCCACTTGGCCACATCATCTAGACCTTTGAGAAACTCTTTAGATGCGGCTAATCCTTTCTCTACTTGAGCTATTTGTGTGGTGGTAATAGGTTTTACTTCTGTTGATGCATTTGTCACAGTGAATAAACTACTAAAGACAAGTAGGTAGAGGGTGAACAGAATAGGATTAGCGCCATGCATGATGGATTCACCTGTGGAAAAAAAACAGTGCAAATAGACACCATTAATAGGCCATGCAAATCAACCAGCTTCAGTTCAGTTTTACAATATAACATTCTACCATTTGTAGCTGCTGTGTCACATTGCATATATATATATAAAGCTGTATTCAAGATGACACAAAACCAAAAGTATTTCACGAGACTCTTACATAGCAGCTATAAGGCATACGTTATCCCTTATTTTTAACTATATCTCATATCTACCCTGAGTAAACATCTTCTCATCATATCTTAGACCTGTAGGAGTAACGTTTGTGTTCAAAGCACTGTCAAAATTTAATTTTGAAACTGCTCTGGTTTCTTGATTGTTTGAGACACATACAGTAGTACAAATACTGACAAAAAAAAAAAGGTACTTTAACTAGCACTCACAACAATGCCGTTCACCAAAATACCTTACAGCAGAGACAACCTTGCTCCTTAAAAAAAAAACGACCAACTGAGCTGCCCTGACTAAATACACACACCCATCAAGTCCTAATTGCCTCAAATTGGTTAACAGGGCTGAACTACCCAAAAGGGAAGCTCTCTTCACAAATGTACCTATAACATAAACAAAACTCATTTGTCATTTGGAAAAAAATATACAAAATGACAATGACAAAATATAATTCAAAACACCTAAATATTAATCAAAAACACCCCATAAACAAACAATGGTTGAATGGCGACAACAAACACCCCTGTGCAGCGAATGCAGAGCTCCTTTGGCAGTAAACCTCGGTTGGAAACACCAAACACAAAGCACAAAACATATGATCCCCTTAACTGTACATACGCTGCAAAAAATGTCCATAAATGGTGATTGGGAAGGAGAAATGCCGTCTGTGTGTGTGTGGATGCGTGTTTGCAAGTCAGTGTGTGTGCCCGCGGGAACAAGTCTCTCTCCCTCTCCTTCTCCGCCATTACGGTACCGCAGAAAAAAGTCCGATAAGTCCATGACGGTGAGAAGGGGGATATTTTAGCTTCTCACACATAGTTACAACAAGGTAATGTTTAACATGATTGTAAAGAGCGCTTCTTGATTGTCTCGGCGCTTATCATCATTCCATCTCGCACGTCACACTCTAGAATCTTTCTCTGCAACTGTCAGAATTCAGAATAAGGTGTTTACATGCTAAAGTATCCCGGTTTCTTTCGTAGTACTAAAATTTGCGGCAGCAGTCTTCCAGCTGTTTTTCCCTTCCTCTTCTGTGCTTCGTTTGTTTAATATTAGGCTACTAAATTTTTTTTCCTGGCTTCCTTGTAAGAAGATTTTTTGATTATTCCTGTAAGATGGTGTATCTCAGCATGTTACATAGGCTATGTGAGACCCTGCAACTTTTGAGAACAAAACAAATTGGAGGTTTTATGTCTAATTGTCGCTTTCAGAAAGTCTTGGTAAGGTTGAAAACATAAACTGTAGTAAAGTAGTAAAGTAATTAGGTGTAGAGCATTGCAGCAACCAGTTTGAAAGTGGAGATGTAAGAACAAGTGTACCAACTGGGGGCTTGGGGATCCCCCCCAGAGAAAATTAGCAAAATATTGGCTAAATTAGGACACATTTTTACACAGTTTCAAATAGAAAGTGCAGCATAATACTGGACCAAAAAACAGTGTTCTCATATAAGCTATATGCCTAGGCTGAACACTAAGTGGAAGTGTAGGCTATGAAAAGATTTATTAGGTAGGCTATAGATAGGTTTCCCTGAGAAGTTTTTAATGTTCTGCTGCATGCTTTCAGACCAAAAAACATCATGCATCTGAGTACAATAAAACAATGTTCTTATACGGTAACCGATGCATAATCACGTTAGGCTAAATGCACTGCATAGTCACATAGGCTGCATAGTCACATAGGAAACTCTCAGCTAGTATTCTAGTATTGTTAAAGGTACAATCTACTCACACTTTGAAGGAATATGTGTTTGTCTGCCTCTAGCAAATAGGTACGCTCTAGATGGTTGAAGGTGTTATGTGATCTCCTTACCACCTTCAAGTTTATATACGGTACATTAAATTCCTCTTTCAAGAGAACCATGAACGCCCACTACAACTTAACTTCCCTTGTGTGATCTACTAGTGTGATAAGTTGAAAACACTGCTACTAAATTATATTGAATTATTAATGATTAAAATAAAAATACGATTAATGGAAAAACTTACTGTTAATTCTCCCAATTAGGAAAATTTCATTGAATGCACATCCCTAGTCAACCTCCTCTGCAGGGCCACAGGCTTATGCTTGGGTTGATCAACTTCTATTAGAGGTAAAAGAAAAGGAATGATAATGAAAACAGATAAATGAAAATGCAAAACTCTTGCTATTTAGTTTTCAAATTATCAGTGCAATTATCTCGCCAAAATGAAATGAAAGATTTACATTTGGCTTTTCATTTTCATGATAAGCATGAGTCATTTGTGACAAAAATAAATGTATCTATCTATTTAAATCTATTTCTCATTTCATTTTAATTGCCATCCTGGTATATTATTACAAAATCTTAAAATGTAAATGCTAATTGAAAAATGAAAATCCAAATTTCACTTCCTCATGACATGCTCCACATGTGTAAAACTAAAAAAGCTAAAGAAAATGACACCTTCTGTAACTTACTTTTCATTTTTCATATTGCATTTTTAATTCCCTCTTTGCAAACTCTGTTCTCTCCTAAATGGGCTTTATGTGGGTTGGTCAGTCATACCAGGATTGATAACTGTAACTATGACTAGTTAAAGGCACGCCAGGCAATATTTTAGGATAGTTTTTATATTACTATACCAGCTTCATGGTCACTTTGATGGTTAATTGGCTAATTACAGGGTGATTGAGGGCTCTCTTGGCTCCCTTGATCACTTCCTAACACAGTTACTACACTTTCAAGATGAGACCGGTACCTCAAAACAAAACCAACACTGAGTGAAACCGGTCAGTCACCATAACTTTTCGAAAATGATCACTGACTCCTATTCTCTGTTTTCCATATGTATTGGTGAGCATTTACAATATTGGTGTTAGTTTAAAAAAAGTAACTACATAGGGAGCTATGTAGGTAAAAATTGCAGACTTGCCTGGTGGGCCTTTAATATGAATGACAATGGCCACACTGCATACTTAAAAAACAACATGTGAAACAATATTATTGGGATCACTTTTAGACTGCGCAAATATCACATCCTGTATGTCACATCCGGTCAGACTTTTTGTTCTGTAAATGACAGGCTGGCTGACAGGGATCTAACCCCTAATTAAATGTCTCTCTTTGGTTAGGCTAGTTATTAATTACTTATTTATTAGACTACAGTCAGCATCTCTGTAGTCTGATAAATATTTTCTCTTTCTCCTCATGCGCACACACTATGTTAGTAGACGAAGAGGCTTGTGCAGATACAGGTGGATGTTTTTACGGGATTGGAAACAATCTACACTGGAGGATGGTTCAGCTATTTGTCTCTAGAATACTCTGAAACTTAATTCTAGCATCTTTCTCTCCTAGAGCAAGCATCTTGTAAGAAAAAGGTATAGCTATGCAGGTCTCTTAATTTTGCGACATATTTTGTAAAGTTTGGCTAGCCTACTGGATGTTTAAAGTTACATCAGAGGAATTGCATGAAATTGGACATGGTGTCCTCTATTGCAATTGACATAGGCTGTAGGTTAATCATGTTTATGAGTAAAATGATTTGATGATGATATTCTGGGCTTAACTGAATGTTATTCCCATAGTCTCAATGCAGCTGATCTCTTTATGTCTACGACAGGCTAACATACTTTTAATAACTTACATATAATGTCTGACGTGGCAAAGTTTAACCAACTGTGGAATTACTTTGGAAGTGGCTGCTGTATTTTCTGTGCAGAGACACCCTTTGGTGATTTTGCTTCCTTTGAGTACCTTAAATGCTCTCCTGTTTTATTATTAACTGTTTACTGGCCTCCTAGGCACTCAGCTAAAACATTTCTTGATGAATTTGGTGAACTGTTATCAACCATCTGCCTAGAGTTCGACCACATTGTTATATCAGGGGACTTTAATTTGCATGTTGATAATCCTGAAAACACTTATGCCAAGGAACATTCGGACTCTGTGATACTTTTAACCTAACACAACATGTACAAGGGCCACACATTCATATGGTCATACCCTTGATCTTGTTATTACTAAAGATTTTCATGTCTCCACAACTGTTGGATTTAGGTCTGATTGATCATTTTTGTGTGTGTTTTTTTGATTGTTCATATGTCCCCCCACCTCCGAAGTAGATCTATTACTACTTGAAAGAACCATAAATTAACATACTCTTTTAGCAAGCACCACCACAAACTTTAAGTCAAACTCTGTTGAGGACCAACTTATTGACTTATTCTGTTTAGGGCCGTTGTGATTATCAACCAAAAAGCTTCTATGCATGTTGAACTTCTGTTTTATAATGTGTATAGGCCTCTTTGTAATAGTGTACAGGTGTCTGTAATGTCTAATCTATTTCTGTTTTTTTGGGAGGCCTTTGTCATCCCTCCCCTCATCAAGTAAATTTTAAATTACTTTTTACTTTTACTCGAGTAGATTTTCAGATGGGTACTTTTACTTTTACTTGAGTAGAATTAAGCAAAGTAAAGTTACTTTTACTTCATTACAATTTGTCAGTACTTTTCCACCTCTGTTGCTGGGCATTAAACCACATGTATTTACATTAAGTGGAATAAAGGTGCACTGGAGGTTCCCGGCACAAAGCACAATATAAGTGAGTTCTTCTTTAGACAGTGCAAGTTACAACAGGGTCCAGGATGTCTGTTTAAGTTCTCTCCCTTTTTGAGGATGAAACTGCAGCAAAAGTTACTCAGCTCCTGTTTGGGGTAGAATTGAGATGAACCTCAGCTGTCATGTGAGCTATCCCACTCTTACTGCAATGACACCAGCTTTGAATCAACCAGCCATAACCTTGCCAGGTGCTGTACCAAACATTGGAAGAACTACTCCTTATAATACCCTACCTGTCCCTGACTCTTTGACCTCTTGAAAATGATGATGAAGGATGACTGGAGGTGAAGCAAAATATTAGAGAAGTTAGAGAGGGGTCCATCTTTCAACTTGAAAGAGGAACTGACAAAGCATGTTGCAAAACATGCATAAAGTGCCCCAATGTGGGGGCTGCTGTGGAGCAATATGTAGGCTACAGCACTAATGTGCATGTCTGGGTCCAAGTGCCTTGGCTTAATATGCAGAAGCATTAGAATTAATTTATGTACATATAAATATATCACAGTCTGCATATGGTGAAACAGCTTTCAGATATTTCAGCTGCCTATTTCAACCTTATGAGTAGCTGCCCATTGAAAATCAATGTGTTTCAAAACCTTTTAATTACATTTAAATACATCACAGTGTACAAGGGATGGAGTAAATAGGGACATCTCATTGCATGTTAAGTCCCATCTAGAGGGTATAAGCCTTTAGAAAATATATAGTTTTTGCTGTTTAAGCTGTTTCCCTTAAGGGTATAAAGCCAAAAATGCATCACCTGCCCACATACAGACTTATTTTAAAGATTTGTGACTTACAAGAGTGCATACACTTAAGTAAACAAGTTAAAAGCATGAACTACTTCTGAAAGCCTATCATCTTTAGATATGACTTAACATGCAGGGCTGTCAACTCTCACGAAAATAAGTGTGAAACACATGCATTTGATTGAGGCGTTTGGCTGCAACGTAGCACACTGCTTTGCAATAGGCTGAGGTAGTTTTTTTGGGTGGGTTTGCTCGATGTCTGTTGAAACTGCACTATCTGAATCTGAACAGCGGTGACTCCTTGCTTTTACAAATTGTTCACAAGAAGGATGACTTTGAAAATACAGGCTACTGTGCATTTCTCAAGACATTCTGCAACTCTGTGTCCATCACGCACTTTTCTTGCTCTTACTCAACAAATGACAAACCACAGGGTAGCCTGTATCAAAATAAGTGTGAGAACATGCCGTATGACCTGTTTAATTTGGGTAATTAGGCAATTTAGGCAATTAAGAAGCCTAATCCAGCAAGAAATTATACCTGAATGACATTCCTACATACTCCCCTCCAATGCAAGTTAAGCCTGAAAGATTGAGGTGTGAGGCAAACTTAAGTTTATATAAACTATTACATATTTAGTTTATCCTAAATGCATTATTGGACATATCTGCTAGCATCATTTTTCATGAACATGAACTCAAACATGTAGGCTATATTGACTTATTTAGACTGTTGTGTGAGTTTTAAAAAATAGACAGAGAGAACAATAGGCCTATCCCGAGGAGTTAGGAGAGGAGACATGTAAATCAAATGAGTCAGATAACAGGCCCAGATGAATGCTCTATAATAAAAAATAAATGAATGTAGCCTAAGTATGACCAAAATTTTAAAGCACACACTTGTGCTTTAAAATTCACATGTACATTCCCACCTATGGCCAAGACCAAGCATTTTTATGAAAATGTTTCTTGTAGCTTGTGTACATCTGCTTACATATTTAAACATTTTATTTAGGTTTATTTGGGTCTAGCTATTGATATTTTTCCCGATGCCAATTTTCTGCTGAACCCAGTGGTGAAAAAAAACCTTCAAGGAAGAATGAATGTCCTTCACTGACTACTCTTTCATTTTTGCAGCAATTGCTAATAAACATAACATTTAGTTTCAAGGTGTTTAGGCTTGGCTGCTGATATTTCCAACTATGAACTTGCCGTTAAATCTGAAACTGACAAGTCCCCCCTGCACACCACTCTCTCCAAGCAGAGGAGCATGTTCAGTAGTAGGCTCCTGTCTCTGTCATGTCAAACAGACAGGCTGAGAAGATTCTTTGTCCTTAGGACCTTCCAGCTCTTCAATGCCACACAGCAGTAGAGGAGTGTGATTGACTTTAGTGTTGAAGTCTGAACTGCATATTGCTCTTTATGTCGTGCTTTCATTTGGGTGCCTTTTTCTGTATTTGCACACAATTTATTTTTTTTTCTTTGTCTTACGTATGTGTGTCATGTGTCTGTGTGCCTATGTGTATGTATGTTGTGTATAAAATACTGGAAACCTTTGTTTCCTTCTGGATAAATAAAGTATCTCTATCTATCTATCTATCTATCTATCTGCAGTCATCTACAGTATTGTTCTAGTGTGGGGGCTGCTAAGCGAATGAATTTAGGTATTGCATATCTCCAGCAGACCACCCCAAAATCTACCAGCATGCAGGAAATCACATTTACTGAATTCAGCATTTTCTGGGGGAGGACGCCCAGTCCCCCATCTCCTTGTATTGTCCATTTCCAGCAGGATGACCCAGAAAACACTAGAACACAGGGGAATAAATCCAATTAAATACACAATTTCCACACACACTCTCGTTCTCACCTTGTATGTGTGCATGTGTGGCAAAATGTCCCCCTCACAATGTCCATTGTCCATTGAATACTATTCAATTCAATTCAATTTAATTTATACATTGCCTTTTACAATAGTATTGTCTCATGGCGCTTTACAGAAGGAGCAGCCAAGACCAACAGGGGCAAGGAAAAACTCCCTTATGTTTAGTTAGTCTAGAAAGAAACCTTGGGCTAACCCAACTGCCAGGGGTCATGCTGGAAAAGAACAATCAGTAGTAACGATGATATACCACAAACTGTCTATGGTTTTAGCTAAGGATCATGATAGTTCCAGAGTAATATCCCACTTTACATTACATGGTAGCCAGTCCATAGGTGGTTATCAGGAATTATGGCTGGATAGTGTAGTAGTGGCCAGACATAGTGTTAAAGTCAAGGAGTGAGATGGGTCATGGGGGTAACAATAAGGGTCCATTTGACAGTGGCGTTGTGGGGGGGGGGTCAGTCCTGGCATGGGCGTCTAGGAAGGGCCTCTTGGATGGAGAGTTGGTCCTGGCACGGGCCTCCCATAGTGTTGGTTGCAGTCCTCTCAGGAGGCAGGGATGACACTCAGGAAAGATGATTGTGGACAGAGGAAGCAAATGAATTAAGCCAGGCTAATTTGGTTTTGGAAAATGTAAAACAGGATTTTGTAATGAGATGAATTTACTATATATCAACACCAGTAGCAATGGGAAGTACAAGTTTTCTCTGGCATGTCACCCTACTTGGCACTAGAGGGCAATAAAGAGTAGGATGCGTCCATTCTAATTCTGTCCTAAAATCATTTCGGTATATTGATGATATTGATGATCACTGCTGTATATCATGGGGAAAGAGAGAGAGAGACTGGTCTTTCTATGTGGGTGTGTTTTTTACTTATGAGGTCTACTATGGTCATGGTTTACTGACATCCGAGGAAGCCTCAATACTTTTTGTATATGTAGGAAAAAACTGAGGATTAGCATACCATTTTCACTTTGCCATCTGTATAACAGTGGAATTGTGTAAAAGTTTTTTTTGTTTTTTTTTAACTTGCTGTACTCTAATTTGTTCTCTGACAAATCTTTCTGTTCAGCATCTAATAGACTTTTCTCCTTGATGCTGACAGACTAGCTTAACAATAAATAATACAAACAATCATTATCCATTTGACCACTATCCATTTCCCATTTTAACTTTTGACATGTCAAATGAATGAATAAAATTATTACATCCTAAGTACGAGTATCCTTTAAACTCTTTCTATATGATATTTTATAAATGTCTACGGATATCAAACATAAAATGTGTCAGTCCGTCAATCACTGTCTTCTGTATTTAAGATGTTTCTGAAATGGCATCTTAAATAATAAAAAAAAAAAAATGAATAAGGTGAAAACAGATAAATAATGATGGTAAACAACATTAAGTCAAAGACTCCAGAGTGGTGGGACAACAAGCTGTTAAAACAAGTGTGTTATGTTTCTTTTCCCCTGAAGGGGTCACAGCAGCATTTGTTTTGGCTACCTCTTGCTTTAATGTAATACACTTCCAAGTATAAATCCACTCTTAACTTTAGTGTAGGTTTTACCTACATTGGCGGACTTGTTCATCTAAGGTCTGTCTTATGAGCTAAACTTTGCCTTTCTCATACAGTCAGGTACAATTTTTTTTCTGTGTCTGCAGATTTTCTTTCACTTCACTTCACTTTCGGTCACTTCAGTGACTTTATGCCTACTTAGGGAACGTTTTAGTAAAATTAGATGTATGTACGTCCCAGGTAGGCCAGGTACATTTAAGATTTTATTCCAACTCAACACCTCATCACCATGACGAAATTCATAGGGCGTCTTCAGTGTAAGGCAATAATACTGACCTGTATTCTTACAATGTACTCTAATAATGATTGTAAAAGTTCAGAAAATCATCTGTTATAAGCTGATGCCACAGTCTGTACATTAATCAAGAAGAGAGCTATGTTTAGTGACAGGCTGTCGCCCACCACCACTGCCCTGAGAAGTGAGGAGTCCATTGAAACTGCATAAAAACAAGTTCTGAAAGTCTTAGATAGAAAACCCCAAACATAATACCACTGTCAGATCTTGAACTGCTAGACTGAGATAACTGTTAAATACACTGACTCTGGTAGTGTATAAAATCCTTCATAGTCCCACTCCAACTGCAGGAATTCATTAAAAGGCACTCAAACAGGTCAACCAGAGCAGGCTCTAGGGCAGATTGTGCTGTCTCCTTTAGGAAAAGTGCTTTTAGTCAACCTTTAGATGCCAGGGGTTACATCCTTTACCACCTTACACATTTACAGTGCAGTGAAAACACTTATCTAAATTGTCATCTAAATTTGTGGGGAGAAATAAATTGTCCCATTTATTTTCAATAGGTATAAATGGTGTGCACTGCCAACATTAACTCATCAGAGAGCAGTAAAACTGGGAGAGAGTCACATAGTAGATAGGGCAGGAGGATTGAATTTGATTTCATAGAGATTTCTAATACCTTTTGGGACTATGTTATGAGATTGAATTACATTTCCTTTAATCATTAGGAGAGCTATACTCTTCAGCAGGTGGCGAGCTGCTGGTAGCCCGAGCTACCTGTTGAAGACGTCTGGTATATGGGCTATTTACTTTTCAAGCATCTCTGAAACTCAGTACCTAGTGCAATATGTAAACTTACTTCATTTAGCAAACATTTAAATATATGGTAACTTCGCAATCAAAGCTGCTACCACAACTTTGAATAACCTATAATTTGTCTGTTGTTGTTTTATTGTATTTATCTACCTTATTTCTATTTATTCATGAACAACAACAAATCAAAGGGACAAAAAATAAATAATAATTGGCCATGCTGATATTAGCCTCAAACAGTAAGTTGTTAAACCACCAGAGAATGAACAAAATCATCTACACACCGATGTACAATCATCCCCATGCATGCCAACTTCAGAGCAAATATATTTTCTTTGCATCGGTTCAGTTAGCAACTGCTGCCGGTTTGTTATTTTGTCTGTGTTGTACCAAATTTTTTTTTTTTTCTAACCGACAGCACTCTTTGATGTCAAACAACAGGGCTATGGGTTAAAATGCTCCTGATTTTTTTCCTTTAAAGATATATTTTACATTTTTGTGTATTTAGTTACTGTATGTTTACACACATAGCCTACAAGCTACTTACATTGAGAATAATGTTGAAACTGTAAAGAAATTGTGCAAGTCTGACTTACATGTCTCTTCACTCTGACATAAATGTATGCAAAGTTTGCACTCATTTGCTTATGCATTTACACACCACCAACGCTTTGTGTGGTTTGGCAGTTACAGTCCTCCAGTTTTTTCATCTGTGTTATGAATATAGCCTGACCTCCTTTCTCATTAACCCATGCTGGTAACCTGCAATGTGCCTGACTATCTCAGAAGGAAATTGCTCTAGTTAATCTTTGGTTAAACTTCTACACAAAGTCCTATATCTATATATTTAAGCAATATAACATGAGAGGGAGTAAGGTTGTTTGTGGATATTGCAGTGAAAAAATACATGTGTAAGTATAATATGAAAACTAAAAAATATGTGTAATAGACAGCATACGTATGTTATGGAAAATGACCTATGCGTCAGTTAACAGTAAAAGCACAGTAAAGAAAATCAGACAATACAATAGAAATGGCAGGCTGCCCCTGCCTGCACATGCTCAGAGCAACACGAACATAGCTAAGTGGAAATATCACTGTCCAGTATATGCTTAGATCATCAGGAATTTGGTTGAATCAGGTGCTTTCCTGATTGAGCCATGTCTGGACCAACTGTAGATGCGTGCGATCAGGGAAATGTCGAAGGCATATATCGGTAAGCCACCTAGAGCATCAGAAATGGAACCCTGACTCAGCTTAAAGGGGACTGGAGAGGACCAGTGAGAGTCATGTGTTAATCAGCAAAGGTTGCATAAAAATCCGACAAATATGATTAGAGAACAACTGTGGCATAATGAACCCTGATTGGCCAAGAGCTGAGTTACAGGGCAAATATTTAATTTTGATTGGAAATATTACATATGGAAAGAAGGGGGCCCTAGGGCATCTATCTTGCTGCTTGGTGCATTAATAGTGACTGTTGTCTGGTTGATGTAACTTTGTGGCACGGTGAATAAGGACTTGCATCATCAGCATCTTCTTGTCAAGCTCATCTCCATGGATCGCATTAACTCAGAATGTAATTGAAATTTTGTTGGCAAACAGGACAATATTTTTGCCACAATATCCTCACAAGTGTGTTTTGGCCACAGGCTGTAGGTTGAATTCAAATTCATCTCAAATTAGAACTAAATTGGAATTTAGGAATCATACTCATTCTGTTCTGAATTTTGTACAGCCCTGGTCTGTGAATATGTGTAATATAGGCCTATAGGCTAATTTCAAAGAGGCCAACAATTTAATCTGAATTTTAGTCAGTTAAATGGGTTAGTGTAATGAAGGCATGAATCAACTCTGCATACCAAAGAAAAATCACATTTCATTTATTTCATGTGCCAACTCATTAAGGCTAGTTAGCTGCAGGCTAAACTCGATGGGTTATTTTTTTAATAGGGTACGAGTTCCAGGAGTAAACTACTTCGACAGATGTTGCGACGTCATCCGGCAGGAGCACAAGTAACATTTAGTTGGGACTGCCCAACTCGGAGTAATGAGAAAATTGTTTACGCTGCGCGCAAACGAAACCTCTGTGCGACACATCAATAGTTTTCGGATAACAACTCTCACAAAAATGGAGGATGGATACCGCACATCTTAGCACACTTCCACCCATAAGTTGTAGCCTACATTTTCTTTTTGGAAATGTGGTTATTTCTCCGATTTAACTCTTGCGAATCGCAGGCTGATTTCATTTTACTCTGACCATATGCTGACCATATGCGGTTAATTTGCCGCTTTGCCGCCTAGATTCATTAAAGATTCGAAGAAACGGATATCTTTTTGGCCGTAGACTGGCAGAATTGCCTCTTGGATGATCAATTGAATACCTAGAAGGTCAGTTATTATTCGGTTAATGAGCATAATGACACGTTTCGCACCACATAATCAAGACATAGGCTATAGAACATGGCTGGAGTTTCACATGTAATCAAGTATCTTTTCGCCACAATAAGGTCAGTTTCTGCTTTGTGTTTTTTTGTAATTCAATTTGATGAAATGTTACAAGATGGAAACTTCAACTGGTTGTGTTCTCAACCTGGCATGCCTATCCCTTTTCAATTCGCATTTAAACAGACGTCTCCGCGTTAAATCTATATGCCTAATATTTCTGTGTGTGACTGTGGTGCTCCTCATCTCATACCAGTACACAGTGTTGAGTGGGTAAGTGCTGAACAACTTCCATAATATTTAAATTACGCTGTACTCTTCTTTCAATGACCTATGGGTGGGCAACCTTTTTGGCTGAAGGGCTTTGGGTTTTACAGATTGAGAGATGGACAATAGTGATGTCTGAGTAAAAACACAACAACCTTTTGTCCATTTAACAGATTATTATTACATGTTGTCATGGACATAGGGGCAATTCCATATCAATTCAACACCAACATTTTGATTTCAACACCATGGTTGAAGTTCAAGTTACTTTATTTGTCACTTGCATAGTTATACAAGTACAACACAAAGTGAAATGTATCTTGATCTACCCACATGACTGTGTAGTTGCTCATGTGCTCCAAACATTATATATAAACTAAACACTAGAATTTAGATTAGAACTAGATTGCTAGAGTACGTTGTTTGTGTATAGTACAGTGCCTTACAGTGCCATGCATTTTTTCCTGTTTTTTCTCCAAATATTCCTTCATGTCTTATTAGAATGGGGCAAATTTTTCAGCTTGATGTCTTGTTTGGTTTTTGACTTTGACCAAATTTTGCTTTTTTTCTAGACACTGCAATAAATAATCTGGAATTATTTTAATGAATAAGGCATCTGTGGTAGGACGGACTGTAATTCTAATGTGATCTTAGACATCTGCACATGGTACTACCACAGTGTGCAAATGTTTGGGAAAAATGTCATTGCATTAAGAGAGGAGATGAGAAAATAAACAAAAGTTGTCCTCAGGAAAAACTGAAATTTGCAGTGTTTTCTTGGCTGTGTCTACTTATGTTTGAAGAGCCATATCTCAGAAACCAAAGAAGAACTGAAATTTTCGCTTGATTCTAATAAGACATGGAGGAATGTTTGTACAAAAAAACAGGAAGTGTGAACCATAGTGTTAGCCCCACAATTGTCATGTAGCCTACTTGCTTTTTCATAGACTGAGAGGAATAGTTCCCTCTACCTACAAATCCTTTCACATGATTACATTTGTTTACGGTTTCCAAGAAAATAAGGGATGGCTTATTTTACCCTTAGGCTGATCTTACCCCATTCCCCCCTACCTCGGTTGGGGCTAAAACTTAATCTAACCTGTATGCTAGCAGATATCTGGCATACACCTGAATATTGTCAGAAATATATTCTGCTGAGCAAAACTTGAAGTAGTGTTTGCCCTTTCTTGAGAAAGGTTACTAGTTACATTTGCCTACATGGGGGAAAGTGATGGTATGTTTTTCCTTGAATGCTGAAATCCATTCTCAACAAAGAAAAACTTTGTTAAGTGCCCTTTTAAAACAGTTGCAAGTGTCAGTTTGTTAACTCAGTAATAGAATCTGCTATTTGAATCAGTCATCTTGTGTCCTGCAATAAAGGCAAAACGTTTTGCTCATAAAGATTAGATTTTTATGTACACAAAAAGATTATATTGATGCCGTATTTTTGGTATCTTTCCACTAAAGGTTGAGAGAGAGAAAGAGAGAAAGCCTGAGCATGTTTACATGCGTTTTTTTTCCCGATCGGATTGAAGTTAGTCTGATTAAATATTCCACTTGAACCATTCAATCCATGTTTACGTCTCAAAGCATTTAATCTGATCGTCACCTTCTGACACGCACAGTGGTTTCTCACATTGTCCTTTTTTATACATCCATCTGACATCCCTTAACTAGCACCCCTTAGTCTACTGTCAGTCATGTATTGAAAGTTGTTCATAAATTAACTTTGTAACAAATAAACTTGTTGAATTTTATTTGCAAGGTCTGTATTGTGCTCCATTAAGATTATGAGACAGCAGCTTACATTATCATAACAATACATTCACTTCCACCCATTTGGCTAGCTAATGTTAATGTTATCAAGGTAGCAGCCAGTTAATACCACACTTAACAGCCTATTGAAGAATGTAGGTTATTTTCTAGCTTGCTAGCTAGGTTTGTGTGGTAAGATAAGCGAAAATACAAACTTGTCTACGGTCATTTCTATAACTTTGTGGTGCCGCTAGTGCTTTTAAGCTATTTGTGTGTATACTTGTGTCACCACACATTCATCCCTACACATGCGCAAACAGGAAAATCTAGTCCATGAATCCGATTCCATGTTTACATGCCGATATATCGGTTTATTAAAAGGTGTACACCACCTCTCACAGTACGATTGAAATTTCAATCCAGTTGAGTGGAGTCCGATCGGATGGTGTGGATAAACTGGGTATTTTAATCAGATTTGCCCAATAATCGGCTTAAAGTGGCACATGTAAACACGCTCAGTGTAAGACTTATTTATGTGGTCAATATTCGAACACACCTTTTACTTCATTACATGAAAAATGAAAAAGAAAACAAAAGTGTTTTAATTTTTGTTTGAGGAGTATGTACTGTACTGTATGTAGTATGTATCGGCAATGTCTAACAGCCTGACAATAATCATATTTACTAATTGTGTGGGCAATTTTGACTGTTTTTTTTTTCTGATACCCTCTACCAGGTATTTTCCTGCAACAAAAAGGTGTGCTTTGCCCCCTGGTGAAAGCTTACAACCAGGAGACCATATAGATAATTCACTAAATCTTTGGTATGTTCAGAGTTATTTAAAAAGTCTTTTTTGACATCTGTATGCTACCTATGGTACTCACAGTGGTGGAAAAATCCATGTGTGTTTTTAAACCGTTTTAGGTCAAGGCTGGATGTTCAAACATGTACATCCTGGAGAGCACCAATAATGTGGAATGAGATGTTTGAAAGAGAAATCTATGATAAATACTTTAAAGAAAAGGGCACATCAGTAGCCTTAACTGTCTTTGCTGTTGGAAGGTAAGTGTTTAATTACTATAAATTCCTAATTATTAACTAAATTAACATTGATTTTGCTAAATTTCTTTATCTATGAGGGTACATAATGGATATACATAGGAATGCATTTCTTTTCATTATTCTATTTTGTAATTAAATCGTGAATTCAATAGGTAATGTTTAGTAAACATGAGGTTAATGCATGGGTAAAGTCAGGACATGTTGTTTGTTTTTTTGCAGAAAAATAGTAGTATTCATTAACAGTAATTTATTCCATAAATAACTATGCAGATGTGGGAACTAAGTACAAATACTGTAATATCTGTACTTTACTGGAGATTTAATTTTTGATAACTGACTTTAGACCTCTTACATTTTAACAGAAATAGCCATTTTTTACTCCTTACATTTTCACAACAGATTTGTTACTTTTGTCTTAATGCATCTGAGGGAAGCTATCAATGCAATGGTGTCAGAGACAAAGTATTAGACCTACGTCTTTGTCGAATCCAGTGCTTTAACAGAAAATGTAGAAACATTGTCCTAGCCTTTGTTCTGTCATTTGCTTTTCCTATTTAAAGACATTGTAAATATGCATGCGTTCCTATATTAGACCTATTCTGCCAGTGACTCTCAGACAATATGTTTTTATTTCACCCATGGTAGCTTTTCTGAAATTCTTCTGAAACAGTATCAGGACAGTTGGTCAGACACAGTTTTGCAGAATAACTCCAGAACAAATTTTAGTGGAAGACAGGTCTCAATGAGCTGCATCCAACAAGCCATCAACCTCCTATGTATAGTGTAGCACCACCTACTGACACACAAAAAATGTAATACTTTTGAGCAATTAGCAACAGTGATTCTCAAAACACTGGGTCACTTCAAACTCACTGGGCAAAGAACTCCAGTGGGCTTATATGTCTTTTGCTGGTGCCTCTGTAAGATCTGTAATGCTTTAGCCATCTGTGTGTAGTGTAGCGGCATATTTTGAGAAACAAAAATTTGTTAAATTGGCTGGATTTTTGGAAAGTAAGTTTCTGTCTACAGTTTTGGAGATATGGGCCGATAAAACTTAGTAGGCATGTAGCCCTATTAAACTCATAACATGTAAGCTATTTTGGTCTCCAGGGATACTTCCCCTTGTTTTGCTAACACAAACCAAAAGAAGTAACTCAGGAATAGAATAATTCAACTGTGAACATATTTGAACTGCAGGTATGTGTGTTAACATGTTTGTATAACTCTTAGGGGCAAATCTGTAAGACTTGCGGAGTTTTCTTTGGATGGCACATGTGGCAAATGTGCGATGGTGATATTATATACCACTAAGTACATTTCAGATTGTATACTTTGTCATGGTTACTTGATTAAAGAAGTCAAATTAGTAGTTACACTTTTACCAGTCGTTTATATAAGTGTCTAAACGTCTGCTTGTGTATGGAATGTGTACTCTCTGTAACTATTTTATATTCTTTTTAAAGTGTCAATTTCAATGAGTTCAACAAGTTCAACATCACATTTTGTTTATATATATGTTCCTTTCAACTTCAAAGGTACTTGGAGATCTACTTGAGAGACTTTTTAACATCAGCAGAAAAGCATTTCATGCTGGGCTTGCCAGTGGACTACTTTGTCTTTACAGATGTCCCACAGAATGTTCCTTCCATCCAACTGGCACCAGATCGCACACTGCAGGTGATTGGGTTCAAGAAGTACGACCGTTGGCAGGACATTCCATGATGCGCATGCAGGCAATCACAGAGGCCATCGACAGCCACATCAGCAAGCGAAACCACTACATATTCTGCATGGACGTTGACCAGGTCTTCGTTGGGCCGTTTGGGTCAGAGGCTCTCGGGGATTCAGTGGCCTTGCTGCATGCCTATTTCTACAAGAGCCCAGTATCGGGGTTCACATATGACAGGAACCCCAGATCAGAGGCATACATGGATGATGGGGACTATTATTATCATGCAGCTGTTTTTGGTGGAACATGGCAAAGTGTTAGGAACATCACCACAAGTTGCCTCCAAGGAATTAAGCAGGATAAGATCAATGGTGTTGAGGCACTTTGGCATGATGAAAGTCATTTGAATAAGTACTTTTGGCTCCAAAAGCCTAGCAAAGTGCTTTCCCCAGAATACTGCTGGGCTACTGAGATTGGCTTCACCTCTGAAATCCAGATCCATAGATTGATCTGGGCTGAAAAGTACTATAATACCCTCAGAGATCATGAATAGACTATTCACAAGTCAAACATTTCATCAGGTTTTGTTGTAGGAATCGAACCACAAAGAATGCTGCAAAATTGTTTGTTGTGTATGCTGCATAAAACTCTTGCAATCTCTTATATGATAGGACTTTTTGAGAAGAGTACTTGTTGCTGCCTGTGCCAGTTTTATTTAGCTTTGTGAAGCTTTATTCAGCTTTACTGTCCAAAACTGCAAAGATTTTGCACTGAATTACTGAAAGAGGCAAATATTTCTGTTAACTGTGTGTTTTTCCCCCCAAAATGCTCAAACATCTCACTGGTTGGGTTAGGGTTAGGGTTAGGGTGGTAAGGTATTGGTCAATTTAGTGTCTTGCATTAAAACAAGTTCTGCAATGATGAATCGTAATAGACAAAAGAAAGATGCTAATCTCTTTATGGGGAAGGAAGCAGACTCGTGCTCTGTGCAATGCTGCACCATCTTCTCTCTAAACCTTCTACTTCTAGCACTCTTCCAGTGCTTTTACTTATTGTGATGGATAACTTCTGTGGCTGCCAAATGTGAGTGAAGATATAAATAGTCTAGTACTTGCACCCACAGAAGCTGAATGGTGGTTTATATTTCCTTGTGAGCACTGGAATGTGCCTTCCACTTTGAGGTTGCCATTCCCTGGCTCATGTCATAGGACAACTGTTTTGTTGTGCTTCAACCAAGCAAAGAGCAAAAAGATTTTAGCACATAGAAGCAGGGGCAGAGTACTAACAGAGAAGTAGAAGAGTAGAACACTAAACCCCCCCACCCCACCCCAACACAACCCTTCTTTTCCTTTAACTTGCTCCTTTCTTTCTGTCTGATGAAGGCTATGTTATTAGCTATCACTCAGACTTTGCATGGTGAATCTGAGCAGACACTGTCTGCGGCTCCAAGCATTTCTGGTTTCTGGTGCCGGTGTAGCTAAACACACCAAACAGATTTGTTCCCAAACTTTTCCGGTCAGCCTGGTCAGTCTATGCCTTTAGGGTCATGCCATAAGACGATGGGCTGCTCATCTATCCCCTTACCTTTCTGTAATAGGACTTGATCTGCAATTGGTTCATTGGATAAATGCATTTCCCATTCCCAGGTGACTTTGCTCCATTCTAAGATCTTTAATATTGACTGTGCTCCGCTTCAACCCTCTTGATTCTATATTAATTTAAGAACAAATAAACAAATTAAATTTTTATTTGCGACCACGAAAGTTCTATTATGCCTGAATAAGAATTAAGATACACAATAAGTTAAGATACACAAAGGCTACACAAAAATCAGTAGATTGATGGGAGAGATCAGAGATGAGTGGGTAACCATGACTGAGATAGGCTATACAGAGTGAGCAAGTGGTGTAAATGTTGGTTGGACCATTGGGTCTTCCAACTGAAATTTAACTAGGAGATTTGACAGAGAATCATTTAGTGTTTGAACAGCGATGTACATCAGAGTTGGCAGCATTAGATTCACCGCCTTATCATAATATTGTGCCAGTCCATTTAGATTTATCGGTCTGCCTGCCGACCAGGAAATCTCCCGAATGTGCCGATGTCCACCCTGCCTCTGCATAGAAGTAATAAATACACAGTGCTCAAGACAGTCTCCTCACAGTTCACAATCAAATTATTTACATTACTTGCCACTCACAGTACGTTTTTACCATGGTGACTGTTAAATAACTATAGGGCCAATCCCCTGAATCAACTCTCAGTATTGTGCCTTGCACAGGGACAGTCACTTTGTGTACATGCACACTTTTGGATTATTGCATGTTGCCAACCTAATTTTGGCTAGCCAGACTAGCACCGCCTAGTGCTTCTGCTCAATATCACCTTTCACTCAAGCACAATCAGGAATCTCTCCCTTAGCTTAGGCTTCAGCTGCCATTGTCAGCATCACCATTATTGCCGTTGCTATAGTACTTTGCAAGCTGGTGTTGCCTGGCAATACTACTTTCTGGTGTGAAATCAAAAGCTTTATACCTCACAAGGAGCACTCAAATAATATTCAGTGGCATTAGGTAAGCCATTGAATTAACTGCTATAAAAAGCTATGTAACCACCTGTTAAAATGTACCAGAATGCAGAAAATTGCATTTAATTTTTTAACAATTTCCTGGGGAAAGATTGGCAATAGTACTTTGAAACATGTGATGGCCTCCCGGTCACTCACACAGAGGACCACTGATCAGGTAGACAGTGCAAGGTTAAAAATTCTTAAAATCCACTGATTCTTATGGCAGGGTTTGAAAGTAAATATTGCTTTCCATGTGTGCTTTTTGAAAATGTTCCAAGTGTATTGGGAAGTATAATCTCAGGTATTTTTGTACAATCTTTAATTTACATTATTTAGAATAGCTGGGATGTATTTGTGATACTGTATGTTTTTCCTGATTTGATAAATGAATGTGCACTTGAGACAATTCCATTTTTATTAAAATACTTTAAACAAAATATATGGTTCTTGTAATACACAGGCAACAAAATCACATTCTCCAACATGATTGATTGTTAAAAAAAAACAAAAAAAACAAGCTGGTAACAGAAACATGTTGGTCCCTCAATTCAGAAAAATGGCCAAAACATTGTGGAATATGAGCAATGGCCACGATGGACAGTAGAGCATTTGACACTACATGTATCTTTTGGTTACCACACTGACACCGACAGTTCACCTGATATTACAATCCCAAATATGACTAACACATGTTGTATCGTGTAAAACAAATGTAACAAAATCATCCGTTCATCTCCCAACGATGTAACTCATTTTACAGCTCCCTCACTGTATTTAGTCAGAGAAACCATACAAAGTCGATCAAGCTTCTAAAAGTAACACAATATTTTTCAATATACCAACATGAAAAGCAGCAGAAAATAAAATCACATGATAACAGTACTGGTGAAGAAGGTAGTAGGTAAATGTGACAGGTAAATGGAAAAATCTTTGCCACAAAACTGCAGTGAACTATGTTCCGTTTTTCAGCAACTTGTCTTTAAAATAAGCGTGGTCAGTGAGAGCAAGCCATCCACTTTGTGAAAGTCAAGCCCTGTACTCAAAGCACGTGGGTGTACTCTGGCTACCTCTCCTTAATGTGATTAGCTAATATACTTCTCATGTCCTATTATGTTTGGTAGAAAACTTAGCAGGGAGCACATGTACTACCTCCTAGCATTTCATGTACAGGACTAACTTTTTATAAATGGCATTTAACTGCATGAATGTGTCTGGGGCAGTAGATATATATGCTTTTTCACTTGCACTACCATATGTACAACATTAGCTACTTCCACCTAATCACCAAGTCTTAACATACAAATATAATCTCTGGTTTTAAAAAAAAAGTGCTGTATTTTTCCCTCCTCTTTCAGATTGCCACAACAGGCAACCAAAACAGGAAAGGACCACAGTGACACGGTTTTGTTCTTAGTGTTGTGCGGAAATATTTTCATATATTAGTAAGCATTCCATTTCCAAGGAAGGCATTCTCTGAGGACATTACTAGCATAATGATTCAGAGGCCCCGGCAGTGGGTGCCAACAGCTGGAGCCAAACACTAACGCTCAGCAACGGAGGAAAACAAGGCCATGGTGTATGATGAAAGGAAGAAAACCACACAACTGTGGCCTTTTCTCCAATTATCTAAAAAAAAAGTATAGAACTAAAAAAAAACAAAAAATGACCTTTCATGACCTTAAAATTTCCACAAGGTCTTTGTTATGTAGTGCACTTACAAGACGTTAAGAGGATGTCAGCCACATGTTTGAGCCATACATAAATTCATACAGTATGTGAATCTGGCAAGAATGCTTGGATTCATGCTTTGCATTATCCCCACTTGCTTGCACACCATCTCTTAGAAGTAGTGATTTGAACCCATCCCACAATATTTCATAGTATTTTTTGCTGTAGCAATATTAGTGACAGTAAGTAACAACATAAAAATAGTACCATTCACCACAATCCTCTTGGACACAAATAACTAGCTTTGAGCTTTGCAATAACCCATTGATCCAGAGGAGTAATATAAAGCTCAATCTTGTCAGCTATTAACTATTCTCTTGTCAATGGTCTTGTCTTGTCAAACTAGTTAAAGGTGACTGATGCAAACTTCTGCAAGCACACAGACTCACAACAGAGGGCTAAAGAACTGAAGCTGGAACACATGCTTATCTCTCAGTGATGTTACCACTGCTCCAACATGCACACTTCACCATCTGCCATGCTCATTCTGACAGTGTGTGTGAAGCTGCCCATGTTGTGACACATAAGTAACCATTTAATCCTCTGCATTGTTTATACTGGGATAACAAACTCTTTTGGGAGAAATCATGGCACATACCTAATCACAAACTCTGTGGCAGCACATGTATTTTCTTCACCCTTTTTTTGTCCTGGACCATAGCACCTCAGGACGCATTTCTCATGCTTCTTCGCTGGCCACACTGAGGCTGTCTTCCTGGTCTCTGGTGGCGCGAGCACCTTCAGGCGTCGTCACGTTCAGGTAGCTGAGCTCGGAAGGCTGGGAGACGACCATGGAGAAGGAGGACTTCAGGCTTTCCAAGTGCTCGCCCATCTTCACCCTGCGGATGGAGTCTAGAATGCTCAGAGGGTCACCCACACCCAGTTTTGCCCTAGGAGTAAGAAGGAAAAAGGGGAAAAAAAAACAAAGAGAGTAAACAAAAAGTACATCTTAAAAAAAAAAAGAAAAAAATGTAATGCAAATGAAAGGTGTGTGTGCGTGTGCGTGTGTCAGAGAGAGTGAAAGTGAGAAGAGAGATACTGAGGAAGGTGTGAGTAACTGACTAACACTTTCAACAGGTTAGACCAGGGTTTTTCCAACTTATTTGACTGGGACAATATTAATGTGTTGCCTATAGTGTCAAGTCATTCATGTTATAATTACCAACAGACTAATTATCATGTTTCTGTTGTAATTATATTCTTCTTCTTGTTTATAGGGGGTGGGCGATATTGCCTAAAATTCACATTGCACATATAATCTCAAGACGATATACAGCCGATATTGCGATACATTCTATGTAACTTTAAAATACAATTTCAAATGTGCAGTACTGATTAGGAGACATATAAAAAAATAATGAGTCAATCCATTTGATTTCAGAATGTTTATGTTTCGGACCCAAAATAATACTGAGGTGAACCCTCCAACATCAAACTCCAAGATGAGTCAAAGGTTTGGCTGCTCAAATCATTACTAACTAAAAACAGAACAAAATTAAATTATAATTTAGAATAACATCCAGGACATCTTTACATGATAAGAACAAAATACAGAGTTAATTAAACTGCAAGAAATATGTAAATAATTGCAAAGCAGTTTAAATAGAATCGAAAGCAAAGAAAGATGTCCCAAGAGGCTCATACATCCATTCCCCTTGATAAAGGGAAGAACTGAACGTGGCTTATGGAACGTGTGGGCCCTTCTTGATGTTTCACTCTTGTTCCCCACATTGTGTGTGCAGAGTCACTGGTCCATGCATATGATTAAGCAATAATTGGTTTAGCCCACTGTAACATTTAGCCATTTACAACTAATGAAATGTTGACAATTAGTGAATAATTCCCAAAACACGGCAAGCGCATGAGGTGCAACAAGCAGACAGTGACTTGTTTTGGGTAAAGTGAAGGGCAGATGAGTTGTAAATGCTGATAGTGTTGCTCCATGGTTACTGTCAAAAAGTAATGTTAATTAACATTTTTATGACAATGGAGGGCTAACTGGAGGGGTTTGCTTAAGATCTGCACCTTTTGGGACCACTGGTAACACCTTATACTAATGCAATGCTATTAAAAAGTTACATATACATATACATATATATATATCTCTCACACACACACTTACTTTTGCACATTTGCACAGGTTAACTCAGCTGCCAACTACATATTTAGTATTAGCTATAAATTAGCGTTTTTTTCTCTAAATCCTCTAAATACACTCTGGCCATTTGAAACACGCGCGCGCACACACACACACACACACTCTACCCAAAGTACAATTCAGGAAACTTTACAAAACAAGATCATACTTGCAGCAGTGGGTGGTGGCGTAGTGGTTAAGGAACCTGGCTAGCAAGCCTAGAAAATTGTGGGTTCGAATCCTGGCTGCTAACGTTGTGCCCTTGAGCAAAGCACTTAGACCTAAGTTGCTCTAAGGGAGATTGGCCCTGATGTAATTGATAGTTGACAAAATATGTAAGTCGCTTTGGATAAAAGCGTCTGCTAAATGCATAAATCTAAATCAGCTAGAAGAATAATATGCCTGATGACAACACATCTGTAGCCACTGTGGGATGGGAGACCCTATCTTATGTCTAGCACATTACTATCTAAAGAGCAAACCAGCCTGCACACCAGGGGTGTATTGGTGAGAAAAGCGAGATGTGGTCTGGCGCCATTTTGACACCACTGGTTGGCCTAATGGTTATTAGCCTGATGGATGAGACTCACTTCACTACAATTTGTTCAAAGGGTCTGGACACTCTCAACAGGCATATGTTGGCGTATGTATGTCACAGTATGTGGGCACTTTGTTTGAAATTTTCTACCTTTTGGTTCTGTCTTCAATTTCTGTTTGCCAACAGAATGCTAAGACAACCAGTCGAGGAAACTGAAGCCTTTGGAGAGTACCCTGACTACAACTGTAGTGAAATGCAATATTGAATGGAGGTACTAGGCAGCCCGAGTCTTGCTAAATGGCTATGTCACTGACCCAGAAAGGCCTGTATAGAGTCATGTTGAAGGCATGGCATTTCACTGTTATTTTAAGAGCATGTCACTAAGATCTATAGCTTGGGATCTGTCAAGAGTGGCAAGACCATAGCAACAAGTCCCTGGCATGCAATCCAAAAGATGTGCTTGGCTGAATGTCCTTAGGATTTTTATTGGATTTTTGGAGGATAAAATAGCCAATCTAATAACTGAATAGAAACATCGTTTTGTTGAAACTTCTTCATATGACAGCGGATGTCAGAACAACACGTTGAAGAGAGAGCAATCAGGTTGCAGATACAATGTTTTTTTTAAAAAACTCCATGACCACAACAGTGACATCTGATATTAATGTCCCAAATATAACCTTCTGAGGGGTCAGTTCATAGAAGGGCTATTTTCAGATCTTACATTACAGACACATGACAGTTCTCTTCTCTATTTAGAAAGACAGATGTAAAAACTGTACCTTGATGCAGAAGATTGAAGAAAAGCGTCATTGTCCGAAGGAAGCATTTTCTTTAAATCCTTAGAGCAGAAAAAAAACAAAAAACAAGAAGGGAAACTAAGACCAGTATTAACTCACAAAATCCAAAAACAACTGTAATGGCATTTAATAGCCTATGCACATAGGCTTGCATTTCCACATGATGGGCTGTCCTGAATTGCCCTGGAGCCAAACTATTTATTTATTTTTTTATAAAACTCAATTAAAAAAAAACACATAAAAACCAAACAAACCATAACAAACTTTAAATCTAAACAGTATGCAAGTGTAGCACCCCCAGATATATTGCAATTCTTCTGTTGTGATTTTAATACACATCCATAATTTTTCCCAGAACCTGTCATGAAAATAAATGACACTTGTCATGTCATGCTTATGACAGGTTCGTGTCACTCTTATGTTGACACCCTCAAGTAGTGCTACTGGATGTAGTTCTGCAAAGGGTATACATGGAGGTAAATAAATAAGATCAAAAGATGTAATTTGTAAATGAACAAAGACAGACTGAGAAAGACGCAGATAGATATCCAAGGCTATGCTGTTCTATAAAAGCATGGACATTCCAAACCTGAAATGGCCCAGCCCAGCCCTCAGCAAAATTGCAGCACTGTGCCAGTGAACTTTAAGTCCTGCTCATGTTCTGTTCATGTGGATATTTGCACCAACCACTAGCCAAAAGTTTTACCGTAGAGTGGCTGGTAAATTTGACAACAATCTGACAGCAGCTGAAATGTTCACATATTTAAAAGTTCATTTTCAGTTTGATGTACATGCCCCAGCCCTTTTCCTAGAGCTCCTTCTCCACCACAGAAGCTCATCTTACCTCCACAGTGCAGGTGGAGTGAACGCTTCTTAGACTGCGCTCCAGCATCCCCACCTGATGGGTGAGCTGTAATGTTTTCTCCTGCAGCTGTCTGTTCTCCATCTCCAGAATGTTCACCCTGGGCAAAGTAAAGATATATGGGACAAACTGAATACAATGGTGAGAATATAACCGGGGAGCGACATCACAGTTCTCAGGTAAAAGAGAACTGGGATGAAAAGAAGAGAACCGGTGCCTTCAGGTACACTGAAGCTTGTAATTTACAGTGTGTGTCAGACACATGTTTTGGACTGAAACCTTTACAATACTGAACATACCCATAAATACAGTAACTTTCCAACTATTAACTGAATGCAATTAACAGAATGCAATTTGTTTCCTGTATCTACTTTCTCATGACATCATGATTTCATCTTGCTTTATTATCAGTAATACACATTATTTTTTATATTTTTAAAAAATGTACAACTTTGAGAAATATGTAAATCCCCTTCAAGAACTGGGTGATGGAAAGTCAACAAGACTTGTGTAGGCATGTGTTCATCTGTAGGCATGAATCATTTTACTCTTATCATTAGGAATATCAGAAACCTCGCGCTGACAAGTATCAAATTAACACACACATTGGCAATAATGAGCCACAGCCACATCAGAGGCACAAAAAACTGCACTATGTGAAAAACATGGGACTGCTTTCCTTGTTTGCTCCAGCCCCTCTGGTTAGAGGGAAGACTGGTATTGTAAGGGTGCTTCTGTCTGTGCCTGCTCACATAACTTATAAAGCAGGTTACTGGAATTTAGGTTCACTTCAGTTAATCCCATCTGACAGGGCTGCAGTGTTGCGTTCACCTCATTGGCCCTTTTTTTGGCACAAACATGATGTGATTGTCGACAACAACTCAGTGTTTCAACATGATTATGCAGAGCTGGCTCAGAGATAAGATCAAATAAGTTTACTTTGTTCATCATCTAGGATATTCAGTGTCACGACAGCGCGCGCACACACACACACACACACACACACACACACACACACACACACACACACACACACACACACACAAACAAAAAAATAAATCAGTTTCTGACAGTGACAAAAAAAGGTAGGAGTCATAGAGTTGCCAGTTGTAGCGGCTGGTTGAAAAGATCTGTATCTCAGAATTGTTGGGGAGATAGGCCTTTCATTAATGTAACAGTAGATATAAGAATATATAAGAATGACGCAATAACCCTAAAGAGGTGGTGCATTAAGGCTATTTTACAGCAGCTAATGGGAGTTGGGCATGACGCAAAGCAAAGTTTATTGCCTTTCCATTACATATACCTGGCACAGTTTCATTGTACAAAGCAATGCAAAGTTTAGACATTTATTCATAAATAACTATTCTTCTGCCAAGAAATATTTTTTTTCTGGTGAATGGTTGGCAGTAATGCAAGGTAATGCACAATTGCAACTGAAAGTTTTGTATGGAACAGCAATATTATATGTAATGCACGAAATGCAGTGAGGGACTCAAAGTTATGATATTTTTACAACAACATCGAAAGTGATTCAGCCAATCATATTCTAGGGCTAGAACCATCCAAAGTCAGTTATTAAGCCAGGCCAGAAAAAGCCAGAGTCAGTGCTCACATACACACACACCTCTGCTGGACACTGGTGGCGGTGCGAAGGCCATCACTGCCCATCTCCTCAGCATCAGTGACCCGCTGCAGGAGCTCCCTCTTCTCCAGGAGCAACTTCTCGTTCTCTTCTGTTACCCTCTTTACACGGTCTTGCTCCTGGCCAAACACACACAGACACACACGCACGCACACATACACGCACACATACACACACACACACACACACTGGTCAATACAAACTCTGTTAAAATTTTACCCAGCATGCCTTTGTTTATAGCTCTTGGCTCTATGGCTCTTTCACTTCTCTGATCACCAGAAGACAAGTTCATGCTCTAAATACACCCATTTATTTAGTGCTGTTTATGCATTTTGCACTGTCCACTTGCAATCTGATTGGCAAAGATGCATTTTTAAAACAAATGTATATGGTGGCAAACTGCTTTACAAGTTCATGTTCCATTCACACATATCACAACCTACTGGCAGATGGTGTAAGACAAGACGCCATCTTACATGTCAGGAACAATTGGGGAAGCAAGAATCAAACCTGAGAGCCTCAAGCCGCCTAAAAGCTTCTTTGTCTCCTGGACCACTGATGCCTTAAGACAAACTGCTTTGCTCAAAATGCATACTCATTTTCCACTGAGGGAAAGTACACATACTGTATGCTGAATATGAGTGGATTTTGCCTGAGCACTAAACCCAAAACAGGCAACGTGAGTGCCTGGTTTGTTATTTGAACTCTGCTCAAGAGATGAAGAAGGGTTTTAGAGGGGACTCACTCTCTCTGATAGACTGTTGGCAATAATGATGTCGTTCTCAAGCTTGTGAATGACTCGGTCCCGTTGTGTTGTCGCCCTTGTGTACACCTGCTTGGCTTTGCGCAGCTTGGACTTGTACTGGCACTGCTTCTCGTTGTATTTTCTATGAGAGGGGCCAACGAAGACATGCATGAAACGCAACAATGCCCCAAATGGCAGGCACCCAAAAAAAGGCCTTTTAATGGTCATCTCTTGAGTCTCCAGAGGTCTTTTGATTTGACATTTACTTACTGGATGTTGGAGTCAAGCTGCAACAAGGCCTGTTGTAGCTCCTCCTGAAGCCTCTCAGATTCCTGACGACTGGAGATCAGCTGCTCCTTCAGGCTGCGGCATGTCTGCTCAGTCACACGCTGCTGTAAAATAAACATGCAGGAGATATTTATGGATGAATCATCTGGCACATCCCAACATGTTCAGCATGGCAGCGCTGTGCTAGTTTCACACATGCCACTCGGATAGAAGACATACATCTGATCTAAATCGAACAAAACATCTGGTAACTGACCAAATGGGATTCACCTGGTAAACCTAAATAATAAATGATGTGCCTCACCTTTTTGACCAGACTCTGACTTTGTACCTCCAGTGCACAATCTGCTTAATGCTGGACCCTATCGACTATTCTATGTAGCATTTACAAAACAATGTGCTACCCACACCCGTCTTCAACAGACTAAATAAAAGGGTCTAGAGTAAACATACATGTGATGTACTGGTTCCAGTATTTTGGAATGAATGAATCCAGCATCATGCTCAGTGCTGGTATAACTGTTGGTGCAAACCCCATTTTTGACTAATTTCTGTAAAGTACCAGGGCTAGTCGCAGGCTAACTGTAAGCTCTCTGACACAATACATTGGACAATAGCATCGGTCTTCTGTTTCCACAAAAATGTAACCACGTCATGTGTTGCAATTAGGAGTGTAAATAACGTCATCTTCTAACATATAACATAAATGCCAGAAACATGCAGACAAACAGAAATGACATTTGAACATACTATTCAGTCGCTGGAAACACTGTGCTTAATTCTTTTGCAGTTTTTGTTCTGTGTACATAGTGTCGAGCCATTTCCGTTGCTAGGGCAAACTTAAATAAAATGCAACCTATTTTCACTTACTGCTGTTACTGCTTACTGCTGTGCTCCATTTTAAAAGTCCCCAGTGCACCCACAAGCATGGAAAACCAAACTTTCCACCAGACTTTACCCCATCATGTAAATGCACCAATATGGTTTCAAGCCTTCAGTGGGACAGTGACTGGATATTTCCATACAGCGTGCTCAAAGAGCTGGCCAAAAACACTGGCTGAGTGACTGTTTACTTACTGCCATGGCAACCATCTACAGTATATAAATACTTCCCTCTCCCATGCAGCTTGTCTGGCTGGACTGAGTTCCTTGCAAAGTTCATGTCCCATGGAAAAACACATTGCGATAAAAATGGGGGGAAAGGGGAAAGGCCTCATGTAACAAATTTACTTTTCATTTTTAAAGACAGGATGAGTGTGATGCCCCAAACACCTACTTCCTCTTTGGTGGCGTTCTGCTCACTCTCCAGAACTGCAGACGTGTCTCGAGCTGTTGCATGCGGTGAGTCAACTCAGAGTTTGTGCGTGTAAAAGAAGCCTCCTTCACTCTCAGGGCACGCAACTGTTGCTGGACCTCTTCCTCCTTCTGCTCCAGCAACTTCCTTTTTGAGGTGGGAGACATGGAGATGTGGACTTTGAGGTGATGCTCAGATACATCACATACATATAACATTTTTTTACATATCACATACGTTTTTATATTTACATAATACACCGTCATGCAGCTTATTCGCAGTGCATCTAATATTTGGGAAATTATGGTTTACTTAAGTCTTCATGCATTGCATTTTTTTTCTCAGATTGTGCAGTAACTGACTCAAAGGAACAAGCATGAATAGTAAAATGTCCCTTTCACAACAAAGGACAAATGCATCATAACACAATGGAAAATCCAGCTAGAACCTCTGGGGCATTTACTAATGCAGTCAACATACTTTATACACCAGGTCAAAATTACAAAAATGTGCTTAAATGAAGATCCTCGAGCCTTTTTGAGTAAAAGCTGGTAAACTAACTCTTCTTATGGTATTTTTTGTGCTGAAGCAATTTTTGTAGTTTTTGCAGCCAAGCTGTATATCTTATATAAAGGCCGGTGGTAGTATAGTGGTTAAGGAACCTGGCTAGCAAGTAGCTGGAAAAGTTGTAGGTTCGAATCCCAGCTGCCACCGTTGTGCCATGCATAAATGTAAATGTAAATAAAACTCAGTAGAGGGCACATTTGCATATTTCAGACACAAATTTTGAATATGAAACCCTGTACATCTTTAATGTTGCACAGTACGTAAAAAGTGAAACAGCAGAATGTTGTGTATATCTGTTGACTAAATAAGTACCAAATTTGGCTGCAATTGGATTTTGTGTGATTTGATTTTTTGTGCTTTTCCCTTTAAACCCTACTGTACGCAATGGCCCTGTAGCCATCACCAGCCTCTTCCCATCAGTGCTGAGCTCAATCCCAGTAACTGGATATGAACATGTGGAGTTGTTTATACTGTGCCCCAAGGATACAATAGCGACCGTCGATTTACTATTCAAGCCCAAAATTACAAAAAAAGTTAAATTAAACAGAATTAAAAAATACTGGATAAATCTGAACCCGATGCTGCTAATGCGATTTAGCAGTAACAATTATGGTCTCTGAGTTTGGGGGGGTTACATAATTCTACAGATGCTTCAGATAACCTGGCAAAACCACTGGGGGTGGGGGTGGTGTGTGTGTGTGTCTCTGTGTGTGTGTATTTCTGTGAGTGATTCAGGGGGTCTCTGCACCTCTGCAGCTGCTCCTCCTGGAGCTTGGCCCTGTGGGCAGACAAGCTGTCAGCCAGGTCCCTGCTCTCCCTCTCCAGCTTGACCATCTCTCCAGCCCGTGCCTCCTCCAGGCGGAGCTGGTGAAGGGTGTTCTTCAGCTGCTGCTGCAGCTCCAGCACCTGCAACAAGCAGTGACAAACACCAGTATGTAGACATCAGTGCAAAGATGCAACCATTGAATACTGACCAAGATAGAGCGACATAATACATTACAATGGGAGAAAACGTGAATAGTACTGGTCTGCATAAGTGAAAGTTTCACATAACATCACAATGTCAACTTTTAATCTTCTTTATCAACGTATGAGGGTTCGACTATGGTCTGCAAACAGGGGAACCCACAGCCCTTGTGAAATTAGTACATGGAACGTTTGAAACGGTTGTGCCTCCCACTCCACTTTTACCCTCTCTGTTGCAAAGGTGTGACCTTGGGTCTAGCACATGGCAACACCACCTCCACAACTTGGCTTTTGAGCTGCAGTGATCTGTTTAGCTCAAAAACAATGACCGCTCTATCAACAGCAGTAATGAGAAAATGCTACAGGACGCTTTCGTAAGGGTGGGTAACACATGCTCCAGCTAAGAAGTAATAAAAAGGTTAGCGATAATCCACAACTTCATTTTGTTCCACTCGCCTGTACCACTCCCTGTTATGAAAGAGCTGCTTTGTCATCTTTGTTATCGGAGATCACTGATAGCATTGTAGCCATGTGGAATTTTTTTTTTTTATCTTAGACCTTTATCTGTTTGTAAACACCATGAGCTGTATAATTCAGCCTCTGTGTTTGGCCTATACTTTGACAAGAGGCCTTGCACAAACTTAAGTGCGTTCAAGCCACATCCGTACAATTTCACCACACAAGACGCACATCAAGCCACAAGAGGCCACATATACTCCCCAGAAAAAAAGGAGAGGCCAACAGATTTTCATCACAAGTTGTGACTACCTTTTTTTTCCAGTATGGGGTTTCCGTCCAACGTGATAATACACGTTGTAGCTATTTAAGAAATCCTCTCTTAGAAACCCTTGAAACTCGCATATAGACGTCTAATGCATACATAAAACAAATTTGCTAGAGGGGGTGGATTAACTCTTGATGCACATATGGCATGTGATTCATTTTGTTGGAACTTATTCGCAAACATTCACATTTGTCACGTCTCTCCATGTGTTTCCATAAATGTTGCCCTGTCGACATTATGTTTTGATCCCACAGCTGATCAGAAGTCTTCCCTTGGTTATGAGGATGTCAATTCTTAATTTGCATGACAAAGTTGATGGAAACACAAAGATATTTGCGTTTTCTTTAGCCAAATTTCCATAAAAGCACACAGAATATATAACAGACACCCGGCAAGTGTGTCCTCTTGCCTTCTTGTCAGCAGTAATGAGGCGGCTCCTCTCGGCACAGAGCTCCTCCTGTAGGCTGCTGGTGGAATGGCGGCTCTGGGCATTGCGGGCCAGCTGCAGCTCCAGCTCCCGGCTCTTCTGCAGCAAGCGCTCCAGTTCGGACGCCTGCTCGCGCTCACTCACCTCCAGCTGGCTGCGCTTGGCCTGGGCCTGTCTCAGCTCTGCACACACCTGCACAGTCACAACACCTGTGAGACACTGCACACAGCAGGATATGGCCACAAGACGTTTTAACGAGAATTGAAAACTCTACTGCATCCTGCGACTTTACCTTGTTTTATTCAGAGCACAAAACGTGTTTCGCCTTTAGTGTCATCAGGTTCGCTCATGGCTCATAATAATCTAGCGTACATGTTTTAATTTTAATTATGGGGTACAATACAGAGACTGCATACACCTCTATACACATATCTATAATCCCTGTCAGATACCACTCATGCCTGCACACATCCACAACACCCAACAGAGACTTAAAGTATGGGTACCATTAAAATTTTGTATCATAAAATACCTGTTATCTACCTGTTAGGAACACACCTGTAAAAATCCACCACACCTGTGAATGACTTCATAGATACATGTATTAACAACACCTGCTAAAAACAGTTGTGCAAACTGTGTCATTAACCCCACACCCGCACACATGCAAATTTGTAGTTTTAAGATCAGTTCACACGTTCACAACATGTTGCCATTTACGAGCAGGCACACCCTGCAGACATTCACAAAACAACAGCAGTTTTTAATAGCACACACTACACACGTCTACAACATATCCATATCTCTGGTTAGCCAGCATACACCTGTATAACAGACAGTAGAGAGGCAGTGGGTTGTTACGAAGGTAGTTTACTTTTAGTTTCTCCTGATCCAGCAGAGCATTGTGCTTTTTGAGGTCCAGGTTCTTCTCCCTCTCGTAGCGCAGCTCACGCTCAGCCGAGGTGAAGAGGTTCTGGGTGCGGGCCAGGTCCTGCTTCAGTTGCTTATTCTCCTCACTTTTTTGCTGCAGAACCAAATCTTGGGACTGCAAACCAGAAATGTAAATGTCATTTGGGTGTGGGGAGGGGGGGTCCTTTTTTCAAAACCAAATGTATCTCTTCACACACTATTCAAAACCCAAATACGAATGTGTGCACTTAGCAGTGCTCCGGACCTTTAGAAATAACTCTGCACACGTCCACCTTCTTACATTTCAAATTTAGGTGCACCAGCAAAAAAAAAATAGTGTAGCCAAATTTTTTTCACAACACAATAGGGGTAGGAGATGCAGCGAAAAACGCAGTTGTGAGAAAGAGCATGGAAACCTTAATTTAGCCACTGGCATAGTTGAGACTGACCATACTATGTAAGTGGGAAGTAAAAGAGCTAGAAATTTTAAACCATAAATGTTTGTCTCCATGCGGTGCAACCAATGAATATTTCAGTTACACTGAACAGATTTTTGGTTGCACGGGCACCTAAATTGATTGCATCCTGTCACCTTGCTTAGATAGAGTACACCTCCACCAAGGTCACATAGCCCTGTAGCTATGCAAAGGTCATTTAAGTGTATGTGTGTCTGTGTGTGTGTGTGTGTGTGTGTGTGTACTTTGGGGTTTCTAACCTTTGATCGGGCATGTGCCTCACTAATCTGAGCCTGCAAAGCAAGCTGGTGTTGGCTGGCCAGCTCCCTCTCCTCGTCCAGGGTAGACTGCAGCCGACTCATCTCCAGTTTCAGAGACATCCGCTGGAAGATGACCACAACAAGTCATGACACACTCCAAACCTCAGCATCAGTAATGTCAGTCAGCAATATAATATTACACTGTTAAATCTGGTAACCACCCTGTGCTGAAGACAGCTAGAAATGAACAGATAACATATAGATAGATACTAAGCTGAGTAAAATAATACGTTATTGTACATTTGTACTGAAAATTGTCTTGCATTCCCTTTCCAATAGTAACAATCTGGTGTGGGGAAATATCCATAGTTGGGTTTCCAGTCAACATTTTAATGTGACTGTTAGGCTAGGGCTACACTGGGTAAGTTACTGAAGTGTTCAGTACATGTTGCACATGCTGCAACATTTAGTTTCCACAACAACGGAACAGCAATGGAACAGGCAACAACACATCCAACAGTGTTTTGTACACTGTTGAGTAAGAAAAGAATACTCTTCTAAGAAAAAAAAAATATATATATATATATTTCTTTTGCTGCGATATAACTTATTTATTGTGACGCTTCAGTAACTTGCCCAGTGGGTCCTAGCCTTAGCTATTCAAATGAGGTACCATGAGTGGAGCCGGAGCCCAAGCAAGTAGAAGTCTAGTTGGCACCAGACCACTTTTCAAATCTCAACTGGTTCATACACACCCAAATTCCATGGGCTAGGGCTGGGCATGTAATAGAAAAATAACCTAAACCGACGCTCAGAGCCATTACACAACATTGCCCATAGTAATTATTGCATTTTTTTCCATTTCTTGAGTTTGTTATCAACACATGCAATTATTTAAAGTATTTATTTCAAGTATTTATAGCACAAGCACTGACTTCTGAGGCTAACAAAAAATGTTCATTAATTGTAATTGAAGTAAAATGTTTAATTAATCATGATTTTTGTCATATTCACCAAACCCTACTAGCGAGCAGATTTTCGTTAGTGATTCACTTATTTAAAAAAAAATTACTTCAATGGTAATCATTGTCACTGTAAATGAAAATATTACCAGACACAGGCAAGAAACGTATTTATATACTGAAGTGCAGTGCTGCTTACTACCTGACTTTCTCCCTCTTCCTGTGAACTAGTCCCAAAGACAGGCATGGGTCTGGGCTCTCCCTCTGGCTTTGGCCTCCTCCCCTCCAGCCAAACCTGCTGCTTTTGTTGCTGCTGCTGCTGGTCCCTGATGTGCTGGAGTTCCAAGCCCAGGCGCTGCCTCTCCCCCTCTGCTTGCAGACGGAGTTGAGCCTCTTCACTCAACACCCTCTGGAGCTCCAGCAACTGCCGGTTCCTCTCAGCCATCTCGCTCCTGCAGGGAGGAAAGGGTAGGAGTGTGAGGCAGAGGAGCCTGGAGTCGGATGGAGTTTCAGAATGTGGCTGAGGTCACACGATCAGTTCATGTTACAAAGGTCTACCTGTCAGAATATACTCACCATGCTGGAACACAAGAAAATACAGTTTTTAAGGTGTCTATACATCACAAATTGTCATACTGTGACAGCTCCTTGCTCTGCTACCAACATTACTGTCTATTGGGTTTCGCAATTATTGCACCGTTTCAGCCATGTTTTGTAAATCTGTTTACTTAAGTGATCTGTGCTCCTTCTCCAGGCTGGACAGCTCTGCCTTCACCCGCTCCACCTGGGCCGTGAGGTCAGACACCTGACCCCTGCTCTCTCTCAGGTCCTTCTGAGCCAGACTGTTCTCTGCCTGGAGAGCCAGGTCACTCTTAAGTCGAGCGCAAGTACGTTCCAACTGTGCCATCTGCAAATAATTCAGATCATTGTGAGAAAACTGATCATCCCAGACCATCTTCCCATATTAAATTTATTTATTTCACACTGTAGCTGTGAATGTACATTAAATATAGAAATGCTTGTTACTGGATGTTAATATTTATCTCACAGTGCACTGTATACCTAAATAATTCTCTGGGAAAATAAAGGAATTAATTTTAGCTGAGATCTGATGTGATTTCAGTCTAGGGATAATGCCTGGTCTATTGTTGATTGATTGATGAGAGGTAAATCCTGATAAGATAAACAGGACCCTACATGTTCAATTCAATTCAGTTACATTTCTACAGCGCCATTTGCAATAGAATTGTCTCATGGTGCTTACATGTTGCAATGGGCTACTTAATTCAATGGAAAGGTCTGCAGATTTGGAAGATAATGAAGTGATTTTTGTGCTGCACCTTCTCTTCAAGAACTTCCTTCTCTCCTCTCACTTGCACAAGTGTGTGGCTGACGGTTTTCGCCTGTTTACATTCAGTTCTTAGTGACTGCACCTCCAACCTCAAAGCCTTCACTTCTTCCTGTTCCCTACAAAGGACCTAATGGAGATAAAATATAAACAATGGATTCATATCCACTCATTTCAGCATTCTGGCAAATGGAAGATGGTGTTTGATCAGCAGTTTGTCCAGGTGCCAAAATACACATACATGAGCTGTGAGAGGTCTGCCTTTGTCTATGGGCATAACAGGGTATAATAACATGGAAATACAAGATAAATGAATTATTGTTCTTCAATGACAATCTCCACTAAAAAAAAAGGGTTCAGTTTGGGACTGGGCGCATGGCAACCATGCAACCATGGCAACCATGAAAAAAGAACCAGACAATAGATGTGCACCTCTTTGTCTTTCCTGAGGGTGGTCTGGGCGGCTCCCAAATCCACCTCAAGCTGCTTCCTCCATGCCTTCTCTTCGTCCAGCCGGCCCTCCAGAAATGTCAACCTCTCCCAAGAGGCATCTTTCTGCTGATCAGAGGCATTAAAGAGAGGACATCACTCAAAAGGCTGCTGATATGTTGGGTGTCTATGGGGATACCACTCCTGTCTGTCATGTCTATATAGCATGTAGTATGTGAAAACACGTGAAAAGAAAGAAAAAATCAGTGGACCGAAATTATTGCTTTTCATTAATGCCTTAAATGCCATAAATTTCATGATATGTCAGAAATCCCATGTCAAGTGGGAAAGTGGGAGTCGACAGTCAACTGAATCAATTAGTTAAACTGAGGCAAAAAGACAAGTCTTTAAACAATACCTATATTTCTTATTTGAAATTGTCCACAGCAGTCCCCAATATGTTGAAAGGACCAAACACACAAACTGACCTGCTGAGTGTTGACACCTCCTTCCTTTTTTCCATTTCCTTCCTTAACAGAGTCTAGAGCTGTCGATGCAATTGATGACTTCTTGTTCAGTTCTTCCTCCATGTTTTTTATCTGTAAGGGAAATCAGAGCAGCAGTAACTTTGATGAGAGAGATTCTACAAATGTCTAACTCTAGTGAACACTGACAGCCAAACAAGATTTATCCTAATTTTAAGAGAAAATGTTATTAATGTTGCATTTCTAGTATAAAAATATCAGATATTAAGATATTTTTTGCAAAGTGCCACCATCAGACAGATATCATTTGTCACTCTGTCACAAAATTGACTACCATATTTGATAGCTAGGAAATTCATTCATCATTTGATAGTTTAGTATCCTGACCAATAGAAGTATACCTTTTCTTAACCTAAAAAGTTTTCCTCTATGCCAAACAGCTCAGTCTAAAACAGGTCTTAAAACTGCACCTGCCTACCTGCCTACCCACGTGCAACCAGACACACATCTACCCACTACTTCCTGTTCTCTTGATGACGGGTTGTTGCAGACATTTCAGAGAGGAGTATCTCCTCCAAGCATCCCGTCATGTGCCAAGTATCATGTGGCTAAAAATCTAGCCCAGGAGTACGTTTCACACCACCAGAGTTGCTAACCATATAGCAACTTCATTGGTTGGAAATGGGCAATTGCATTGCAACCAACCAAGTAACTAATTTAGTTAGTAAATATGGTTTTGGGAAACAGACCTCAGTATAGTTTAACCCTATCTAGCCCTCTGATGCCCTCTGCCTCCTCACCTTCCTCCTGAAGCCCTCCACCTCGCCTTCGTGCCGCTCACGCTCCTCCTTGCTGGTGTTCTGCTCTTCTCCGAGGAGGGCCTCCAGCTCCTCGTTCCGCTCCACCAGTTCTTCGTGCTCCCCCTGCAGCTTCTGAAGCTTCCGCTGCACCTCCCGCAGACGGCACACCTGGTCCTCCAGTGTCCGCCGGCACCTGCCGCAAACATCCACCCAGATTAGATTCGACGGGATTAGGTGTTGTAAGGCCAATGCCACATCCCTCTATATACACTGGCATGTAGAAACGGCAATTCTCATGCTAGGCTTTCGAGGCTTGGAGCTGAGATCTGCATCTGACATTGTTGTTATTCATGCCGCATTGTTGGTGGTGCAAAAGTTACTTTAATTAGCTGGCCTGAGTGTCCTCTGAGTGTGCCCTGCTTTACCTTTTATGAACCTCCTGATCTTCAGGTGATGCTACGGAACCATTTACTTGATTTGTATCATCAACCTATTGGGAAACACAAAACAGGATTGGACAAGTGGGCTAGGCCACTACAATACTAACCGTTAATTACTACTTAATTACTACTAAGATGTACACCTCTTTGTTAGATATACAATATTTTGAGGTGATAGCCCAGAGTACTTCCAACCATGGTTTTGTTGTTTGAGGTCACAGAGTGTTGGCAGGGAAAACAACAAGAGAATTTGGTACATACACTGACTAGCTTTAGCTGCCAGTTCATCTATGGTTTGTTCGGTCTATTTTGCACCTAATTTTCTCACACTTTTTCCTACCAACAACAGTTGGTGACCTCAAACAACAGGGCTATGACTAGGAGTACTCCAGACTGTTGCTTTAGGATTTCAGCAATGTAAAGATTTTACCTGCCCAGAATACATGAGAGAGTGATTTGAAACTTTGAGTACATGACTTGTTGATGTTGCCTTGGTCACTTCAATCTATAAAAGATAGCCTTTAATGACTAGCAAGACAACAGTCATTATCTGTTTGAATATAACCATCCTTAAATAAAATAATTGACAATATAATTAGATTAAGAGTACATAAGGTCTTCTCAGTTAGCTGAACAGATTTGTATTACAATACAATTGCATTACGAGTACGACATATTTCTCTCACCATTTCCAGAAGGCCTTTCCGTTCAGTATCCAAGGAGCGAACCCGCGCCCTGAGTACTTGAATCTCCTCATTCAGTCTTTCATTGTGCTCTTTGGCCCTCTGTAGTTCAACCACATCTGCAATATATTAGCATCACAACATGGTGTTATTGCTCAAAAATAACACACAACACAAAAATGTTTATAAAATGTATCGCTGACAATATTTGCCAGTATCTGCTCATTCTCCTGAGCCATTTGTGGCACACATACTTGTCAAATCAAGTTTATTCATGTAGTATATTTTATGCACAAAGGTTAAATGTGGCACCCAAAAATAAAAGCTAAGTAAAGTAAATAATAGAGAGCAAAAGCACAAAACTGATAAATATGATCAAGAATAAAATAAGTACATTTTCTGTAGGTTCCAACAACTTAAATTTAAGACTTCTTAAGAGCTTTTTATGACTATTATGACTGAAATTTAAGACCAACGTGACACCCTTTCCAGGCAAAATTTGCACAGTTTGTGGGATTTTAAGTGAAATTTATGGATTCTTCGATACACTTTTCAATCATGCCACTGACTACCAACTTAACACGAAAAAAAAAATGTCCACTTCCCTCAGATAGAAGACACAATTCAAGCAAGTGGCCACCAATCTGGTTTTAAAAGTTGCCAGTCCAATGAAACGGTGCTTCTGTCTGTGACCGAAGCCAGGAAAGAAGCCAGAGCGGCAGGTCAACCCATAGTACTCATCCTGCTTGACCTACCAGCAGCATTTGATGCGGTCAACCACCGTATCCTACTGAACAAACTGGCAAACAAAGGCATCAAAGGCAAAGCGAACTCCTGACTTTAATCCTATCTCACTGGGCGATCGTTCAATGTGTCATGGCTAACATCTGCGCTACACCACCTCACCACAGGGATGCCCCAAGGCTCAATGTTAGGGCCCCTTCTCTTGCCATGTATACCACCTCATTGGGTCCAATTATCCGCTTGCATGGCTTCTCCTATCAGTGCTATGCAGATGATACCAGGCTCTATCTGTCTTTTTCTCCTGTTGACTCCATGGTGTCAACATAAATCTCTGTCTTTCTGACATATCTGCATGGATGAAAGAACATCACCTCCAATTACACCTCTCCAAAACTGAATTGCTGGTCCTCCCAGCCAAGCAGACTGTACATGACAACATTAGCATTACTATAGACTTCCTATCTGTTGCTCCCACCAATCTGCAAGAAACCTGGGCATCATGATTAATGACCAGCTGACCTTTGCTAATCTCATTGCTTCTGTAGCTCGGTCTTGCTGCTTTTCCTATTCAACATGGTTGAACAAGGTCAGGCTTTACCTAACCCAACACGCAACCCAGCTCCTGGAACAGACCTTGGTTAACTCTCACCTTGACTACTGCAATGCACTGCTAACAGGTCTTCCAGCCAGTGTTGTGAGACCACTACAGATGATCCGGAATGCGGCTGCACATCTGGTTTCACACCTCTGTTCATTGAGCTCCACTGGCTACCCTTAGCTGCTCGCATCAAATTCAAAGCACTAATCTTGGCCTACAGGGTGATTGATGGATCTGCTCCTATCTACCTCAACACTTACAATGCACCATCCATTCTCTCTCTCCTGCACTTTTATCACACTCCTGCACTTTCATCTCCTACCAATTTCCTATTTTTAATAGCGTAGCTTGAATGGTCATCAACTTTTTGTACAGATTCAGATAAACGCTTCAGATAAAAGCATCTTCTAAATGCATAAATGTTAATGTATTATGACCATGACTGTGTACTGGCACCTGTGTATGTTGTGTTAGGTCAAAAGTGTCAGTTAGTGTGGGTAGTTTCTTGTCAGTAACATATTTATCAGTTATATACAGCTAACATCCTGTTTCTATCTTCATCAACACATATACTTCACCACATCTTGGACTGTTGTAGCAAAAGCGCCCTTGGCCCTCTTTTACAGAACGATGACAGAAATCTGTGTGTACAGTCATTCCTGTGCAAAACTATCAATCTGAATGTGATTTAGGGTGAGCGATATTCACACTCAAATCCACGTCAAGTCAGGATATGGTGTATGCATGATCTCAAGTAAGAGGCTCACAGCATATCATTCCTGTCAGAGAATTGTGAAGTTATGAGTTATATTTATGAAGTATAGCCTATAATAGACAAAACCCCTCCTGTTAGGAAAAAAAACCTTCATGTCATAACTTCTAGGGGTGAGGCCTCTAAATTGAGAATATATTTGGCCGTGACACTGAAATTATGCTTGATTTCAGCAGATGCATTTACCAACACCACACTAACTAACATCAAATAATCTTTGAGACCACTAATTGGTCATCTGGACAGGAATAAATAACACTGTCATATTTGGTATCTACAGGCCTGCAGGGAACATTGTTTTATATGAAAACATTAAAACCTCAAAATAACACCCGCTATGTATAGTCAATTCATTTGAATCATTCAGTGCCTGTTCTGTATACACCAATTTAATGTAATGGTTGAACTCATTCTCATTGAATTAGCAAACATAGCATCTACATGTCTGAGTCACCAAGAACTGCAATATAAAGTGGAGGGTGTTAAACATGAGGACCAAAGAAAACGATCAGCAGATCTGCTTCTGAATTCTCACCACACTGCTTCAGCTTCTCCACCTCCTGCTTCAGCTGCTCCATTTCCTGTCCAGTCCTTTGCAGCTCTGACCCTGAGAACAAAAACTGTCACAATCAGAATATCTGCAAGGCTGAAAGTACTGAATTTGTATCCTTTTGTTTTTTTTATCTATTTGAGTCAGGGTTTGTGTTTAGGGCTATTCCTGGGCCATAACTTGATTGGTAACATTATCAAGTATCACTCAAATGAAACTGTCTGGTAGTGCTTCACCTTTATAACAATATAAATGCATTTGCCCTTTCTTACTCCAAGACTGATCAACTAACAGTTTTGCCAAACGATTTTCTTAATTACTTGCGTTTTTTCTACCTATCTTTTTTTTGCAACTAGGGACAAGTACATCACTGAAGCTCCTACCACAGTAGCCCTCATTTTTCCGCAGAGAATCCAACTCGTCAGTCAGGTGGCGAATCTCCCTATGTGCCATGGTGAGCCGCCTGGACGCTTCCTCCAGATCCCTCTCCAGTCTCTGCTGTTCTCCTCTCTGCTTCAGTAACTCCTCACTGTGGACCTGGGTGAAATTTAATGCTAATTCATCACCCATGCCTCGAATGCTTCTACAGTGCCAGTCTACACTATTGGTGACCATGCATCCATCTCACAGGTGACTGTGGTCAACACAAACAGAAGGTGAGACGATTAAATAGCAGAGCATTAAAAGGTGCAATATGAGACAGTTTGTGTGAGAGACAAATAACTGCATGCTTCTGGAGCTAAGCCAAACACCATGGAACAACATGATAGAGATGCTTCCATCACAAAGCACAATAATGGGACACACAAAGAGAGGTCTCAAGTTTCCTCATGCCTCCACATCCTCTGTGTCCTGAACAGCAATTGCTCGGAAAAAGAAGTTAGATAGTACTGTGCATACAGGGTCTCATTGACAATGTGTGAAATGCAAAAATGTAGATAAATGAAGCATGAAAAAAATGAGGCATACCATCATGTTCCATGCAATTACAAGCATTAATCCTAGCATTTTAATTTCAGTGCAGAATTACAACAATACTCAATTCCACCGGGCCTATTTGCACTTCATTTAGTTTGTCTGAGATATGAAACCAATCTAAAACAGACATTGTATGTGACGATGTGATGATGTGACGAATTTGGGCCTAAGACCCAAAATGAAATCAAGAAACCAACCAACATAGATATCTACACCAACATCAATCACAGACTGAATCAAGGAAGGCAGCCTAATATTCATCCCCAACCACAATAATAATCAGATGGAGGCACTTTTTTTTCTATGAGACCAACTTTGATCTAGGCAGTGGGAAGTGAGGTAAAAAGATGACTGGAGACAGAATCAGTTCAGTCAGAATCTTCAAACTAAAAATTGATTGCGAGCATTGAATATGTTTTATGCATTCAACCAGTCTGTAGATGAAAGTGTCAGAGCTGGTGACACTAGGAACCCAAGCAAGCTTATTAGATCTCCTGGAGTCAGTGGTTGAAACAGGGATGCTGCACACACTGCCATACAATATCCATATCCATATAATGGAGGTGCATCACATCGCCCACACAACCTGCAGGTGAACAAGCAGAGGGTGTTCTCTTGAAGGAACTTCTAACTTAGCTACTACAAGGACCGAGCAGTGAGCCTTCCCAGACTGCTATAAAGCCGAGAGAACTGGGCAGATTTCTAATGTCAAAGTAAGCCGCGTTATTCCTCCAGAAGACCAGTAGTCACACTTTGGTTTTGTGCCACCAAAGAAGCAGTATATCTCTTTATAAGCTTTGTGCAAGACAGACAAGAGTCTTCCAAAGATATCACTGGGCCTGTTTAACTCTGTGTTAAAGAAGCGGTATAAATGCGATATTTATGCAGGCAGTCGCTTACCTCAAATGTACCTCTGACTGTTGATCCTCTCCCCCCCACATGCTCTAAAATTCTCTCTTCAAACTTTTGAAATTATTGGTAATTATTTGTATTGGCATATTCCAGTTAGAATAAATTTGAACAGAACTACCTTTTAATATCTCTAGCTATTTATCTTTAGTAATTTCCTGACTATTGACTGAGGCTAATACAATGATTTTGTAAATTATCTTCTGTTCCAAAACTACTTTCTTCAGATCATTACATCATGACCTGATTCTGATTCATAATAAGTAATGTTTAATAAACCTGGGTTAATATATAGGTGCAGTTACTCCACAGTTTATTATTTTTGTAATTTTCCTAAAACCCTCTCCTGCAGTTTATCCATGGTGCAGCATTTGGGAAATTACTGTATACTGTGTGGTTTTTATTTTTACAAGAGCTACCCCTACAGTCACCAAATTTTTGTAACTTACACTAAGATCTTAAATTCACACCAGCACATGTGGATCTGTTTACAAGTCAAAAGATGGGAACCAGTGAGGATAGTTTTTGAAGACCCATGTTGATTGACAAGTTTATCTTCAAGTCATACCAGGCAAGACTGCAATGTTTTATCTCCTGAGCTTCCCTCTACAGGCGCCAACTTTTAAAGAAAATAGCAAAAACATTGTACATTCTCACCAATCCATGTGAATTTGTTTGCAAACCAAAGAATAAGAACCAGCATTGATTCTTTTTGTGCGTTACATTGACCAATAAGTCAGTAATAAATGCGATTTTGGATTCATTCAATTTCAGTTTTGTTTTTACACCTCGCTGTTTCAGATTCTGCAAACGTAGTAACTGCAGAATCTACATTAGAGGCGGCTGAGAGAGCCTTCATTCACCTCTGAGATATTTAATTATCGAAGCTACTACAAAGCTGGTAAAACGTTGCCTGGTGTGCCTTTAATAAACACAATGGGGTGTGGATCAAGTACAAGGCGCATTTCTTTGTATTTACCTGAAATACCACTACAAATAGCATGTCACTCTCCCAATTATATGAACATTTATCATCAACATAACAGTAAATAAAAAAAAAACTTTAGTTCTGAAGTCATTTCTATGCACAGAGAACACTTGTTAAAAAATGTTAAATGAGACCCAATGTTAGTGAGAACATGCTGCACCAGTTAAGGGATCTGCAGTATTATGGTGTTCGAAAGAAGGTTAATTATTTGGCAGAACCAGGACATACACTAGCACAAACGTGTGCCTTCTGTGTCGCTTTGCGTAATCCAAACAGCTTCCTCCAGGGACTGTGACCATGAGACTGTTGTTCCTTAAGAGGTAAATCAAGGACACACATAACAGAGGCATCTACATATGTACAGCACTTCATATGGACAAGCTGTTAAATTACACAGTGTAATAGTATTGCAGCAAAGTCACAGGAAGTAGTGGAGTGGTACTACAAACAAGAGTGGAAGGCATTAAAAGGCAAGAGCCATAGGGAGAGATGCCCTCACCTTACTCATGCTGTCTTTTGCATGCTGGATGCTTTCCTGCTGTTGTCTCAGTTCCTCCCCCATAGTGATTCGCATGTGATCTAGCTCCTCCTGGTGGACACATGGAGATAAGACAGAATTTACAGGCCTCTTATTTATAGAGCTCTTCGAATCATCCAATGTATTCAAAATTGTTCAGAGATCAGTTGAGTTACACAGTATACTTTTACTCACAAGGTTTGTCTTTTCAATGTCACAACGAAAAACACTGACGTTAAAATTCCCTCTATTGCCTCCACAGAGGAACTCAACATTTCATCATAAGATCTCAGAGTGACAACCTTCAGATGATTACTTGTCTATCAGCTTCGCAAGATGTGACTAGACAAACCCTCAAATACTTCTTTTTCCATGTCTGCAATAGCTGATCAACAGGAAGACTCTTTATGGTCCTGATTCCTAGATGACTTTCCCACCTTTAAATCCAATGTTAAGAATCATTAGGTGTCCTAGGCACTACAGGTTGTGTAACCTTCAGGCTACTTTGTGAGATCTTATGTACCATTGCTCTGGTGTCTTTCATCACCATAATTTCCAATTTTCAACTGTGATTATGCACTGATCTTCTTAACTTTCTGAAGTACTGCTGTTAATTCTAGGATATGCACAGGTAACAAATTTCTTTCTTGTAGTTCAACCTGGATATTTCTTAAAGGGGACATAGAATGGATGAATGGAGTATTGTTCATTGATCTCTGATGTTAAAACAGAATATATTCAACTTTAATTTACCAAAAATAAGCTAAGCACAATTTTACAAGCACAATTAAGACTTTGTTTTTAGTCTTGATATTGAAACAAGCACCCCTGGCTTTAGATTTGCAGCGTAAATGTGGGGCGGTTTAGCACAACACTCGCTTGAATGAGAGTAGGCTACCTTTTGTATTCAATAAAGTCTTAGCGTGAGAATCAATCTATCAACTGGGAGTTGTGTTTCTCACTATACAGTGCATTTTACCAGAACTGATTCTGATAAACTAGGCACTGAGGCTTGTCGGAGGCGCAGTTTACAAATAGGCCTAATGCTAGCCTAGGGGGAGCACAGGGCACAAAGTAAAGTGGGTTTGAATGTAACATGCACTTTTGAAATGCAGAAAGCACTGATCAGGCCCACATAGCTGACCTCATTAATATGAGACATTATCCCCACCCATTTTCAGTCTTTTGGATAAGTTTTTTTTTTTGGAGATCTATAACAGAACTAGTTTCAGCAGCATAAAAAATGCTTTTATCTAACTTGTGTTAAAAAAAGTTGTGGGTGCAAGTCACCGAGTGTGATCACATATCATCATACCTGTCTTGTTGGCTAAAATGTTTTGAAACATGTAACCAACTCCTAGCAGATGTTATCTAAGATATGACAATCTTGACCAATTAATTACATCAGGGCCAGTCTCCCCTGGGGTTAGGGGCCTTGCTCAAGGGCACAGCGATGGCAGTCGGGATGCAAACTCACAATTTCCAGGCTACTAGCTGCTAGCTAGGTTCCTTAACCACTACACTACCATAAAAATGTCCCTCAAAAAAAGACATTTCATTCATTTGTTCATTTACCTAGAATGAACAACTACACACTCATATTGAAACTGCGCTGACTTACGATCAGGAGAATGTAATCTCAGTAGAAAGTCTCAGATATATAGTCACTAAACTATTTAGAAATAGTACTGGCATGATGTTGGTATCACTTTGATCATGGTGTTTGTTTGTTTGTTTGGTTTTAAAGCATTTTCTAGATATATATAACTCTATAGCCAATTAGTGCATGCCCCACACTAAGTGACTTAAAGGAGAGTCAGGGTGATTAATACCTGCACCTCTTTGGACATGAGCCAGTGCTGGCACCACTACTGCCAAGAGTACAGTGGGAAGTACAGGTGTAAGAGCTACAGAGTTCCAATGAATTCATTTTCTGTTCTGGCTGCTGTTGTTTTCAATGCCTATCTGACAGGCTTGCTATGCTGATATGATGTGCTGTACTGCTAGTTTGCATGGTGACTTCATCTTTATTGCAATCTGATGCTGAGTGAACTACAGTTTGTAGAGAAACACAGACCCAATTCATAATTCAACTGATGTACTCTGACACAGAGCAGCTTGGTTCCAACACATTGAGTAGTTCCATGGGTTCAATATTCAAGCTACAATGCAATATAAAACAACATTAAATATAGATATACAGATTAAATGTAAAACTGCCTTTTACAAGAAGGAAGATGCACAAAGGATAATCACATCTAAGAGTTAATTAGAAGGTTAAAAAAAAATAAAATAGGGTTATCGATGTATTGTGACTCAGGAAGGGCCCCAGGAGACCACAAGTGAATATAAAAAAATAATGGTTACCACACAAAATTTAGGCCCCGTTTACACATACCCAGATTACTGTAAAAATGTTGCACCTATCATTTACATGTAAATGGAGGCACTGAAAAGTCTATTTTGAAAACTCAAACTGGAGACCTGTAAAAAAAAAAAGAGTCTTAGCATTGTGATGTGATGGTCCCTTCTTGGTTTTCAGATCTCTGGCTGGCTATCTTTTTGTTTGACATGTTTTTGACAGCCTTCCCCGGCTGTTTTTTGAGCATTGTGTAAACGGAATTATTTCTAATAAGGAGGGGGAGAATATACCCATTTTCAAAGATACCCAGGTATGTGTAAAACATAGCATTAGATTGTTGTCATGGACCACCTGCAGTACCTTCCCAGGCCACCAGCAGGCTATGAACCAAGGGTTTAAAAACAATAGTTAGAGATCTAGTAATGGATTGTTAGTAATGGAGGATGTATGTTTTACCTGCAAGTGGACCTCTCTGAGGTTGCCTGTTAGGGTCTGGGTGTCCAGCTTCCTCTCAGCAGCCTCCAGGCGTTCCAAAAGAGTGGCTCTCTCAACCAGCATGTAGGCCACCTGCTCACTAGAGTTGCTTTGGCTGATCTCGGCCAGGCCCTCCTGCTCCAGCATCTCAACAACCTCTTTGCGTTGAGAGTCTGTAGATGGTTCCGGAAAAGCAAATAAAAAAAATACTATCAGCCAAGTTATCCTAATACTTCAAATGCAAACTTGATCCACATTTGTCTGGGAGTCACATATAGTTCCAGAGAGGAAAAAATACAACTAGACAAATACATCTAAAATAAAGTTGAATGGCAAAGTGGGTCCACTTTAGGCCACAAGTCTCTATCTGGTTTGAGAAAAGCAAAAAGTACAGAAAAGATGTGTAAACATTATCATTTCAATCAGTAAAGTAGTTGTTGATCTTTTCATCTAAGCTCACCTTGCTGGTGCTTCATTTGGGCAAGCTCGGCACGGAGTTGGTCATTCTCACGCTCATACTCGGCTGTCAGGGATTCACGTTCCTCCAGCAGGTTGCGGATGTGTTCTACATAATTCTCCACCTGAATAAAACACACACACACACAGAGGTGAGGAAAGACTATTTAACATGAACACACAGAGATATGATAGCAGCTTCTTTGCATCTGTGCTCAAAGGCAAAGATCCATATGACTTAAAAGAGTGGAAAAGAGCAACACTATTCAAATAAATTCTTATACTTTTACAGACACTTTGGAAGACAAAAACACATACCGTTTAATTTCACTGGAAACTCAACAGTGTGGCACAAGATGGGAAGACTGGATTGTATTTCCAGAGCCACTTATGCCATGACAGCCTGCTAGCAGAAGCTTCTCATTAGTCATTCTTTAGAGAAGGGAGTGGTCTCGCTTCAGACACATACTCCCTCACACACACACACACACACACACACACACACACACACACACAAACATACACACCTGCAGTCGGAGAGCCAGTCCTCTTACCTCCTTCATCTCAGTGGCTTGCTGTGTACGTAGGGTCAGCAGCTCCTCTGATGAAGAGAGCAGCCCCCTCTCGCTCCGCACCAGCAGCTGCCACAGGTGGCACAGCTTCTGTACCGGCGAGGCATCAGAAGAGACACCATCCTTTTGCAAGCGAAGGGCAATCTCCTCCACAAGCTCTGTAGCCCCCTATGGAAACACAGACGTGGCAATGTAAGGGAGTCACTTGAGACCTCTTCCCATATATGCAAGGCTCAAGTCTCCAGATAGTGCTTGATGTTTAAACTAGTTCAAAATCATAGACTAAAGACTGACATAGAATGTGCCACCCGTTGCATCCCGCCTGTTTCAGTAAAATGATAATAACAATGTATATCTAGAAAGATATACTGTTCATAATGTAACAAACCTTGAAAAAGTTACAAATTGTAGCATTACCTCCATGATCAGATCCTCTTATTGGCAAAAGTTCCAAATGATGACATCATTCCACACTGTGCTTTGGGTAAACTTCTTAACCCAGGGTTGAGTTTCAAAGCTAAACTCGCTCTGTAGTGCACGAGTGAACCGATATCTGTTCCCCATAATAAAGCCACGGCTTGCGCCAAATGCAGTAAAGATCAGACGATAAACAAATTTCTCGAGGCAACAAAGACTCAGCAAAGTAACTGGACATTACAAACCATTTCCAAGCATATCTTCGAAAACTATAAAAAGAAAACTGACCCCACTCTCAGGTCCGTTATACTAACGTTACACTACGCCACTTAGTGGGACAGTTGGTCCACCCTTGATGCAGTTCAAGGCCTATATCATACAAACACAAACGTTTTTGAGAGTATTTCCCAAAAATATAGCAGCATCTCATCTGAAAAGTAATCCTCGAGCAACTTATAAGAAGAAATACAACTTTATGCAGACACCTAGGAGTTCACTATTAGGGGTGTTATAGTAATCCCACTATCCTAGTTAGCCTGGATTGCTAAAAAGCAGTCATGGAATGTACGCTTGGTCTTCGTTAAAATACATGTAACGTTATATTTCCAGCCATAACAATGGCTAGCTAGAGCTACCTTGCTAACTAATGTCAAGCCTCAAAAAACAAAATACAAAATTTCCGCCAGACATCTGTCAGCTTGGCTAACAAGCTAACAACAACTTGCTATCCAAACATCCAACATGCACACCCGCTAACACAACTAAACGTTAACGTTATATCCACAACAGGTAGTGAAGGGCGTCGATACTGGTTAAGTGGCACTAACAATGAAAAAAACTAAACTTCGCTTATATTCCTCGGAGTCTTTCAGCACAGATGTTTAAAACTCAGTTGATTCCAACTAAACAGCTGGTGCTACATTAGCATGGAATGTGAGCTAGAGACTCCGTAGTTCCAGTCTTTCCCTTCTCCTGAAGTGTCCATCAAGTGGTTTGGAGTTGGATCCTTGGCAACGGAACGAACCACTTGAACGAGTTGGTTGGGGGGACACCATTACCAATGGTTTTGTCCAATGTAGCTGTATATTTTAGATGCAGGGCGTCTGTTTTATAAGCATGGTCTACTCTGCGCCTGAGTAGGGTATAAGGTAGGGTATAAAAATATGGGTAAATATGTAGGGTATAAAACTATTGCATCTATTGCAAGCTTGGTTAAATTATGAAGAAATATGATGTGGCAAATAGACTGAGGGTTGCATTGGTCATCTGTAGCATCTCACTTCTTGAAGCAGTTACAGTGTGTATCAAGGCCTAGGCCTACTAGTTGGTTATGCTCATCTAAAATGATAACCTCCTTTCTCATCAAAATTTAACAAAAAAATACGTCTCTTTTTGCTTTTGGGACACAAATCTAAGGGAAACTTTCATTGTTCCATTGTAATATATTGTTATAGAAAATATAAAAATCCAATACAATATGACGTTTTTAAAGATGTTTGTTTTATTAAGAATCTTGTGTTATTCAGACATTATAACAAAATGGAGTCAACAGAGTGAACATATGTTGCCGTTCCTGTCCCCAGACCCACATACCACCAGTACAGAGATGTACAGAGCCCCCTGAAGGTCATGGTGGGAATAATTTTTGTGTTCCCCTGCAACGTTGTATCCCTGTATTCATTGCTCTTGCTGTATTCCTTCTCACTTTTACTGTCAGTAACCAATGGTACAGAATAGATCAGTCCACATAACTGCTCTGCGTTAACTATTTGTAGGCAGTATTACTGTGAAATGTACATACATGTTATGAGAGAAAAAAAATAAAAAATTGAAGACTATGGACAGAAATGAATGAGATTTTAGCAATATTGATGCCATTGCTTTTTAATCTGATTATTGCCGTGATTATTTTTCAATTCTCTTACTCTCTTACTGTGGCTCAGCAAATATGTAATCTTTCAGGTTTGGGGACATGAAAATATTATTAATAGCCTGGTGGACCAAACACTCCCACATTGTTTCAGTTTGTGGAAAGCGTCTATAATCCCTCAACTGGCGTACATTTCCCTCCTCGTGGGCAGATACTTTCTGTGAACTTTAAAAATATTGGACATGCCAGAGCATTGCCCAGACCAAAACTTGTCAGAGCAAACCTAAGCTAATGGAGAGATCCCTGACTGTGCCATAGCAAAATGTGATTTTGAGCAGAGGCAGTAGGGAGTACTAGCCTGACTAAATTATTACTACCTCTAGGCCTGTAATAACTATCCTACTACAGTGGCCAACATGGCTAATTAGGATAAGGTAAACCATGTAGAACTGCACTGTCTATTTCACTTTAGCTTTCAGGACCAGCCATTGATCTGAGGCACACAATTCCAGTATAACGCAGACAAAATGTTGTGAGGAAGATGGATTGCAAGAGAACACAAAGGTATTGTGAGGGAATGTTAAAATATTGTGAGAGACATGGGTATCCAGAAAAAAAATTCCCACCATTAGAAAAAAATCTCACCATGACCTTGAGGGGACCTTGCAGAGATACGACATAGATGGTTGATGATCTTTGGATACACTGCAGAATGAGTGCACCTTCTTTGACTGCTGACCTCTGACCTTTTAAGGCTTTTCACATGTTATCTCTGCAGAGAGAGGCCAGTGATGTACAGTATATTTGCATTATATGAGCACCATTTTTCAAAGTGTTTTCTACGTTTCCAATGTGTTTTCGTCAGTAATGATGTTGCACAATCTCTGTCAATTTTTCAAGAAGTATAGGCATATGTGTAAAATATACTGACATAGCCATTAATGAATATAAACTTAATTTTTCATCAGTGGGCTTAATGAAGTATATAATTGACACAATTTTTCTCGTCTTTATAGACATTCAATTCACTGGTGAAGTGCACTGTACAAAATAACTGTCAGGATTATATAACTTCCTTGTGGACTGAGAAATACTAACGACAATACAATTGTTTCATATTTTAAAATACAAAAAAATTACATTAAAGTTTTCATTTAAAATTAAAGGGGACATAAAATGAATAAATTGAGTATTGTACCTTGTTCTCTGATGTTAAAGTTGAATATGTTCAATTTGGTTTATTCAAAATAAGCGCAATTTTACAAGCCCAGTCAAAACCTTATAGTTAGGCTGAGTATTGAAAAGGTCCTTTCGGCTAAATGTCATCCTCTTTGGCAACCACAATTGAACTACAATTGCTTTGTGATATTTGACATCACATGTAGGCTTTGTTCAAATTTTTCATTCCCATGTTTTTTCCCAAGATTTTCATATGAATGAAGGAGGCCATGAACAACCTCTCCTACTTCATCAAAGCCAAGGTAAAAAAAAAAATTTCTTTCTATGTGTCCTTTAAAACCTTAGTCATTACAAATCACAAATAAAAATGTTTGTTTTGTTTGTTTTTTAACAAATATGTCCTATCTCTGCTTGAAGGTAGCTACAATGTATAACTGGTAATGAAATTGAGATATTGTTGGGCAGACTATCCTCTATGTATAAGTGCAGTGTTGTCTGTTTCCCCCAATCTAATTATCTAATCTATCAGGATCATCTGACTCTTCTTGTAACTTGTGCCAGTGGAAAATCTCTGCCTGAGTCCTCCTCTGCACGTCTGTATCCTGTCATTTCCCCCAATTTTCACTAAATTGACATGCTTGTGTTTGTTTTTTCTGACTTCTTTTCCTAATTATAACTTGCCTAAATCTGTATCTGCCACAATCCATAGACTATTTTCTAGTGAATGACCCAAGAAAGCATGTTGACAGCATGACTGTCCTAAGGAAGAGCAGGTTAAAGGAATCATATGTTACAGTGGAGTGGAGTACAGCTTTGTATGTTAAGCTTCAGTATTTTGGGTGGGTCTAGTTGGACTAAATTTGAGGTGGTGCTGAGATCAGAGCAGAGGGGGTGTGCCAGAGAGCAATGGGCACTCTGTTCCACACACAGGAAATGGAGGTTTAGATTTTCCTCAGACTTTTCTTAAAAAACACACAACATTCCTCCCCACCTTCCATTGGACACTTGGAAATTGAGGGCTAACTGGAATACAAGGGGAGTGGCAAGAGCAAAGGAAGCGCTTCTGGGTAAAGAAGTTGTGTGGCACTGAGTATACAACAGATCCACATCGCAAGTGAGTATGACTGAACTATGACTTACAATTTAGCTCATTGTTAATATAATAAGTGAGTTGATGTAAAGTATCGATGATAATGATTTGGTTTTGACTTTTTTCATATATGGATTCAAAAGAAAACAACGTTCTTGTAATAGCCAAACACTATTATTTACCTCTCAGTGTCTACATGTAAAAACTCAAAACCTTTACATAGACAACTGAGTGTGCAATAGTCACTATACTTTCAAAATTTTATAAGGTCAATAAAAAGATCTAGTTCTGCATAGAACTGTATAGAAATATTGATTGGTAAACTTGATTCAGTTAAAAAAAAACATTTTGGTCTTAAAAGTTGTTTTTGTGATACTATTTGCTGAGGAACTTGATTGTAATTCCGTGATTTCAATTGATGAAGATGCTCATGACCTAATGAAATAAACAAAGGAGATGTGCATCCCAGACCTAGCTGTACAAAAGCCAAACTGTTTTTCTCAAAAACAAACAATGCAGTCACTATTTTATCTTCAGGGGAGAGGATTATTGAAGTCATACTGTAAGTAATTACCAAATAATTTCATTTTAACTCTTTCCTCCAAAGCTTTGTGAGTTCATGAGGCTCAAAAGCTGATCTTGAGTTGAACACCAGGGCACTTTTAGGAGTATGTACATTCCCACCAAATTATTTTTTTCACTCTGTGGATTGTTTTAACTTTTGCTCTGTAACTTTTCCAAGCTCTTTTTTAACTATAAAAAAAATCAAGAAGTGCATGTCAAAGTTGTGTGTGTTTGTTTGTGTGTGTGAGAGCGTAGGTCTCCTGGGTTCTTCCAACCACAATGGCATACCTGTTGATGTTTGTGACCCTGCTTCATCTTGTAACTCTTGCCGTCCTTTTCATTGCTACCATGGAAAAGGTGAATTAGACAAGCTTCTGCTCCTATGTTTTAAGGTTGTATTACATAATATCTTAAGTTGGGTAATTCATCTATGGTTTTTGCCTCATGTGTTCATTAACCTCTGTACCGTAAGTGGAATAATTTACGTCACTGGGCAGAAACCAGCCAAGTTCACCAAAAGAGAGGACTGTCAATGCAAGTAACATTAACAACCCCCAAAAATGAAACACAGGTGTTGACTTTTCTAGGTACAAAGGATTTAAACATTTGACTTCATCTGACACCATGTCTTTTTTCTCTGTCTCTCATTCAGTCTTGGTGGGTTTGGGGATTGGAAAGCTCAGACCTCTGGTATGACTGTAGAATTGATAATGACACAGAGACCTGGGTGTGTGCTTCCTCAAGAGAAAGTGGTAAATATATTGCACATATTTTTGCATGCATGAACACTTTTTGTCGAACAAATAGTAGGCATAAATATTAGCTATGTATCACTTTCTGTACATTATCAGTAATTTAAAATAGTTTGATATTGGTGATGCTGCCAAAATAAAAGTGCTCTTTGGTCAGTATTATTACCAAGGAATACTAGAAATGAATTGTTTACAGTGTTCATCATGTGCATTTTATATGTCTTTGTAGCAGGATCTAAAGGGGACAAAAACAGAAACACTTGTTTCATTGTTGTAAAGATGGAGGGAGCATGACAACAAAACTTGACTGTGCCCTGAAGCAGCGTTTCTGTACTGACTAATAAAGACCACTAACCTTACTTGCCTCCCTCTTTTTCCCAGAGTGGCTTCAGGCTGTTCAAGTCCTAATGGTCCTCTCTGTGATCTTCTCATCAGTATCCTTCCTCATTTTTCTTGGGCAGCTCTTCACCATGTCAAAAGGGGGGCTTTTCTACATCACAGGCCTCTGCCAAGTGTTCTCTGGTAAGGTCCCCTGAGGGGCTGACACACTCCATACAACACCACTACAGTGACAGACTCACCAAAATGTCTTCATGGTGGATTTCCGGGAATTCTTGGTGGAAATGCTCAGGCCAGAGTGTGACGAGGGTAACTCTTCACTCTTGTGACTCTCTTGTGCTCCCAGGTCTCACAGCATTCACCGCAACCCTCATCTACACTCTGCACAACAAAGAGATCCTTCAGGATGCCCGAAAGTTGAGCCTGGGTCACTTTGGTTACTGCTTCATCTTGGCGTGGGCGTGCGTGCCCCTGTTGCTCTGCAGCGGCACTATGTACATTCATTTGCGAAAGAAAGAGTAGAACTATAAGGTTGTTTCATCATTTTATACTAAAATGATTTGGAGACATTAAGACATTGGCAGTTTCTCATTAATCCTAAACTCAATGCTGATTTGTTTGGCATTTTTTTACAGGAACTAGCTGGGAAAAGTAGTGTTTTGTAAAGGTAAAAAAAGTATTGTAGAAAACAAAAATATATATATATAGATATATATATTAATAACATGGGCTGTATACATGTCTTACACACATTTTTCAGGCTGTTGTGAACAGGCAGTTAGAATTGTAATTTCCATAGGGGAAAAAAAACGCTTCTTGAATAGAAATGTGGGCTTTTTAAAGTTTTGTAGAAAAAAAAATGTTGTAGAAAATATCACAAATATTGTATTTTGTCTACATAAATGAAACCACCTAAACTGTGTCATTTTCTTCTGAAATAATCCAAGGGATTACAGTAACAGTGTTATGTGGCCTAGAAATGAGTGAACATTCCACAGCTCTTTATGGTTAGTGGCTATACACCTAGCATATGGTGGATTAACCCCTGGTTGAATAACCAGCCGGGTGACAAATCAGTTTAGATCTATGGGACTTTCCTTGTAAAAGAAATGAAAAGAAATCCATTCCTCTAAGCAAACACAAAGTTAACAACGTTTAGAGCATGAAATCCTAGAACATGTGAAAACATAGATTGATATATTAGCTTCATTAATACAGGGACAGCTCTTCCACAGTTAATGACGTAACACATAGTAAAAGCCAATATTCTGCACTGAACTCCTGATGGGATTGTTGAGAGATATATGTAGTCTGAAAATTAACTGCCCAATAATCTGTGATTACCTCCTGGAACAATTTCTTACCAAAATGATTTTGCAGCATAGTACAATACATCAGTTAATGGAATAAAGAGAAGAGAGACAAGACCACAGAAGAGAAACAAGGCTCTCTCTAACACCAGACAAAGGATTTTAATCACAAGTTTCCAAAGATCCATACACCCACTCAGTGCATCCAGTTCTACTGCGAGTCCCTGCATAGAGTATTGGATGGCTGCCACACAGCTTCTTGTGACAGTAACATCTATGTTTGACAACTCAAGTTGCTTCCATTAGGGCATTAACTAGGATTGTAAGAGAATGCTTGTTAGGCAACAGAATTAACATAATGGTGTGACATCATATAAAAAGCCCACCTTTTGGTAGCTTTAGTAAATATAAGCCTAAGTCTTACTTCTGTAAAATAAGACAAAAAAAAATCATAAAAAAATATTTCAACCCCCTTTTTTCCTTTAAGAGTCCACAACAATTTTTGGGTGTCAGACATAAAGGAGGTTAGTGTCCTTAAACTGGGAATTTGAAAGTAAGGCTACTGGCAAAAGAGAAGATGAGAAGCCATGGAGGGGGTGGGCGTGGAGCGTGGGAGTGTGTGGAGGGAGGAGTGAGGGGGTGAGAGAGGGTTAAAGCTTAAGAGAAGGTGGGGGCGGGAGGCAGCATCAGATCACTAACAATCATTGAGGTAAATACATATCCATCTCTTTATGAAAGCTCTTTATTAATCAAATATTTTGTGTTCACTGAATATGTCCAAATCCACCACAACCGCTTTTGTCATTTTTTTTTTCTTTTCCTTTCAATCTACAACCATCAAAACACCACTCAGGACACTCCAAACTCCACTGCCCCAGCTATCATCTCAATGTCTTCTTCAATGCCCTCCACGAACCGAAGAAAACAAAATCACTAAAGGAAAAAAAAAAGTAATTATAAGTCCACAAGTCCAAGTGACTCCCCTGCAGGCGGGGAACTCAGAGTGCTGTGACTAGGCCAGGCCACAGGGGCGGCGCTGTCACTTTAGCCGCTGAACAATGACCGCATTTAGCAGGTTAGCATCCTTGAGCGTCTGGCCTTCATCCATCAGCTCCTTGTTGGGGAAGGTGGTCATGAGGACAAACTCTGTAGCAGCCATGGCAGGGCGCGCACTGACCACAAACTGACGGATATCTGACACCCTGGAGGAGCAGGATTGAAGGATTGAAGGTGTAAGATGTCACACACAAACAAACACTATCACTTATTCATACATGAGTCAACATCACCACGACATTAGATTTAAAACTTTCATTATATAGTACTAAAAACAGCTGCTTCCCAGTAATTACAGTAAAACTAAAAGCATATTTCAATGTAACAAATTCAAAATCTTGTGAAAGTTAATTACCAGCATGTTAATGCACATAAATAACTTAGTCCAACTGATTGCTTCTGGACTTTCATCCCACCTATCTCTCACCAAGCTCACTGTTAAGGATCAAGTGATCCATCTGTGTCTTACATTTATCAATCTTTCATTAATTTGCACTGCAATTTTAAACACACAGGGTCTTGCTGGAGAAAAACGAAACATTGTGGCGTAGCGGTGTTCCAGTGCACCTTTCCAACACAATGCAAAAACATAACTACGTTAACGCTACATGATAACAAATGTTGTTCAAAAAATAACAAATGTTCATAGGCATTTGCTAAGGCTCTATAAATGAACAAGCTGTTGATTGTCCTCACCTGTGAGTGTGGTTGAACTTCTGCACTAGCCTGCCACCATCAGCAAGCCTGATCTGGATGTTGGTCACTGGTTGGCTGGTGTCGACGGTGATAGAGGCACTGGCCTGGGCCTCACTGGCAGCCTGTTCCTGCGGGCTACCCATCATCCTCTGAGCGGGGACAAGCTCAGGGGTTGCGCTACAGACCAAGCAGCAGGAAACAGACATTAGGCTTTACAAGGCATCTTATGGAGAACTCTCCAGTCCCTGTGGACATACTATTGCAACTTTACAGTGAACAGACCTGTTGTGAGCAATGTCAGCAAATCTCACTAATTTCCTCCAGACTCTGCTGCCAACAGAATCTACTTTCTCCTCCCTTGTCCATCATAAAGAATTACAAAGTCCAAAAGCTCCAGAGATGTCTATTTAGAAACAGCTCCCAGTTAAAAAAAGGCATCACAGTGAGGAAGGTGTAGCTTGGTGTTGCTCAAAAAGATACTGCTAACTCTATTTTTACTCTAGACTACAATTATGCTAACCACATTTGTCAAGGAGCTCTCCAGGTCTGTCTGTCTGCCTGCCTGCTGGCCGGCTGTTCAGCAAGGAGTTAAAGAAGTAGAAATCTCCAGAAACAACAAGGAGGCTGCCAAAACACACACAAAAAAAGCCCCGAAGTTCTCTGTTGGACTTCACAGTCACACAAGGACATGCAGCACCAGAAAGTGACCTAACAGCTTGCTACAAACCATCATCTTTCGAGACTGACAAATACCAGCCGCATCCAGACCACTGTGGTGTAAAAAATAGCGAGTTTCATAAAGATTGCTTGAATTAGTTGTTCTTACACTGTCGTCATTAGAACACTACACCGTTCGATAAGCTATCACGTATCATTACAGGTCACTCACCTGCCCAGTAACAGGTCACTCACCTGCCCAGTTTTTGACCCTCTCCCGTGAAGGCTTTGAAGGCCATCTTGGGTTTGGAGAAATCTTCATCCCTGTGGTCCTCCATGTCAAGGTTTACCTGACCACCCCGGGCCCGCTGCCTCAGCTCTAGAGGAATCTCCCTGAATGAGACAGGGACAATAATAAGCACTTAGAAAAAAAATTAACATTAAGTTCTATACAAGATAAACCAAAGCAGCAGCCAGATTTTGCGACCATCCAAAATCAGCAAGAACTAAGGTCCACGCTTTCCACAGTCCTACATGAAAGCCTACCCTCTGCGGATGGACTCCAAGAAAAGAGCATTTCCAGGATCATTATAGTTCCTCAGTTCCCCGTCATCCAGGCTAAAACCAGTTTTCCACAGCTTCAGCACCACATGCACCTGAAACAACCACAGAGGTGATGGGTGTGTGTACATGAGCAGTTAACAGGGTATAGATTTTTCAAAGCATGATCAAAATCAATTCTAGTCAATGGCTTCAGTTAAATAGTTCTGTTAAAGAAATTCAGTTGATGCGGTGTTTGTTCAATGCCTCCATCTGTTTCTATCACCAAACTCTCCACAAGGTTTTCATATGAGTAGGGTTGGGTATCGAAATGTGGTACTACTACGGAACCGGCGCAATTTCAATTTCAGTGCCTCATTTTCATCTGGTTTTAATGCACTTTAGTATTCCGATGTTATGCATAAGAAGCTTCACTGCAGGTTGCGTCTCTGCAAGTTGCACCATCTCCACTCTGATTACAGCAGAGTCCACACTTGCTATAGCTAACATAAAACACCTTAAAGTTGCTGAAACTAAATTTAAAGTAGAAGGGTGCATCATGTGTGATAGCATGTTCCCATGCCGATCCCCTGCGAAATACACTATGCTATGCAAAGCATAAGTTTCAAACATGAGCAAAGTTTACCCTATCTCGCTAAATATGCTGCAGACTGTTGGAGTTCACAAGTAAACACATACCTTTACACAGTAATATTGTCGAGCTGCCAAAAACGTTTCACAGGCGCATTACGTAGCCTAAGCCATCTCTACTTCACTTGACTCTTGACCTCTGACAGAGGGTAGCCACAGTAAACAGAAACACTTACAGCTGAACGGTCTGTAAATATTCTAACACCAGGATGTAACATGTTTTAAAACTAATGTGAATAGGAGAAACATGTCCAGTTTAATGATGGAGGGGCATACTGCCAAACTTGACAGAGGACAGTGTCTGTGTGCCATTGCTCAGGTTTGTCCTAGAACTGGTCGTGTGCACCTTTATGGCAAGCCATTTTAACTTAAGATATATGGCAAGCCATTCAGTACAAATGCTATTTCTAATATCACAGTTACTGAAAACACTGCAGTTGTAGATATTGGTAACAAAGTGAACATGTACTCCAATACTATTATCACCAGTATTGAATAAAACCCAATCAATACCCAACCCTACATATGAGGTTTTAGAGTACTGCCATGAACAGCACACTCACATCCTGTGTGCTACTGGAGGCCCTCCTCTCTCCAGCCACATAGGTGGACTCCTCCTCAGGGGCAGCTCCCAACCGGTAGCCACCACCAAGAAAGGCCTGGGGAGAAAAAAATACGATATGATTCCCTTTATTGTTCCTCTGTGGCTCATTTAAAAGACAGAAATAAATACATATAAAGATAAATATACATTTAGCCCAAAAGACACAGTACTCATGACACCCACATTGTACAATTACATAAGTACAAATCCCCAAGGCAGATCTGTAGCGGTAGCGAACCACCAAATGACAGAGCGGAGCAAGACGCAAAGCTTTTAAATCTGTAACCATTGTATATTGCATTCTCTATTAGCAACTAATACTTAAAGCAACTTAAGCTAGTATCTTAGGCGATTTACAGCGCATATGTTTAAACTCTTAAGCGTTATTACATGGACACACTGATACCAACTCCGCTATCTGTTAACAGCAGCTCTAAAAAGACCAACAACTACTCAGCTAAAAGCAACAATGCCACCATGCAGTTCCACTCTGTTTTCCTAAGTAGGGCTTTACGTTAAATGACAGTTAACTTACAAACTTGATTAACCATATCAGAGCAAAGCGGAATTTGAACCAAGCATTAGGGATAATGATATAGCTTCAATGAAAAAAATATACAAAGTGTTGTGTAGTAGCCTGTATTGGGGATAGTCTGAGTGTAAGATCTTTTTCCATTATCTTTATGCTGGTGAGAGCTGAGAACTCAAATTTATTTTGTGTACCCCATAGAATTAATCCAAGTAACCCCAGTTTGACAACCACTGCTCTACAGCACAACCCACTAATGGAACACACAAACAAAACAAAAAAAACATGCACAGCCCCCGCTCAATTCTTCTCCTCTCTTCACAATGAAGACAATAATATTAATATATTAATAATTAATTATACTGATTTAGTGTCTTGTTGACTGCACCAGTGCAGATATGATATATACTTAAGCTCAATTTATACTTATCCCACTTGGTCAACATGCAGACATGCATACCCTCTTCAACATGCTCTCCGAGGGCTGATGGATACCTCCCCAATTTTCAAACTACCCATCAAAACAAAACAGACCCCACGGATAGAGGGAGCGTGTGGTAGGTCGGCTCACTTTGTTTTGGCTTCTTGCTACCCACTGTAGGTATAGTTAGTTTAAAATGCAAGCTTTGTAAATAATCGCAGACATTGTTTTGGACACAGTGGAAGGCTTTCCTGATTGTACTGTGCCTATATTTCAATATTTCAAAGTTTTGAAATCAGCACTTCATCAGCAGGCCTGACTTTGTAGGCAGGTATGTGAGAAGTTCACAATCTAACAGAACAACTGGCTGGCAGAAAACTTGTGATTTGCTTGTAAATAAATAAATAGTGTGAATAACTTGGCTACTGAGAAGTGCTATGTCTCTATTAGCAATATTAACAAAATGACAGAAAGACAAAGCCAAACTACTTTTAAGTCATTGTATCGGTATGTGGGTAGACTAGCACCCAGTCTAGACTCTAAAGCTACGAAAATTTATGATTAGAACGAGATTGAGCAGGGCAAACCTACAGACTCAATGTGGTATGATTGGGAGTCATTTATGAGAACAAACGACTGAGTCGTCTGCGTTTTAATGTCATAATTGGCATCATGGCGACCATAGAACGGACAGGTTAAGATGATATCAACCATGTCTGATTCAGTCGTAATTTTGACAACAATGGAAAAAGAATCAAATCGTTTCAAATCTGTCACCCAAACACACATAACAACTCCTGCTGCAAATGAACACCATGACTACTGTTGACAATCTTGGATTACCCACGACTGGCTCGGAAATTCCACTGTATCAATATCAGGGTTAAAAATCGGGAGGTCTGTTCCTAGATTAACATACAACCTCTGAATTGGTATTGCCATGCTACCAAGGATGCCAAAATGGAAAAGGTTTACTCAACCATCTGTTTGCTACCATTACAGACATATGAGAGGGCTATGGTTACCCTGGCACGGCTGGATTCTCCAGGCCCTTTCCCTGCCTTATCCACAGGGACTGCTCCATGCTCCTTTGCTCCGCGGAACAGATCCTCCACAACCTCATTGGGACTTTTTTTCTTTGGGGGACCCACAATCTGCTGTCCACTGCGCTCAGACCCACCAGCAAAGAACCTGAAAGGGAAATTGAGGAGAAAGCAGAGACCACCGACTACATTATTGTAACATAGATGAACAGTGTTTCAAATATGGGCAGTTCTCTTGGATTATATAATGGTTGTCCACACAAAAACTCTCATTTAATTGGGGCCTTCTTTACACCTGTGGGTGCACCATGCATCACGCCCAGTCGTCCTTGAATATAGTTTTACAACTATCATCACAAAAAGTTGCTATCCAATTCATGTATTAGAAGACAAGTCATGGTTTGTACAGGTAGGAAAATTTTAGCCCATATGTTTTTATTTCAGTTGGCCTGGTTGTTTACACGAAACACCATTGCCCCAGTGATGCCCGGAATAACGTTACCGCCCTGCTCAGAACACCGCTCATCCACGTTACAACAGCACAGTGGGCCTGCAAAACAACTCACTGTGGCATGGTTCCAGTGATGACCCCATCGCTTTTGCCAGTAACAAAAAAAAAAAAAAAAAAACGACAGAACATGCTGAAACCACAGGTTTGCATGGGTACCACTATAAGCCTGCATTACAGCTGCTTACTGGAATACAGTATACCTAATGCGTGTCAAACTTTTCTTTTACAGCTGGTTTTCCATTTGCTGTAAAGTGGCTGTAAACTTACCTCTGGCCTTCCTCGTCATCACTGTCCTCCTCTTCTTCATGCATCAAGTCTCTAAATGAGGTTACACGATGTTGTTCACTGCATGAATAGAACAGAAAGCACAGCATCGACTTTTAGTGTGACATGGGCCTACAGTGGGCAGAAGGTCAACCACATACAACAGACAGCAACTCTGACACACAATGGAAAGTCGAGTAAGCTTACCTTGGCCCAGCTGATCTGGAAACTGAGCCACTCTCTGGTTGTGGCAGGGTTACAATGTCATCTTCAGCTCCATCCTCAAAGAAGCTAGCCAAGGCAAGCTGTTCAAACAAGAGCTTGTTATAAAAGACGCTTGTTAAATGAACCGAGATCAATGTATAGTTCCGGCACGTTTGGTTGTTCGCAGGATAGCTTTTCATTCATCTTAACATCCACGATAGCTTTTGCACCAAGCGGTTACAATCATGCCATCAGGACAAACCTGATTATACACAAGTTTGCAAATGTCATATTTCGCAAGCCTGCCAGCGTATCTTTATGAAGAAAGCCCACATACGTTAGGGAATAACGGGAATTCGCTTGCTGGCGAGCTGACAATTCGGCTACTATATGTATCGTTCATAATTAGGTGGAGATAGCTCAGAGAATGACGATGAACAATGTGAGTGACACTGACTTCGATAATGGCAGTCACTCTAAAGCTACAACCATAGTTGTGTAAATAATTTTGCAATAATAACGCTGTGCCTTACGAGGCATGTTTTGCCGGGTGTGCTAACAGTGGGTTGCTAGCTAGCTTACAATCAAAACGATAACGTAGAAGGTAACAACAGCAGAGCAAAACTTTGTCACTGCTATCATGCGTGAACCACTTGATTTTTTATACACCATCATAGGGAACACTGAGTACACCAGAATCTCCTATTTGTATGACTGACAATTCGTCAACAGATATTCTTCTTTGCCTAAGACAAAACAGAGTGACTTGCACAATTTACCAAGGAAGCTAAGCTTGTCTGCTAATGTTAGCTTGCGCCCCTATGCAAGTGCCGCAACGATAATGAAGCTAGGCTAACGTTAGCTATTCACGCAATATTGGACAAACAGTCACAAGAATTACATCGATTCTCCCACGCCACAGAGGACATGACAGTGACATACCTGCAAATCCCAACCAGCCGATTCCAAGAAAAACCTGGCTCTTTCCTCATCCACATCTGTAACAGCAACAAATTCTCTCACCGCCGCATCTTGGTCCGCCATTTTGAAATGTCAATGCAGAGAAGTGTCCGACTAGTTCCAGGGAAACATTCAACTCACCATTGGTTCCTATGCGCGAGTAACAAGTTGGTCCTCCTTTGTTAGACTAGGCTATGTATTGTGTGAGGTAATTCTATCTACTAAAATGAACCAGTATTGCTCTACTGGGTTTATAAAATAAATATTCGATTTTTGAAATAAATATTTTGTGAACACACAGTCAGGCATCCCACAAAAAATATTTCCCACTAGGTGGCAACAAAGGACAATGTAAAGAGATAGCCAACCTGAAAGACAATTTCAAAAAGACAAATTTTGACATCAGGTTTAAACACCTTACTGTGAATTCTGTGAAATCAGTGAGAGTATGCAGAAAAAATACTCAATAGACGGTGTGTCCCTTTAATTGTCTATTACTGAGGGCTACATACAGAGACAAAGACAGACATAAATAATGTGTGCAGCAAGTATCCTAATTGTTTCTTTGGGGGAAGGGGGTAATCCAGATGTTTTTTTTAATGTGCCTGTGGCTGTTTGATCTTCAAGGGTAATTAGGAGCTGGCAAATAAAGAACAGAGTAGGCTTGCTGTCACCATCCCCATGATAAATACACACACACATGCACACACCTTTTATGCTTTAACATTGTGCACAACAAAACAGAATTCGTGTCACATGTAGAAATTGGTTTTTCACTTGATGATACAGACACAGATGTGGTAGACAATAGTTAACATGACAATGGTTGTAAATCACAATGAGTGACCTGTTAAATGTCTTTGGCAAATCCATATAATTAATATTAATATAATCAATAAAGACTATGAGGTTGAAAAACAGTATCTAAAAGTATCTATCTGTCTGTCTATCTAGCTATCTAGCTAACTAGCAAACCACAGCGGTCTGCAGACCTTGATAAGAGGCCACCTGTCTATTAGGACACAATGGTGAACTGCATCAATATCACGGCGCTTCCTCTTCCATGTCACCTGCAGAAGATAGCACCACTCCACGCTCTTTTTCACCCTGCACTCTTCTCATTTCAGTGATGTTGTAAAAAGGAAAGCCTGTTTCATGTTTTATGGCCAATGACAGTTTGCAGAGAGTGGAATCTCTGAGTGCTTCAATTAATGTTGAGGCCCTGACCTTTTCACCCCCATGAGTAGCTTATAGGAGGTGTGATTCAACCAGAAATGGACAGTAATTAGGTGAAGTCAAATGGCCTGGATAGACTAAAATGAGACACCTAAAAATGTGTCAAAATGGAATAAAAATAACTCCATCACATGCCAATGACTGGGTAGAACTCAATGGGTGAGGCATGGCAACCAAAAACAATGGAGGCATTTTCTGTCACAGGTTTAGCTGAAAATAACCACACAGAGAGAAGCAAACAAGAGGGAAGACTGAACAGTGCCGCAGTTCATAATGCATAAGGAAGAACATTGTAATGGCAAGCTGAGGAAGTACATAACACATCCCTCCCTGATATAACAACACATTGGCAAGCATAGTCATCCATCCACTCACACTGTGACCTAGATGCTTTCTCTTTTCTAGAAAATGATTTCAACTTAAACGTGTGATAAACAGAAAAAGCATACAGATGAACACAAGTAAACACAAAGCATAGAGGAAGTAGGGGGTTGTAATGACCCATCCAGGGAGTCAGATAGGAGAAGATGAAGGGTCAAGACTGACAGTCCAGGGCCGCCAATTGCCTCTGCCTGTAGTGATGTATCGCAAGGGCATCTTTCAGCGGGTGGTCAGTGCCACTGTCACTAATGCTATTTTTCCCTGGGAGAAATATACAGACGTTTTGACAGGACAGTAGCTACTCTGCGATTAACATCTCCACACTCAGTTAGGGGAGTGCGCCCCAGATTAAACAAACACATTTGCAGAGGGATAAACAGCACACGCCCACGTGCACCCATGTTTTCTCCCTGTTTATCTAAATAGCTCACCCCTGGTTGTATTTACTCTTGTAAACAGGAAGAACTGAATAGGTCCTTATGAGAGAGAGAGTGCAATAATGAGCAAAGGAAACGGGTGAGTATATCGCAGTGGTGCAGTCATGTCCCACTTGATGAGTAAATTATACACCATATTGTGTCCCTATACAGTCTTTATGATCAGATTAACACCAGGGGTCAAGGTTTACCCCTGTAGTCTCCATGGTCTAGAGGTTAGAGAGGATCATTCAAAGGGTTTTTCTGATGTATGACCACGCACAGTACAACGGATTGAAAACTAGGTGTTGCTGCTGCATGCATTTGATTGTGTTTGTCCACCAGTTAACCTTGATCACTTGAACCTTGACCTATGAAAGGCCCATTAGGACAATCTTTCCCCCAGACACTCTTATTGTCAGCCTCCATTTCCCTGTGGCTCTTTCTGTCATTTCTGATGTGCTGTGCAATAGGAGAACATACATCAGTTTCAACACATGTCGAGACACATAACTGCTGACTGATGGGTTGCATAGATAAACAATTTTTTTCAAGGCTAAAAAAGTGGAAAAGTGCATGTGATGTCAACACACACAGGATGAGAGGATGGCAGGTTTATCAAGATAGCCTAAACTGAACTAAACTAAACTGAAATCATTAACATTATCACAGAATCGCCATGTCAACAAAAACAATAACTAGGATTGGTGGGACTGCCTCCTCCAGCTCACATTTCTAATATTTAAGCGTTCTGCAATTTTTGTGTATTTACTAAATGCCATCATTTCCCATTTCCTCTGCTGTTATCTCCTTCAGCCGGTTGGGCGTATTTGTGTGTTGTGTTTTCTTTTTTTGAGGGGGGGGCGTTGGAGATAGATGAAGGATCAACAGGAAGGAGGCCCTCTCAGCAGTGGTGGCCCGCTAATGGTTTTATCTGCCCTCCAGGCCCCATATCATCTCTTGCTCACCTCTTCCCCATCTGCCTCTTCTCGTCTGCCCAACCTGCTGCAGTCACAGTCTCATACATCCTCTCACTCAGTCTCTCATTCTCTCTCCTCCTTTTCTACTTCTCTCTTTCTCTTTTACGTCTTTCATTTAATTTTCTCATTCTCTCACCATTTCCTTTCTCACTCTCGCTCTACTCTTCTTTCATCTTCTCTCCCGTCTCTCTTCTTCTTCTCCCTTCTCTCCTTCTTGCCAGTGGTCTCTCATCCTTCCTTCCATCTTATCTCCTCTGTTTTCCATCTCCCCATTCTGCCCTGTCCAGACACCCCCCCGACACACATACACACACAGAGGCGGTGACCTGTGTGTCCCTGTCGTTTTTCACCCTGACACTTTAATCAGGGAGTTCAACCACAGACAGGCAAAGCAGGCAGAGGCTAGCCCTCCTCCTTCCTCCTCCACTATCTGTGTCTCACCCCTTCTCTCCGTAAATCTGTTTGCATCCATATGTCCCCCGGTTCGTCTGCATGACCCCCTGTCCGCCTGTTTATCTGTCTGTCTGGTGGAACAGTGTGTGGGGATAGAGTTTCATCCTGGGCCATGTCTCCTGTATCTCTTGAAGTCTTTATTTTACCAGCACAAACATTTCCCTTCTTTTAATTTTAATGAAACACGTCTGGCTTGAAATTTGAGAGGTTTTATCAGCCAATTTCAGCTTAATGATGCCATTGTTAATATGAAAGCAACTGACTGCAAGGTAGATGTCAGCATTCAAAAGCACTGTAGCACATTAATGAACCCTTACAAACTGCAGACTACTGTGCTGCCTGCCATGTTATTTCTGCAAACTTAAAATGACTGATAAGACTGAGTAGATGAAATGGGAGAAGCGTCTGTCGGCGTTCTGCTTTGTGGGCAGGGTCATAAATCTGTGACTTTCAGTGCTGAGTTACATTAAGTCACACCACTAGTTTTATGACCCTGATTTAACAGCAGGGGAAGTCTCGCTTTCAGCACAGCTTATTGTTACTGAAGGACACACTGGCCTTTCACCAGCCTGATAGAAAGTTTAATTAAATGCTTTGAATTATATTCTGAGGCCACAACTAATGATGACAGACCACAATGGGGCTCATGACAAAGGCTACATATGGGATGATGTCAAAACTGGTTGCCCATGCCCCCCAAAATAACTGTATTTCTTCTAATCTTTGAAGATATCATTTCAAATGTAACCAATGATGGGAGGGGTAAGACAATGGGCTAAACATTTAATGGTTGAGTGTATTACATAGATTTTAGTTTGCTCATGTAAGCCTTAGCAAAGAGTGTCAACACAAAGGGCCATTGACAAACACCATGAAGATCCCCAAACAGCTGTAAACAGTAAAAGCTGTAACACAGCATTTAATTAAGTGGACTAAAGTGGTTTTTATTTTGAATCAACTCAACTAAGTCAATGAAACTGTAAATGTTAGAGGCAACATCCCAACAAATAAACATAAAACCAGCCTGTAAACAGGAAATAAGCAGCTGTCTTTGTCTTAATGCCCCTCTTTCAGTGCTTTTTTTTTCGCTTACCACCCCCATCTACAGTGCATCCACTAAAAGGGGTAATCATCTGGGATATCACTCCCTCTGCCGTCACTTAACGTTCTTTAATGGGTGAAAGGAGTGGGGTCACCCTGGCAACCACATGCCTGGCTGCAGGACCTCATCTGGCCAAACGGGCATCTGGGGTCGTGCCTGCAAGATAATGCCCTGCAGCTCAGCTGACATTTGGCTACCTTGTTGTCATGTAAGCTTTTGTGGTTTGTGTTGTTTTTGTCTGTCTATATTTGTGTGTGTATGCACACGCATGTGAGCTTGTGTGTGCAAGTGCCTGTATGTAATGGGTGTTTGTGTGTAAGTTATTTGTTGATATAAATTGTGGACAATGGTTTCATGTCATGTGCTAAGGGATGTACGTGTGTGTGTGTGTGTGTGTGTGTGTGTGTGTGTGTGTGTGGAGGGGGAATGACTGTGTGTAAAAGCACTGATGGGGTTAATCTCTGCTTTGTTTGGAGAGAAATGGGGGCTTAAAAGTGTTTTGATTCTCTAAAGACACCAAAAACCACCGGCCTCTAGCAGACATCCAAAATGTCCGTCCTGCAGCTCTGTGCAGGGATTTACTGTGCTGCATAGCGTTCATTAGTTTAATGGAAGCTGACGGCTGCTGTCAAACAGGGTGGATGTAATCTACATACCTAACTCAAACAGTATTTACACATATCGCCCATCTCCATCTAAAGCACCATGAAGTCCCAGGAACAGATTTCCTGTTGCTGCCATTCAGTTGACTATTGCGGAAAACATGTCAATTCTTAATTCATTTCCCTCTTTAAACATGCTGTCTCAATGGCCGTTTTTCTTGGATGTTTGAAATTGTATTTTTTTTGTTTTGCTTAGTGTTTTAAATTCCAGTTTTTGCCTCAGGAAATAGTGGAGCTTCAGAAAAGTGAGCTGTTGTATTACAGATTCAACATGCATGAGAAGAAAGAGTAAATACATTTTAGTATTGTGTGTGTGTGTGTGTGTGTGTGTGTGTGTGTGTGTGTGTCTGTTCATTTTCACATTTGGGATGCACAGCTGCCCCTGCTATGAAATGGGGGAGGGGCAACAGATGAGGCAACACACACGTTCTCTAAGACTGATCTGCTGAGAGTGAGAAAGAGAGAGAAAGCCAACAACAGAGAAGAGAGAGAGACAGAGAGAGAGAGAAAAGGGGGGTGATGGAGATACTGGCAAGCTATCCATGGCATTAGATACACCATGATTACCGTTACCATTGCTGTCCAAACATATAGTTCAAAACAACAGCTGTGCATGCTTGTTCAGTATAAAAGTGAGCATGTAAGAAAAGGACAGAGCTGTAGGTGAGGATGCTTGTAAAAGAAAAAGACAAAACACACAGACACGCACGCACGCACGTACGCACACACACACACACACACACGCAAACATGCACACACACACACGTGTACAGAATTAAATCTAAACTAATTTGAAGTCAGCTCTTTAATTACTGGAAACGGGATCAATGAAACCAATTCATCACTCTTGGCCCATTGATTAGTGAAAGACTGAGAGGGGGCCTTTAGGAATGGTTAGCCATAGTGGACTTGCGTCCCCATATATAGCACTACCTTAAGAGTCCATTACTGATACTCCCCGTGTGCACCATCCCTTGGAGCTCCAGTAAAGTGGCTTCGAGGGTAATTCCAGCACACGGGTCATCACTAATGGATCTCATAAGCATGCATAATGTGCACTACAGATACAGCCACAGATATATTGCTCCGTGCTCAATATTAATACTCCTCTTCAATGATCATTTTTTGTTTCCTCTGAAGGGCTTTCCACAAAAATATCCATGGAGGTGATGGATGAGGTGTTGGGTCAACAGTGGCCTCTCCATCCTCCGTGTGTCAAACATAACTAGCTATGAGCTCATACTTACTGTACCTTGTTTATGGCCTGAGTTCCTATATTCTTGACACTTCTTCTTACATTTGCATTTTACATTTATCAGACGCTTTTATCCAAAGCCCATTTTGTCAACTATCAGTTGTTCAGAGCCAGTCTTCCCAGGGCCAGAGCAACTTAGGGTTAAGTGCCTTGCTCAGGGGCACAACGGTGCTGGCAGCTGGGATTCGAACCTACAACCTTTCAGGCTACTAGCATGCTAGCCAGGTTCCTTAACCGCTACACTGCCATCGCCACTTCTTCCCCCCTCTTTTGTCTCAGGATGTCTCTTTTTTTAAGGCCCAATGTTGCCTGGTTATGTTTTCAAAATCATGTCCTCAGCTGTACACTCCACTTTTGTATGGAAAAAGTCAGTTTGTCATCTATTTCTCTGTCAGACTTCCACATACACACTCATACTCTCTCTCTCTCTCTCTCTCTCTTTCTTTCTCTCACGTTTTATCTAACTCTCCAAATGAGTTTCCTCTGCTCTCTGCACTGTCCCTCTCTTCCGCTCAAATCTCTTCACTCTCTCTTGATGTCAGCTATCCCATCCCTTGTTTTTTCTCCCCCACCACACCTCATGCCCACCCCCATCTCCCGGTCTCATTTCGAAGCAGGCCTGTCTGGCCTGCATTATCAGACAGGAAGAGTTGGAGAGGCATCCTGTCCCAGATACGTGCATCATGATAATAACCCAGAGAAAAAGAGACGCCTCTTTATCAAATATTTAGCAGACCCTGGCAAGGGCTCGCCCTGCCATAGCCTCAATTTTTCATCACGGGTTCCTTAGTACAGGGACATTCATGAAGAGAGAGAGAGAGAGAGAGAGAGAGAGAGAGAGAGAGAGAGAGTGAGAGAGGTTAGAGATAAAGGTGAGAGAAAGGTCTGCTATGGTGTGTGTGTGTGTGTGTGTGTGTGTGTGCGTGTATGTGTTCATGTGTGTGTCTGTTTTTGCAGTAATGTAAGGCATGTGCAGTGGTGCCAACGTAATGGTAGAAAAATGCCATAAAAATCTCTGAGCTCCATCATACCCTGCATTCTCTCTGTGTAAGGACCATGTGTGAACCCTGAACAGACCTTTCTGTATGTGTGTATCTGTGTGTGTGTGTGTGTTTGTGTGTCTGTGTGTATGTGTGTACGTGTGCGTGTGTGTGTGCAGGCGCAGTGGTGGTGCTGGTGGAGACCAACTAAGTAGAAGTGGTCGAGTGTGAGAACCGAACAGACCTGGCACTCACAAACTCACTCATACTTCACATTCTCCTTATCGCCACAATCGCTGCCCTCACTGCACACACAGAAAAAACATAATCTGTCTGAACAGAGCAGCCACACTGGCATGCAAAACATGCAAGCAGAACCAGGCAGAAACCAGCTGGCTCAAGTCTATTTCACAACAGAGAGAGAAGAAAGAGAGAGGTACAGAAAGAGAGTGAAAATATAGATAGATAGATAGATAGATAGATAGATAGATAGATAGATAGATAGATAGATAGATAGATAGAGGGAAAGACAAGCCTGTAGAACTTGAAATAAGCTTAACCTTAACCCCAATCGTATCCTGCACTGACATGGGAAGTAAAGCTTAAGAAAATCAAAGATACATTACAACATAAAGCAGTTTTTGTCTTTAAAGATGAAATGAATATGTGTTGGAAATTGTGCAACAGACAGAGAAAGGTTTCCATGTGGTACTAACAGACACAGTACAATTCTTTTCCATTGGTTGCACCATCCTTGCATGAGCAGTGTAAGATCTGAAGCAGAGATGAGCTCACTAGGTGAAAGGCTCTGGGAAACTAGGTGTGGACACATTTGTGTGTGTGTGTGTGTGTGTGTGTGTTTGTGTGTGTGTGTGTGTGTGTGCATGTGTGTGTGTGTGCGTGTGAGAGGGAGAGTGACATAGCGAGAGAGAGTATTAATTAGCATCTCCTGTGATGCTGTATGTGTGTGTGTGTGTTTGTGTGTGTGTGTGTGTGTGTGTGTGTGAGAGAGAGAGAGAGAGAGAGAGAGAGAAAGAGAGGGAGAGGACAGTATTAAAAGTTATGGCAGGTTGTGCTACCTGGAATGATCAGTCTTTGCTGATTCTCCTTACGTCAGAGAGGCAGGAACCTGTCAGTCCCGGATACCCACAGGTGAGTCAGATGATTTATTTGTGTTGTGAAAGAAGTGTGTGTGTGTGTGTGTGTGTGTGTGTGTGTGTGTGTCTCAGAGAAATAGAGAGAAAGAAAAAGAGAGAGAGGGAGAGAGAAAGAGAAAGAGAGTAAAAGAGAGAGTCACTTTTGACTGTAGAGGAAATTAATTAATGCTACAGACATTGAAACACAACAGACATTCACATGTGTGGTTTCACAGGCTTGCGAAACTGAGGAGGGTAAGAAGGGTGAGACAGCACTGTAGACATCATAATAATATCTCCAGGTCAGAACAATAAACCCACAATGAAATGATTAGGGGGGATATTTAACCAGTGCTGACTTCAAAGAATGAGTAACATAGTGTTACACACTAAGAATGCACATAGACATACACACACACACACACAACCACGCACAAACCTACAGGCATGGACAGGTAACACACACCCACACACACACACACACACACACACATACACAGACACACACACACCAGTCATAAAGACCCAGTCTCACGCACACTGTCACACACAGACACACTGCCATACAAACACATTTAAGCTGGTGAAATTCCACACCTATGCCCTGTTCAAGCCTCAGGTTTCGTGGTAGCTGTCGAGGAGCTGTAGTTCAGGCTACAGACTTGCTCCGATAACAGCAACAACAAAAACAGCAATCATATGCCACACGGTTTCCCCTAGCATAAATCATTAGTCTAGCACTCTGTCACAACTGCTTTGATAACCTGGGGTTATATTATTGGAGCAGTCCTGGCTTCTTGGACTTAACAATCAGAGAAAATGTTGATATGTTTTAGTTGTATCATAGGGAGAACAGCACACTTGAGATTTGTTGATGTTTTGTGTGTTATAAAAGAAATGAAAATTGTGTTATAAAAGAAATTTGTCTAATAGCAGAATTACAGTTTGTTCGACACAGAGCACTAAAGCAACAGTGTGAAGATGAAAGCCCAGCATGAAAAGTAAAGCTCTTCAAACAGTTGCGTCCTGCCGCTGTTGACCTCCAGACAGACATGGGCCAGACTCAACATGGAGTGCTGACAAGAGAGCGAGACCTTGAAAACAGGGCCTTGCTGACCTTTTGCAGACACACACACACATACACAGGGCTGAGTTGACCTGGTTGAGCCAACATTTCAAAGACACACACACACACAGACACACACACACACTCACACAGCTGATGTGGAGATGGGTGGGGATGTAGGATGACAGAAGTTCTGTTGTTTCAGACTTTTCCTGACACTGGCTACATTCACTATCTGACTGGGTGACCTTTGACCTGCTTCCTGCATCTTGCCTCCAGGCCTGTGGTGCCCTATGTCCATCACATCCCAGTCTGAACTCATGTCTGTCACTGAGGTCTCTTAGGCTGGGCTTTTACTTTAGGATAAGATATTGTAATATGTTGCTGAGTCCTGCAAATGACAAAAGAAAATTATATAATTTCTAAACTCTTTCGCTCTCTAATGTCTCTCTCTCTCTCCCTGTCTATCCCCGTCCTATCTGTGAGTGTGTGTGTGTGTGTGTGTGTGCATGTGTGCCTGTGTGTACCTTGGTTCACATAGTGCTTATGTAAGCACTTGTGGAATAATCACTGTTTTCTTGCACATTCTGTAGTTTTTCTTACACTGTGCAGCAATTTATCATCGTCCATTACAGCTGTGATTGTGGAAATCTAACACTGGTGTCAAATGATTGTGGGAATCTAACACCGGTGTCAAAGTTCCATGGTCAGAGCAGATAATGCCAAGGGTCACGTGATCCATAAGTGTGCAATCTACAGTGTGATTCACTGTGTGGGCAGCTGAAGATTAGGACGTGACGAGAGAAACAGGTGTCCCATACCGCAAACACTTCCCTGTAAAATATCTTACTTTTGCCCAAACTTAGTCAACCTGCTTTTGATAGACAGCTATGAGTCTGAATGGCCCAACCACAATTTTTTTCTGACAGACTAAGGAAGTTCTGTACAACAAAAAGCACGCCACATATTTACAGGTCCCAACAGGCTTCATTTGCAACTGCAACTTACACCTCCAGGAAACAGGGACCTGTCAGTGTTTTGTTGAAGACATGAGTCACTTCACGCACGGGTAAGGCAGAAAGGCTATTGCACCAGATGCCCGTATCTACAACTGTAACCTACTTTTCCAACAGTATTTTTCCAACTTTCCAACTTCCAAATTAAAAGTGTATACTAAGGCATTGGCAATACATAGTGTCTAAGTTCCCATAGACATCTCAGCGGCATTCAGGGCCTTGTCCAGGGTGAGCTTTGCTGATCCTGCCTGGTCTCATGTTTCCAGTGTCAGGGCCATACTAGTCAGAGCTAGGTGGGGTGGTTTGGAAGCAGGATTAGGCTGGTTTGCAGGTAAGAGGATTGTGTGCCTAGACTGGGCACGTCCGTGTGATTAGCAGGAAGGCCGACTGGGCTGCAGTGTGGGCACCACCACACAGGTTTACAGTAATCTGCCCAAACACACACATATACACACACACATAAACTCACGTGAATGGACACACACGTACACACAGTACTATAGATCTTCCCAGTAATTCCAGTGACTCAGAATAAAAAAAAAAAACAAGCACAAATCTCCCCTGAACTGCAGGTTTCTGTCATGAACGCTATTGTAGAGCTTCATGGAACTATGACATGATGATCTCTTCAAAGTCATTCCAAAATTGAGGCAAACCATGTTCTTTGGTCCTGATAGCCAGCTGCCATGACATGACACATGATACTGAAACATGACTGTTTAAACAGAACAAATACATACATCGTAATACTTTAAATAATTTTACTGTCAGACCGTAACCCTTAATGGCAATGAAGCCACTTTGAGCTCATCTAAAACAGGTCTGTGATAGTGACCTGATAGCAACAGTAATCAGTCCACTCACTGGAACACTGGTCCTTCAGCCCACGTCCTCCTTCAGTCTTGTGAGCACATGAGGTGCACTGTGCTCAGATACTCAGATTTTGTTTTGTTCCATTGAGGAGCATGTACAGGCAAGGCCAGACAGGGTTATTGAAAGTGCACTGCCATAGAAAAGTAAACAGAAACCACATTTAGATCGTCAGTTTGTTCAAACCAGCTGGAAGACTGTGTGGGAAGACTAGGGAAGGGAAGATCTATCTATTCACTTCTAGTGAACAACATCAGTGTTTTGTATCAAGCATGTGTTGGGTGAGATTCTTATTTCAGTGTCTGTTGATTTGATGACAATGTCTTCAATCCTGTCAGAGGGTTCCAAGAAAATCGGCTCAGGCAAACTTCAGTCCAACTTGCACTCCCTTATCAATTCTGCCACCTTTGCCCCTCTCACCTCCCCAGGCCGTAGCCTCTGCCTGACCCCTCTCTCACCACCATGGATCACCTTAATGTGTGGGGGAGAGCAGCTCATTATACCATGTACCAACATGCGTGAGTGTGTGCGTGTGTGTGTCTGCATAGGTTATAAGTGCATCGTTGTCTGTGTATGTGTGTGTGTGTGTGTGCATGTGTGCCTGCATAGGTTATAAGTGCATTACTTTGTGTGTATGCATGTGCAAAGTGCATGCCAATCCGTGTAACCTGCATCAGTGCATGTCGTGGATGATGATGGTGTGCATGGGTGTGTGTTGGTTTGCATGTTCATGGCAGTCTGTTTATGGGTTAGAGTGTGTGTGTGTGTTTGTGTGTGTGTGTGCCTGCGTGTGTGTGTGCTTGTGTGTGTGTGTCGCGTGCAGGTCTTACTGACCCACATTTGCCTGCCTGTAAAATGGCAACCCCCTTTTCTCTATAATTCATTAACGTTGGTAGATATTGTGAATGGGCCCGTTGACAAACCAAAAAAAAAAAGGAAAAGAAAACCTCTCAGTGACGTGCCAAACATTTTGCATGACTTTAACATGCAGACATAAGATACAGGATGGCCGCTAGGCGGTACATTCTTCCATCCGAAGAAAATGAATGTCCATTTATACTCTTGACACATCTTTTGAACACATGTTTGCCCTTATAAGATATACATACATGTCAACACACATACATACAGTACAGTTCACACATGTTCACAGTCTGAATTCCTTTATTCCTGAATTCCTTCTTTAACATTAATGTTTGTGTAATCAAGCACACGGGGTGAAGCTATCCCAAAATAGACAACATGCAATAAGCCTAGTAAGGCTACGTGGCCACCCAGTTTCATTGGCCCCATGTGTCGGTGTCCCCGAGACAGACATAGACAGAACACAGACATAAACTTGCTTCCAAAAAATCCAGCCAACAAATTTTTGTTTCTCAAAAGGGTGGTTAAGGGCTCTTTGGATCCGTGTCCTTAAGACCTATGTACCAGTCAAATTTTGTTGGCCAAAATATTACAGTCCTTGCAGGGGCACCAGCACAGGGGAGCTGTCCCTGGGGCCCAATATAGCTTAGGACATATGAGCCCACTGGAGGTCTATCCCCAGTGAATTTGAAGTGGGCCAGTGTCGCAGTGTCCTGAGAATCACTGATCACTGCTATTTTTGTGCATTTTTGAACATAATTTGCCTAAATTACCATTCTAGACACAACGTTCACTGTCCATTACCCTTTCTCATAAATATTACAAGCCAAATTCGGTAGGCAAATGCAATCCTGAAGTCATCACATTCACAATAATTTTGGGTGATGCTACATAGCTTTGTATTACAGAGAATCCAGAGAGCAAGTTTACTTTGGCATGCTACCCTTTTCAAGTAGGCTAATTAGGGCCCGTGCACCACAGGTACAGATACTGTGGTACTGTGGCCTTTGAGATCCACTGCTGACTGTAGGAGCCACGTCATCCAAATTTTATGAATCCTTCTTCCAGTGTTCACCGCCAGCAAAATTCAACCAATGTTCAACCACAGCTAATTTTACTAATATAATCAATGATTTTAGTGGCTGTAGCTACTTCGTACTATGGGCCTACTTCAAGGGACTAGCTATGCTAGCGACGGTCATAATTACTTTGTGGATGATGAGATATGGCTATACTATCAAACTCAAGGGGGAACAGTGACAAAATCATTCACCTTATAATTAACTCATCTCACTGGGAGGTCCATTGTCTCCAAATGAGTTCTCTCTGAGTCATTTTAGAGAGAGAGAGAGAGAGAGAGTTGCACTGCGGTACACTCTGCCTTTAGTGGAAAACACACACATACACACACACACACACACACACACACACACACTGTATTAACACTATATAAACACACACATAGATACAATAGTATATAAACTCAAACTACTCACAAATGCTTACTCAAGCCAAAAGACAAGAGAGACAAACACAGCTGAAGGAGTAGCCTACATGAAAAATACTCCCATTGGAGTGACCACAGAAAAACCCTTTATGTATACGGGTACAAAAAGTACACTGCTTACACAGTGAAATAGCGCACAGTGCACAGTGCTCAGTTTAGCTAGTGTACTGTACCCTATGCTCTAGCATATGTACATAGATACACATCTCTGAGCAGACAAAAACCATAAATAAAAAGAGGGTGTACAGAGATGTGTGTGTGCAGAAATGCAAGCAAGCAAAAACACGCACAAACATGGAGATGCTGCTGCACACAACACATACACACCCTTAAACAGATGGAGACATATTTATGGAAACATTCACACACACACAAACACACATGCACACGCACACACACACACACACACACGTGCACACACACACACACACACACACACACACACACACTGATATATTCAACCACAGACAGGCATGCACCACACACATACACACACACACACATAAACACACACTTTGAAGTCTGTAAGATAAGCTTGCCCTGAAGTTTATATACTGTCCAAGGTTTGATGTTTCTGTCTGATGTGAAAATGCTTGACATTCCTGACACTGGAGCACCAAGTCAAATCACGCATAAAGAGACTCTCATCTGCATCAGCCGAGTAGGGGGATAAGAGAAGAAGCATGGAGAGTCATTCCAACCCATGAGTCAAGTGTAGGCATAAAGATGGTGGCTGGGTGACCCAGCAGAACAGCAGACACCCAAAAAGTTGACGGGATGTCACTTATCAAATTTAAACAGCGTAGATTTATTTTAGTACTGAAAAAATACTCTTTCTCTCTCTCTCTCTCTCTCTGTCTTTCTCTCTCTCTCTCATGCTCTTAATTTCCTCTCTGAAGAACTCCAAGTGCTTGATATGGCGACCCAGTTAGAAGACGTTGCCTCTGAGACATTAATGTTTCCTTTTGAAGAAATGTTGAGCTTCGCAGCATGACATCCCCATTAAGGCAAGGGAGGCAGGCTGAGAGAGAGAGGGGAAAACCACAGATGCTCCGAGATGCTGCTGCAGGAACATTGAGTACACAATTTTATGCCACTTAGTGCATCCTGTCCAAAGGAGAAGCTTTGGTGACACAGCCTTAGGGATGGTCAGTCTGAACTGTGTTTCATATTAGAGCTGGTTTGAAAATGTTCTTATACTAAATGTATAAGAAAGGAACCTACAGTAAGTCTGAACCATTCAAGACTTGCCTTGCGGTCTTAGAACTGCTCAACAGAAAAATTATTACAATGATTACGATCTATTTGTTTTTATCTAAACTGGACTAAAAAATCACCTACAAAAAATAGCCTACAATTTAGGGATAGGATTGCCTTCCTGGAGAATAACATTTTGATGAATACTAAACAGTTAAAAGACCACATGGGCAATGTAATACAGTAAGACATCACATGGTTAAATCCAACTGTGACTTGGCTAGCGTGAGCAAAACAGGCCCATTGCTGTAGGAGACAGCTGTACGTCTTTTCAGGAGTTCAGCATGTTGACTGAGTGTGGGAGAAAGAGAGAGAGGGAGGGAGGGAGAGAGGGAGGGAGGGAAAGAGAGAGTGAGAAAGTGGTCACAGAGAGAAAGCATGTGCCATTCTGGCCATTCACCAAGACAGTAATCAAATATTAATCCTATTTCATAGTAGGAGGGCTACCTCTGTGTCTTAGCCAATGCCTATAAACCAGCACATTGAGAGCGGGGAGGGGGGTGGGGTGGGGGGCGGGGGGGTACTGGGCAGTGAGAATGAGAACAGAGGAGAAGAGAGTGAAAAAAGAAGGAAGAAAGAAAGAAAGAAAGTTTTGTTTGGACTTAGAGGGATCGATAGAGAGCCAGAAAAAAACAAATGGTCATTGAGTGGTTCCATGAATCTGATACAGTTAGCAGTGTGAAAGACAATCAATTGTTAAATAAATCAGTTGTGTGTGCGTCTCATTTGACCACAGATTCCAATGGGACTTTAATGTTTAAAAGGTCAAACCCCGTATTACAAAGATTGTGTTCAGGCTGTACATTGTCTTGTAGGAATGTGAGACATGCCTTAGACTGAGATAAAGAAAAAATGGGTAGAAAGAAAGAACAATCGAGGGCGGTCATAGAAAGCAATGTAAAGCTTATTATTTAGCCTATGTGCTGTTCTCGCTCTTCCAAAGTAAGCCTTTTTTTTGATGAACAGGGATTAAAAATCCCATATGCTTGTGAAGTGAGCCCAAACTCATGACTGTGCATCTATATGACATATGACAGAGAAGGGGAAGAGGGAGAGAGGAAAGGAAGAGAGAGGAGGAATTACATCATGAGAAAGTCGGGGCGTGGGTGAGTGGGGAAATTTAGAAAAAGGTAAGTGAGACAGAAAAAGAGGGAACGGAAGACATGAGGAGAGAGAAAAAGAGAGAGAGAGAAAGAGGGGGAAAGAGAGAAGCAGCCAGCAGCAGTGGTGAACGGCTCAGAGCAGCTCTCTTCACGGGCATTAGCAGTCCCAGAAAGTGGGCTAGATTTTGCATTTTTAATTAGAGAGGGGATTTGCCCACTGAAAGGAGCCTCCTCAGAGTGAATGAGAGAGAGAGGGAGAGAGAGAGAGACGGAGGGTAAAAGGAGGAGAGGGAGGTGCGCCTGTCACTGCCATTGATGTTTTGTTTGTTTGCTAGTTTGTATGTGGGTCCTGAACACACTGTCTTCCTCAATTTGTTGTCCTCCTTTAACAATTTCTTGTTCTTCTTCACTGCTTTTTAGTTTGTTGCTGCATGGCAGTTTAACTCTTTGAGTCATTTTTGTTCATCAGCAGTGCAGCCTGTTTGTGCCACGTGACGTGACTCCAAGCACGGGTGAGCCACGTGTTTCTCAACATTCACCCTATGTGCCTCGGCTCTGGGCAGTGTGTGTATGTGTGTGTGTGTGTGTGTGTGTGCGTGTGTCTTGTGGTCTCACATGCCATATTTACAAGAGGCTGGAACCATGCATGTGTGTGTGTGTGCGTGTGTGTGTGTGTGAGTGTGTGTGTGTGTGTGTGTCTTATGGTTTCCCTCTCCATGTCTCGGTCTCACTCTTGGAGCCATGGGGAACCTGTTACACAGCTGTCCATGTCTCTCTCTCTCTTCTCCCTCTTTCTCTGTTCACAAACACCAGCTGTGTGTCTCTGGACCTGTAGGGGAAACAACTGGTAGCAAGTGTTGGATCCGAACATGGGAAGTTTTTTTTTTTTTTAACTGAGGCAGGGCTTTGTAGCACATTCCACATTACACACTTGCAATCAGTCTAATGCAATGATACACTCTGCAATGGAACAGAACACAGTGAACCAGCCAGGTTTTTAGCTGAGTGCAACCATACACACGGGAGAACACATAAACACACACACACACACACACACACACAAACACACTCACTCACTCACACATGCACACAGGCACAAAGCACAAGCCCACACACAAACACAGAGACATTAAAAAACAAAAGCGTACACTGACGCACACACACACACACACACACACACACACACACACACACACACACACACACACACACACACACACACACATTAAAACAGGAAAACACATTGTCAGAGAATAGTCAGCATTTCATGTGCTACAGAAGCCCAAGGGTATACAAGCTCCCACACATCAACACACACACACACACACAGACACACACACACACACACCACACACACTCACACACACACACAAACACACACAGGAGAGAGCAGGATGAAATATCTAGACAGGCGTGCATGCAGTCTGTATCTTATCAGGGAGACACCTGCAGTCTGTTGGGATATGCTGCCATTTACATCTCAGATCATCTCAGTTTTGAGACGACTGCCATGTGCTGGTGTGTGTGTGCGTGTGTGTGGGTGGGTATGGTGGGCAGGTGTGTGTGTTTGTATGCCTGTATGTGTGTGCATATCTGTGTGTGGGGTCCTAAATCAACAAGGGCTGTATCCCACACTGACATGAGACAAGGGAAACGGGATGGAAGTCTCTGTTGGGGGAGGGGAGGTGTGTAAGAGAGAGATAAAACAGATCACCAGAAAAGCAGAAGTAGGCCAGGGAGATAGGGAGACAGAGAGAGAGAGAATTCAGTAAATAACGATAAAATTCATTAACTCAAAGCAGTACATAAGGGAAAGAATCAGCAACAGACCGAAAATAAACTACATGAGGAAAAACAGCCCCACTGTTCATAAAACAGACAGGAGCCAGTACATTAGATTTTGATTTACCATGTCGAAACAATGTGAATTCAAAAACCTATACAAAATCCTCTCCTATCCATGTATACAAGAAATGACAAACAATTCTCTATTGTAACCTTTTCCTTGTGTTTATTCAATCTCATTCTCTGTATAGAATTCTTATAGGACCCTGACTTAGTTATCGCTGGAGGAAACAGAACTGCGCTGAACTGGGCAGTAATGGCCTGGTTTATGGATGCGAGGGCGGTGTTGGGATCCTGGTCAGTGTGGCACATCCTGTGGAATGCCCAGCACTCTATTGATCTGTTGAGTCTGTGCACGTTTCAGCCGAGGACATGGGCTGCGGTGACACACATCTACATCTCTCACGAAATCTACTGTGGAAAAAAAAAAAATCCAACCACGACCTTTGACCTGCAAACTATAGTAGAAATCAAACCTTGTGGCTGAGTACAGACGAGTGGTTTGATTATGTGCAACTGATTTACACCAACACAAAGTGCATCCATGTCCCAAAACGACCTCATAGATGTAGCAGTAATTTGCTAAAGCGTTGGGGCTTCAGCCAGACAGCATATCTTTGAGTATATTTGTGTTGGGTGTCTGGTTTCTTTTCTCTATTGTGCTTTCTTCCCCCCTCTGTTTTTTTTATGTTTTATTACATTGTTGTTGAAATGTTATTGAGGGTTTGGCAGCCGCACAGTGAATCAGGAAAAACTGAACTTTGAGAAACGCCTCTGCTCTCTGATTCCCAGTCCTGTATCTCGCTGGCATAAGGTCCTCACCACAAAACAAAAATGTGAAAAATGCCTGTAAGAAACTTCCCCCTTCATCACGTGCAGGGATTTTTTTTTTAAAACTCCCGCACAGTAGACTCACTGGGCAGACCAGTGACAAAGCAACCAACAATGGTCACAAGCCTTTATAGTCTTGTGTAAACATCCATCTGTCGCCTTCGTTCCCACACTGCTACTTTGTCAGGCATGATGTGGCACTTCCAGACAAAGAACACATAAGCTCTCTGCCACTCATTGGCTTCGGCTGACCTTTGAGTTGAGCAACTAGGTGTTTTCCTCCCTGCTGCCTGATCTATGTAATTATGTCAGTGCTGTGGTCGAGACGCAGTAAGCCGCCATGCTGCTGCTGCTGCTGCTCTGCCCAGTGATGCAGCTGCCGGATCCTCCCACGGATGGGATGAAGGATGTGTCACAGCTGGATCCAGGATAGGCCGCTGCGGCTGTGTTATATACTTCTCATCTACCACTGTGTGCCCCTTTAATCCACTTTTTCACTGCCTCACTCTCTCTATCCCCCTATCCTCCCCATCTCCTCTCTCTATCGCTAATCTACTCTTTCCTATCTGTTTTAACACTCCTTTCATTCTCTCCTATACTCTGTCCACAGCGATGGGCTGGCACTCTTGTCCTTGGTGTCTCTGTCCCCTTGTGTCTGTGGCCACCTTGTTCACAAGCCTGATGAAATATTGAGCAGTGCTCTCTTTCTCTGTGCTCCTTTTTCCATTAGGCAATAGATCCCTTCTGCCTGTTGTGTTTATTTTTCATTTTGGCAGGTCACTAGACCTGACAGAGCTCTTAGTCAACTGTCTTTCTCCAGGCTTTTCTTATGAAATTGACTCAAACAGCTTTCAATCATTGATGATAATGACGAATAAAAAAGCCTGGGGCTAAACAAAATGGCATGATCCAAGAAAACATCCAATTCCCCATTTCAGCAAGGGAGGTGTGTTTTCTTTCTAACTCTACATAACAGTAACCTGGACTCTTCCATGACACAGAGTGTGCTTTTTGACATACATGGCCACATCCACAAACAAACACAGAGAGAGAGAGAGAGAGAGAGAGAGAGAGAGAGAGACTCATAAACACCCCCCATCTGCCCCAGCCTCTTAATCTGCTTATGGGCGTATATCCTGCCGGGCGACAGTCGGTGAGTGTGTCAGACTGTGACATACATTAGCAGCAGGGCTGCTCTCTGACTTCACATTACCCAGCATCCTCTGCTCCCCTCCAGTGGACCATTGTGTGCCCCACTCCTACTGATATGGTACACAGTCCCATTTTATGTGAGTGCATGTATTTACTTATATATCTACTCATCACTCGGCCTACATACTGTTATATAACCTCACCACTTTACTCTCTGAACCTGTTACTTTTACATCTTACACACACCGCCTACACTGTTTTACAGGATTGTTTTCATGGAAAGAAATGATCCCCTCCTGCACATTTTTAAATGTTTGTAAATATACCAATGAGTTGCATTATACATTAAGCAAAGCAACTAGCTTGACACTGAAGGGCATTGCAACATACAGTAGTTGAGTGGGAACAGTGGGGCTGAGTGATGGTATGGGAAAAGGGTAGATTTGAGAAAACTCCTTTCATACATTTCCTTCAGCATGTCTCACTCTGTGCATGTGGGTGTACAGTATAGAGCTTCAAAGGCTCGCCTTCTCCCATGAAGAAGCTGCTGTGATGTGCAGACGTTTGTGTGTGTGCTTGTGTGTATGGGAGTTTGTATTTCACTGCCCGTACACCCCCCAATACACACACACAAACACACACACACATCGACCCAGCTGAGCTTGTAGTAAACAGAGACATATGGCCCAGTCCCTCAGTCCTCACTCTTGTTGGGAGGAGGGACATCTCTCTCCCCTTCTCTCCTTTCTTATTCCCTGATCATCTTCATGGGTTTGTCATGATGATTAGACTTAGAAGGGTAAGTGCCCATTGTTCCTCTCCTCTCAGTGACACTGCTTTGTCTGGTCAGTTGATCAGACCCCTCTCTATGGTTCCATTGGTGTAAAGTGACCCATTCTACTCTTTCCTCAGTCAACCAAATTTGTATGCAGACATGGTGTGGCACACCATTTTCTCCACCTAACCACTCTTCCCATCTCTCACTCCACTGGTTTCAATCATGTCTTTTCTGCGGTCTCTGTGAGACTTTCTCTCCCTCCCTCTCTTTCAATATTTCTTTTTGCCTCCCTGTTGTCTGCCCTCCATCTTTTCTTTTGCTCTTCCTCATTCTCTCTCTCTCACTCACTCACTTAACATGATTCACTCCTTCCCTTCCTCTCCATCCCCATCATTTTCTTCCTGTCTGCTCGGGGCTGGACATTAATCAGAGGTGACTGCGGTGACAGGCTGTCATCGTTTTCGTCGTCGTAGACAAAGACACTGGCTTCACTCTCCCCACAGTCAGAATATGTATGCATTAATTCAAACCACTCCTGAATAGCAAAGACAGCACCTGTGTGAGAACAACTAAAACAAATAGCTGTTTTTCATTCTAGATGATGAAAAAAGTCTCTTTACATGATGCAGAATTATTGAATTGACAAGTGCCTTAACAATGACAATGACCAAAGCGTTAATTGAACTAGAAGTGTGAATGATAACCTGCAAGCATAGATGGCACAGTTGGCATAGCCTGAAAACAGAGCTGAGATAGATGGCACGTAAGCCATCACTGGACTTGTGCCACTATACAGGGCGAGTGAGATAGAGATAGAGAGGGAGAGACAGAGAGAGAGAGGGTGCTGCATTCCTTTCTTATTCACTGGCTAAGCTCTGATGGACACGCTCAGACAAGTGTTTGTGTGTGACAGGGTGAATGTTTGTTTGTGACTGTGGGTTGTGGGTAGATATGCCGGCACTCTTTCAGAGTTGCATGGACAGGGCTCATCTCACTGTGGGTTTTTTTTTTTGTGGGGGGGGGCTCTTCAAATTGTGCACGTCTGCGTTTTCCTGTGTCTTTTGCATCGCGCCTGTTCATGCATAATACATTTTTGAGATTTCACTGCAGCAAAAAGACCTACAACCAAGAAGTCGAATCAAACAAGCCTCACAAAAAGAGAGATGTTGGTCATCAATAATTCATGCTAAAAGTGAGATCTCTGTGCCACCATGGTTCCGCTGGCAGGGGATGAGACAAACCAGAGCACAGGAAGCTGGCACTGCCAACTTGTGGCAAGCACCATTTCTTTTTTCCTTTTTTAATTTTCTTTGAAGAAAACGGAAAAAAGGGCTGCCTATGGCTAACCATACATTTTGCCTGACGTGTCTGCACCACAGCAGACAGATTTTTGCAAAGGGAAAAAGAAATTCTATTCCTGTCCCAATTCCAATGAGATAGATTTACAACAGGGCATTATTTTTCCTTCTTTCCACACACTGGCCCCACAGAGCGCTACTGGGAATTCAGGATAAGATCATGCCATCACTAAATAAATACGTCCCAACTTTCCTGGCTTCAGCCAGATCAGAATAAAAAAATGCGGAAGTTTTATTTTTTATTTATTTATTTTTTTAAATGAGTAACAATTCAGTTAAAAAAATTCAGACTATTCACACTATATTCAAACTATGTTCTTCATTAAATTGAGAAAGTAAAACAATGCAAACAACAGCAAAGTATGGACACTTTTTCTTTTTATTGAAATGTAAAGAAGACAAGAGGTTGCAGCAGGAAGACAACTCAAATCTCTTCTCTGTTTTCTTGAACTGGCCGATGCTCATCTCAACAGCACATCTGAACAGGGCATTCACAAACATGGAGAAGACTACCCAGTCATACATGTCATGTCTTGTCATCACACAACCGTGGGTGTGCATGTGTTCATCACTGTGCAAGTTTGTGTGCCTGTGCATGTGTGTGTGCGTGTGTGCGTGTAGACACCCCAGAACAGCAATCAGAAAACAAAGGAACTCAATTTTGAAAACACTGAACACTCGACAAGTATTGAAAATGTAACTCAGTAACATTGCATGTTTGTAGAGTCTCTGTTTTACAGTTGTATTTAGTTGTTCTTGTAGTCGTAGTTTATTTTTGCATTAGCCATACCCGTTATTCTTTTCATTGCACTACAATGACCATCTCAACCCTCCACAGTCTATTTCCAACTCCTGCCTCCCCTCATCCAGCGGTGTGGCTGAGGGGCCGGTGTCCTCACATCACTGAACAGATGGCCAAAGTGACCTTTGAACTCCGACCTCTGAGCTCTTCTAACCGACCTACTTAAACCACTTGTTGACAACATGACAAGCCCTTTCCCAAAACTCTGCCCAAAGCACAGCGTACAACAAACATAAACCAAAAACAGCTGATTCTGAACACTCTTGTGGAACAACAACCTGACCCCTGCCACCATGGGACCCATCTGGACCAGACATGAGCAGGTGTGTTTTGTGGATGTGAGAAAATGTATGCTTCATTGAGATGGCCAAACATACACAAAAAGTGTATTCCCTTCATCATCTCTCTCCTTCTCTCATACACACGCACACACTCACTCATGCACTGCAGAACATGGGCAGCATTAACAGTCTAACAGCCAAGGTAACTGAAAAAAAGTGTTTCTCTATTTTTTTCCATGAAGGATTCCTTTTTTTTCACAGTATTTCTGAGGGTCTCTTCTTTGTTATTCTTTGTGATTCTATACAAGCTCTCTCTCTCAATACACACTCTCTTATCTTTCTTACCATAGATATACCAGCTAACCAGACTTTGTGTCTGTGTGTACGTGTGAAGATGCAAGTGAGTGGCTGTGTTAGATTACTTGTGTGTATTACTGTGTGTGTGTGTGTGTGTGTGTGTGCGTGTGCGACTGTGTTCTGTGCGTGTAGATTCATATTCCCCCTGCCATGTTATGCTTTTCTCTGATTCCTCACCCAGGGTGTAGGCCTATGTGACAACCATATTGTGGCTTAATGGAGTCTCCAAAGTCATGGGAGGCTGTAACAAAATGAACCCTAAAGTGATAGCTGTCAATCAATCAATCAATCCACCAAACAGTCAATCAATCATCCAACCCTCCTAAACTGGCCAAAGCCCTGAAGCAGATTAGCCAATAGAAAAAAGACGAGCGTGGCGCTCGGGGATCAAAGTAGCACCAGATATCAGACAGCAACACTTGGGATTCAAAGTTCACAGCCACACCACCGCTGCACTTTAGAAACGCACGAAAAGTACCTGAACGTCAACAAGGTCACAGCAGGTCTACTGCTGCCTTCATCATCCTCACTATCTTCATCCTCGCCTTCATCATCACCACCACCACCATCCTTTCACTCACTCAAAAGCTTTTTATCATCATTGCGATCATTATTGCTTTAACAGGCCTTCCAATCACCCACTAGTCAATGTGCAGAGTGTGCTGGCCTTTCTTTCGCCTCTGAGGTAAGTGGTCCAGCTAGCTGGCCCTGATGACGATGACATCACATTTCCAGAAGAGCGAGCAGTTCCAAGTCTGAAGGTTAATGGACTGAACGTACAGGAGTCCCCCGTGACAAACAAAAAAAATATATCCTTTAAATTACTGTAAGGCAAAACGAAAAGAAAACTCTCTGTGTTACAGACACATACAAAGAAAAAAAAAAATAAACACAAAAGGGGGCTCTCTAAATGTTGTTGGGGACTTAATAAATAAACTATATGCCATATATATATAGAAAAAACAAAACCAACAAAAATGTAGGGCTATTCAAGTTAGTCTCTTTCCCCAACGCATATTCCAATACTAATTCCCGTCTGTTCTGAAGTCCAGCCTCCTGTGCAGACAGGTACAGGTGTATTTGAGTGTCTAGACATTAGACACGTTCTGCGAGGCGTCTCGTGCCTGCCGAATGCCGTAAAGCCACTTGATGACGCGGGCGTTCCTCTCGATGACCGAGATGCTGTAGGGCACACGCTCGTTGGGCCTGGGCGGGCCTTCGTCGTCATCGTCCTCGTAGTCGTCCTCGCAGCCTCCTCTACCTCGGCCGTCGTAGTCGTAGTCGCCACCGCCGCCACCGCACTCTGAGCTGGGCGTGCTGACGCTGCGCAGCTTGGAGACAGAGACGATGTCGGAGCTGGCGCGGGCAAAGCACTCCACGCCGCCCATGCCCTCGACTTCCTCAGGGTCCAGGCCGCAGTAGTTGAAGAAGCGTTCTAGGTCGGCGGTGGCACGCGAGTAGCGGTCGCTCAGGTCTGACTTGGAGCGGTGCAGCGTCGGATGTTTGCGGCCTGAGCCACGCGAGCTGGCGGAGGAGATGCGTGTGAAGGCTGGCGACGCCGGCGGGAGCATCACGCCCGAAGCCGTTCGGAGCAACCGGGGGCTCGAGGGATGACAGGAGGGGGAGGGAGGCTGCTGCGGGCCGGGGAGAGATGCCGACAGAGAGACTGGGGAAGGGGATGACGAGGAGGCAGCGGCGGTGTTGGTGGTTGGAGGAGGTGGGGGAGGAGGAAGCGATGCCGGGGCCTGCGGTTGGGCCACCTGTGGGGAATGGGCCACCTGCGGCTGGGCGATCTGCCGGGGTTTGTGCTGGGGCTGCAGGGGCATCCTCCGGGGCGGCTTGCGCACCTCCGCCTGGGGACGCACATCCACCCGCCGCACGGTGACCGAGTTCGGCGAGCTGCTATAGGCGGCCAGCCTGGGGGCGCGAGCCGGGACGGGGGGTGGCCGGCGGTCCACGTGTCCGTTGAGAGGGGATGAGGTGCCAGAGGAGACCGGAGTAGAGACTGCCATTGTGAGGTGCTGGGTCTCTAGAGATGGGGGCACGCCACTCCCAGGCCGCTTGCACCCCGAGGAGGGCGAGGAGGCGGAGGGCGATGGGGATGAAGGGATGGGAGATGGCGAGGACGATGGCGAGGGCAGTGGCGGACCGTCGCATACGTTGATGAGATTGTTGAGGATCTCCAGGTTGAGGTGAGGCCCCCGGCGGGACCCGAATCCAGCTTCGCCTCCATTGTTTTCAGCATCTGCATGCGCCATGATCGCAGGGCGGCGTGGAACCTTCCGGGCCGGCGGTGTGCTGATGCGGCACTGCAGCATCATGCCCGGCGACATGAGTGGCTTGCGGATGATGGGCGGCTTGACGGGCTCTTGCTTCGTCAGCGCCACCTGCTGGCTCTTCACGTACTTGGCCTTGTCGGCCTCCAGGCGCTCCACGGCGCTCAGCTTGCGCGTGCCCGGCTCTGCCGGCCGGCGGAAGTAGTCAGGTCCCTTGTTGAGGATGCGGAAGGGCATGGCCGAGGTGAAGGGGCCCCCGGCACCCAGACGCCCATCAGATGGCCGCAGGGTCTCCACGGGCATGATGGGACTTATAGCGGTGGTGCCAGCAGCGGAGACCGCTGAAACTGCTGGAGAGAGAGAGAGAGAGAGAGAGAGAGAGAGAGAAGGGTGAAAAAAGGGTGAACCAAAGGCTAATGATCACAGCCTCAACAGACACTCACAAATGTCACACACCAAAAAAAAAGCTATTTTGTACACCTTTTGTTTCCTACACCCCCACCCCCAGCCATCCTTTTATTCTATGCCAAGCCCCTTCCACACACACACACACACACACACACACACACACACACAGACACACACACACTCCACTCACTATCTTGGCCCCCACTTCCTTTAACTGGCTTACCAGTCTATAGGGTTCCTCCTGCTGCTTCTGCTTCTGTTGCTTCTCTTCTCCTCTTCTCACTCTCTTGGTTCTTGTCCTCCTGGCTTTTTTGTGCTTGGCCTCCCTGGCCGCAGCTCTTTTATGCGCCCTCTTGCTCAGTGAATGGGGGCTTGTGGGCTGGGGTCAGCAGGGGTCGCATTCCACATCAGTCCGGCTGACTGAGCCAAAGAGGAGACCACCGCAGGACCGGGTGCAAGGGTGTAGGTGGTGATGATGGAGGGGTGAGATGTCCGGGGCAGAGGCGCTGTTCCGATACGGCACCCTCTTTCACCCAGCAGAGTAAAAAGAAAAAAACCACGGCCGACAACTCCACAAAGGCAGCCCTCTCCTCCTCCTGCTGCTGCTGTTGCTCTTTGCCGGCTTCTTGTTGAGTCTCAGCTTGTTAATCCAGCACTCGTGCGCTCACTATGTCACTCACTGGAGATCCTGTTTCCCACAGAGAGAGAGAGATAGAGAGAGAGAGAAAGAGACAGATAGGAGGAATGATTACTGACAGTCCAGCAGAGAGAGAGATCAATTCAGTCAAGCGCTCCTTCCATTTTTCTCTCTCTCTTTATCCATCTCTCTGTTTGTCTATCTATTGCTCTCTCTCTCTCTCTCTCTCTATTCCCTGACTCGACAGCTGAGCGGCTCTCTGGATGAAATGGGAGCAGACGTGTGGTTTAATACACCGTCTACCCCTCCCCTGCACCCTCCACAGTGGCAGCCAATCGGAGGCCACGCACAGCATCTCCACAGACAAGAGGGCGGGGTGAAGCCGACGGGGCTGGGAACTGCCCCCCCATTGGCCCGGCCCCAAGGAACTCCCGACCAAAAGCCGAGCCCCTCCCCTCCCCTCCCCCAACCACTCACAAACAAACACTCCTGCTGAATTTTCATTCAAATGAAATCCTGTGAAAGGCGTGGAGAAACAGACACAGAGAGAGAGAAAAAGACAGAAAGAGAAAGAGCGACTGAGAAAAGGAGGAGAACACACACACAAAAAAGAAACCACTAGAGAAGGGAACAGCTGCAATCTTTTACATTCAGTTGCATCAAACACAGCAGGGCTTTGTGACGGATTTAAAAAAAAAATTTATGTACACATTCAAATCTGCAGCACTGTTGCACTACTTATTTTGCATCTCTACAACACAACAAAAGAGTAGGAGAGTGGGGTATTGTCCCGTCCTCTGTGTGCTGAGGACATTACAGGCAGATTAACGTGTCCTGGAGGCAGTGTGGCAGTGCCAGGCTGGGCTCTGTGTCGGTCCCCTTGTCTAAATCCAGCGGGAGCAGTCAGGAGCGTCACCTCTGCCCGCCACGGACCAGCCTCGCTTTTAATATAAAGCCCTAAAACCCTCTTAAGATGTCTGCCCACTGTAAACAACGCCAGGCTGCTCCAATGTCGCTTCCACTCAACTCCACTGAGGCTCTAGATTAACGCTCTCCCTCTCCTCCCTCTCTCTCTCTCTCTCTCTCATCCTCTCTGTCTGTGTTTCTCTCTCTCTATCCCCACTTCTCTTTTCATACCACCCCTCTAATTCCAGCTCTTGCCCTCCCTATCCTCAAGATGACTTTCTGGTCTTTTCATGTCTGCCTGATCCTGTGTTCCAGGGGGAAATCGAGTTGTGATTTGCGGCTTTTTTTTGTCTCTGTGTCTTCTCCATCTCTATTGCTCACGCTCTCTCCCTCTCTCTTTTTCTCTCCTGTCCTCCCCTTCCTATTTTAGTTACACCATTAGCACGTCAGATGACATCACACCAAGAGCCCTGCATCCTCGTCTTCTTTCCTTTCGACGCTCCCCCTCTTCCTCCTCTTCATCCGCTACACTTTTAATTAATCTTTTTATAGCCTTCTTTTCTCCCTGAGCCTGTGTCCCCGTTCCTCTTCTCTCTTCTCCTCCTCCTCCCCCCATCACAACCCTCCCCTCCATGCCCCTGCCACCCAACACCCCCCCCCCCTTCCCCCTGCCCCCGACCCTGCATGAAAAAACAGGCCCGACGGCGCACACTGAGCAATCCGATTTCATAAGACTCAGCTCCCGAAATGAATAGACTCTAAAATTAGTCTGAAAGATCTCCATTTCTGCACCAAAATCCCAGCTAGCGCTGCAGTGAATATACAGTGAGCTGTCTGTGCCCACATAGCAGCCTAGAAACACCAGGCACACAGATAGATAAACAATCAAACAGACACACAGACACACACATATAAACACACACACACACACACGACGGAGACGAGAAAGACTAATCTAGTTAAAAGAAAACATAACTAAAATGTCATGCTATCTATGACATTTAATGCTTATTTTCTCCTTCGCATTAGCCTGTGTGTGTGTGTGTGTGTGTGTGTGTCTGTGTGTGTGTGTGCGTACGCATGTGTGTGTGTGTGTTAGTGTGAGTATGAGTGGGGGGGGGGCTTAAAGTGGTCAGAGGGTTATGACCAGAGACACGCAGGCCCTGCTTCCTGATAGATTAGCACTAGTGTCACTTTGGGAGCACATGGATGTATTTAACACATGTATTTTGACATGTCTGTCAGCGGTAGTGTGTCAGAGCAGAGCGGGGCTCTACATGCACACTTGGACAGCAGAACATATCCAGGTCACAGCCTGAGCACGGCCTCTTCAAAGACATACAAAACTGTAAATGTACAACGCAACCTTGGAAGAGACACACATCCGTAACCTTGCTCCTCTTCAACACGCACGCACACACACACATACACGCACACACACACATACGTACAAACAGTTATACTCTCTCAGCTGTCTCGAAGTGGCAGAGCTTTTAATAGCCGCAGCACAGTTGCTCAGGACTGTGCCAAGCTGGCTCAGTCGATGGCATGAGTCTGTCAGACGTTTGTCTGTCTGTGTGTGCATCTCTGTGTATGTGCTTCAATGTGTGTGTATAGGTGTGTGTGTATGAGTGAGTGTGAGGGTGCGTGCCCACGCATGTGACTATGGGGACTCTCCAGTCCTCTCTCCTAAATACCCAGCGGGTCAATCGTGACTCGCTGCTCATGTCTGCAGTTTCCCTGCTGCCCCAGTGCCCTGTGGCCTCTCTCAGCACTCCACACAGCTGCCCCAAGGGGAGTGTGTGTGTGTGTGTGTGTGTGTGTGTGTGTGTGTGTGTGTTTCAGTGGTGTCACTAAAGATGATAAAGAGGAGCAGGGTCCGTTGTGCCCCAAGGAGCGAGAGAGAGAAAGAGAGAAAGCGAGAGAGATAGAGAGAGAGAGAGAGAGAGAGAGAGAGAGAGAGAGAGTGTGAGATATGATCCCAACAGCAAGGAGCAGTGAAGGTGGATCAGAGAGACCGGTGGTGACCCCACCCACAGCTGGTGAGAGTGTGTTAACATGACAGCCCTTAGTTCCCACGTTTAAGCTACCAGTTACATTAAATCCACTGTATGGTAAACACAAAGAGCTGACACACACACAAAAACACACAGAGACACTAGCACGCACGCACACACGCACACCAATATACAATACAGAAGTATATATACACAAGCGTACACACCCAAGCGCGCGCACACACACAAAACATAGACATGCAAGTGTACACACACACACACACACACACACACACACACACACACACACAGAGCCTGTAATCATGCTGACAGGAGAAGTGCCATTGTTCTGCTAATCAGGATCACGCTTCAAAGTTCTGTGGGAGAGAAGAGAAAGAGAGAAAGAAGAGGAGGAGGAGGAGGAAGAGGAGAGGGAAGAGAAACTTGCCTACAGCACTAGGAGAGCCGCCATGCAGCTCACTCCTACAGTTCATCAGGGAGGTTCACTGAACAGGCTCGTCAGCCTTGACCTCAAAATGACGGCGAGTGCTGACTCCTACTCTTTCTGATGGAGTGTACTACTGTTTATGGACTTTAATGCTACATGGAGCCTGCAGTGCTGCAAACAGCTCTATCCCCCATTTAACTGCATGCTAAACCAAGTTTGTTTTTTTTTTACTGTTGAGGCTGCCACAGCGTCAAGGCAGCTTTGCTTTACGTGGCAGTGGTAAAGAATCATGTCAAAGCTATGCCACCACACATGGAGGAAAAACCTCACCCACCAACAACCCTAACAACACACACATGCACGCAAATAAACATGGAGGAACCTTTAAAAACACGCACGTACACACACACACACAGAGGAATGCACTAAGACAAACAGAGCCAGCTTCAGCTGCGTGGCCGTGGACATGCGGACGTTGGCGGTCGGAGCAAGGCTGCCGAGGTGTGAGCTACTCCAGATAACAGCAGGGTGGCCAGAGCGTGCCAACGAGGATCAGGGCATGGCGAAGGGGCAGGGCAGCAGGAGATTGGGGTGGAAAAAAGGGCGACAGGAATAACCGTCCAATGGAGAGACGGTTGGGGTAACGCCACAACGCCAAGGCCCTATGGCCCACATACGTGTTCTCACGGCTCCACGGTCTGACGATGGAGACGCAAGACGGGGTTTCGACGCTCGCTCGCGGCACGAATGTACACCTCCAGTGTGAAAAGCAGCTCTGGGAGGGCAGTAGGAGGAGAGCTGGGAATGTTTGCAAACTGACGTAACGTTTGGGTAACGGACTGACTGTGGTTTGGCCCCAGAGACTGAGTGCTGAGAAAGAAGCAAAAAAGGGGGGAAAAAAAGAAATTAAAAAAAAAAAAAAGATTTCCCTACCACTCGGTCTGAGCCTTGTCCAGAAATCAAACAGGCCCTTGATTGTGTCTGTTTTCTGCATTGCGTGTCTGTTTTGGTGTGTCTGTGTGTGCGTCTTTTTTCCCTCCTCATGTGCAGCTCTGGGCTAAGTTTATTAGGATTTAATGACATGCTATTACGAGACGTGCCCAACAAGGGGGGGAGAAAAAGTGACGCCACATGTGCAATTCCTCCAGCCGCAAAGGACCCTGGGAAAGCAGAGGTCAGTTCCAAAAGTCTCCAGCTGAAAGAAGAAAAAACAACATCACCACAACACGTTTTTCTGCAACGAGAGGGAGAGAGGGGAAAAAAAAAAAAACATGGAGCTACACAGGATAATTACAGGGGAATTCAGAGACTGGAAACAATTTCGCTGCTCCTTTAATATCTATCAATTACTGGACGCCACGCACAGCAACACAGACACATGTGATGGACGCACTGGTGAAAAAGAAACTGAAAGTGAGAATAAACAAGAGCAGGGAACTAATGAGATAAAGAACAAATGAAGAGGAAGTAGAGAGAGAAGGAGAGAGAGAGAGGGAGGAAGTGAGAGAGAGAGAGAAAGAAAGAGAGAGAAGGAGGAAATTGAACGAGGACAGAGAAGTTGAGAGGGTGAGAGAAAGAGAATAAGAGACTTTGACTTTTAAAAGCCCTTTTTATTGAACCGTGATATGGATCAAGGACACCTTAGAAAGGCTACCAAATGTCCACATCCCCACCCCATCCCAGCCCCTACATGCCCACCCCATGGTAGTGTCGGAGTGAAAGAGAGAGAGGGACATCGACAGAGAAAGGGCGGAAGGGTAGCGGAGCTGGCTGGCCACCAGCCCGCTGTTGCTGCTAGTCGCCGAGGAGTTCCTGTCGATAAAATAAATGGTCGCGTGTAAAAATAAACGAGCCTCGCGGTGGGCAGCAGTCGGCCTGAAGTCCCCTGAGCTCTGCCCAGCCCAATGCCACTCGGTCACCTCGCTCAGCTCCGCACTGCAGACCAACAGAGGAGAGCAGGGAAGAGGGGCACAAAGATGAACAGATAGAGAGCAGGAGAATTGAAGGGAAAGAAGGACAGGAAGGAAGGATAACAGAGAGAGTGAAAGAGTGAAAGAGAGAAAAAGAAAAAACAAGAGCAAGGGGGGCATAGCATGCTATCCAAGGGCACGAGCCAGCTCATCCTGTTTTAGCCCCACCATTGTGTCCACACACCCCAACTGTTTCTGCAAGGTTCCTGGGTGTGACTGTAATCTGGTGAAGGCGAGCGGGGCTGAGAAGGTAACGGACACCAGTGGAGCCACCATGACTCAACTACAGCAACAACTACAGCATCGGCCACAGAAACAGACCATGCAGAAGTCCTCTGGGGAGGCAAGTGTGAGGCTATATATAAAAGTGTTAATTAAAACTCGTACGGTGCTGTTGGCATCTCGGCTGGACACCGTTGGACTACTTGCTTGAAAGTCTGCGGGACTTCTTGCCTCGAAGACTGTTGGTCAGTGAGGCCCAAAGAGTTTTTGCCTGTCGAACTCGAAAGTCGTGGATTGAAAGGCTGCCGTTGTAGCAACTTCACTGCTCATTTATTTATGGTTCCACCCCCCAGGTCATTTTTCCCGCAAGAACGACGCACTGCCCTTCCTGTGTTGGCATTCAGCAGCACACTACTGCAATGGAAAAAAAATAAGAATGAAAAATAGAAAACCTCCTTTCACACAGTTCACCTTTCCACTACACAGGTAAGCTCTGTCTGGCTTGGCCACAGTCACAGACCAATACACAGGCCGCCCTCTGCTTCCAAGCCATAAAGCCCAGCCCCTGAGGAGAGCTGCTCTGCTCGATAAGGCCTGTCCAGGGTCTGTCTCCCCTGGGAAAAGTTAAGGGAGCTTTCACAGGGGTAATAGACAGGGACAGAACTCTGGCCTCTGGGGTATTGACACCACCACTGAACCGACAGAAGTGCTGTCCAGCCCCTCAAGATCCAACCTTTTCATCTGACAGCCCTTTAAACAAGGAGGTCCGTGGGTATCGATGGGCTATTTGTACTCTGATGAAGGAGCAAGCTCATACTAGCAGACAACAGAGAATAGATGAGTATGATTGTCCGCATGCTCGCCCACACACACACACACACACACACACACACACACACACACACACACACACACACACACACACACACACACACACACACACACACACACACACAAAACTCCACATCAACTCACAGCAGGCCAGTGTCAACTCTGGCACACAACCACTGGAGCATGAAACAGTTGTTACAACACAGGCTTATACACACACACACACACATAAACACACACTCTCCCCCGCTACCGGATTCAACTCAGTCAAACCCCTATTCCCATCATCCCTTCCCCCTTCTTTTTACCCATCAGCCTCCATTCTCACCCCAGCCCGACTGTCTGTCTTTGCACCCTCAGGACAATCATAATATTCAGCACCCCACTCATGATCACACACACACACACACACACACACACACACACACACACACACACACACACACACACACACACACACCCTCCTCCCTACTGTTCCCTAAATTCGTCTATCTCAGTCAAACACGCACACACACACACACACAAAACACAGACAATCACAAAGAAAAAAAGCAATATGCATACATGGTCGCGGTTCATCAGTCTCAATTCCCAAAAACATAATAGCCACCAATATGCTCTGACCTCCACTTCACTAAGTTTAATTGGGCATTACATGGAACGAGTGACTGATAGACTGACTCTGTGTATGTGTGTGTGTGTGTGTGTGTGTGTGTGTCTGTGTGTGGGACCACTCTACCTCCCAAGCCTAGCTGAAAACAAGATAATCAGATGAGGGCAGGCAGTCCAGCTGCCCCCCTGTGAGGTGGATCTGAACCCCCTGCGGCAGACATACGGACACTGACATCTGTAATTTGTCCTCATTAGCTGAGACAGAAAGCGGAGAGCAGCAGGAGAATCAACAGACAGCGCAGAGAGAGAGAGAGAGAAAATGAATGAAGGAATGAACAAATGACTAAAATCCCAACTGGGGTTAGCGCGCTCATACTTATCTGACCACAGGGAGCTTCAGTGGGTAGTAGCTTGCCTAATCTCATCCCCCTCACCCCCTTATTCCCTGGCCTTCCCAGCTCCACAGGAAATGACCTGTCACCTTCCCGTGACTCCCCACTGCATCATAGCTCTGCTTTCTCATCATCTCCGTAGTGACTCCCCAACCCCTTACCTCAGTCTCTGCACCAACAGTCAGCCCAACCCAGCCAAGCCTAGCGCAGCCAAGCCAAGCAGTGTGGGAGGCAGCCCTGCAGTCTAGTCCAGACCTGCGTCATGACGCATCGGCATACATTCCCCTTCCTGTCCTCAGCACACATTCCCGTCCCATTGCCGTGACAGGGAAGTCCTGCGGCTTGAACCAGAGCTGCAAGCACCAAGGCCATAGAGCAAGACACCTCAGCCTTCTGTCAGTCATTGTATATGTATATAAGCAGAGTCCTTCTAAGTCAAGTCCCTTCACTCGGCAGACATATTGGAGATGCCTTTGGGCAGCTATTTGGGATTAACAAGACCAGGCCCAATCAAAATGAATGGAGGGATATTCAAAACTTCAGGTCGCCGGGTCGCACTGATTTAAAATTGTATTGTGTGAGTCCTTGTTTGAGTCTGAATTGAACAATGTCTAACAAACAAAATCTACCCATAGATCGCTCAAATTAACCTAAAAAAGACATTATTTAAAATGGCAATTTGCTAACTACACATGCGCCAACATTCGCGGCATGGCTATCACCACGGTGACAGAAATAGTAAACAAAAGGTTAACCGTCAGTCATACTGTGTCCAACCATATGATTGGTTATTTTCACTGCAGGGCAGGACTTCCAGGTTCTCAACTCAGCCATTTTTTCGTTATGAACAGCTGCAATACAATTCTATGGGAGGACTTTTTAAGCGATGTCTCTCCTCCTATATAAGTGTCTCTGATAGAAGTATACAATTATCCTTTGTCAGGTTTTAAATGGTCTGACCCATGCTTCAATTGCACAGCAGCGCCTAGGAATGTCAGGCCCCTGAGCCCTGCTCCTGTGGGTGGGAGTCACTGGCAGGGCCTCAGAGGGCAGACTCAGCTGATGATTGACAAGACACAGGCTGTGCTTCTGTGGTTAGTGAGGCCGCCCTGAACACCCACCACCACCACCAGCCCCCTGCTCCAATGGTCTGGCCCTGACCCTGAATTGACCCAGCGGTCGGTCGTCCATTTTAACCCTGTAGATTTCCTCTGGTGTGGCCCTCCATGCCAACACCGCTGTGGTTTGTCTATAACGAACGAGCCATCGGATGAGACCTATTGATTAGGCATATAGTCTATTTAGGGACGACAAACGACAACAACATGTCATATTGCGTCATGCCTGTCATCACACAGACGCAAAAGAACAATCAGATTCAACCTATTGATTAGGCATAAAGCTCACATAGGATAATAAACAACCTCCTTAGAATGATAAACAACAACCAACTACAACAAAGTCCTTCAGTCTAACCTGCTGTCTAACCTGCTGTCTAGTCTTCAAGTCTGCGATGACCTTGTCATTTGGTGTCCACAGCGCAGCTGCTACCTATCCACTCCACTCCAACACCCCAACCCTGTGGGCAGTGCAGGAGTGCAGAGGGGAGATGGATGCTTTGGAAGGGGGGCCAAGGGTAAAGGCAACTGCGGGGGAGAGCAAGCAGCACAGACTAAACACAAAGTCCCATCCCAAAAATGTGCTACTCCTGCATGCACAAAAACAACAACACGGCACACACAATGACATATTTACAATGCATTTAAACACTCACGTCACACTGATCAAGCACGTGCACACATGCACACACGCGCGCACACATACACATACACATAAATGCACAGTGCAGCACAAACATGAGACAACACAATCTAGCTACGAGCAATCTAACACACACACACACACACACACACACACACACACACACACACACACACACAAATATGTGTGTAATCACAGAGGCCTGGTGGTGCACTCAGCGACCAAGCGGCGTCACTTTGGGCTGCTCTGGCCTGGTGTGTTTTCTTTCCCCCATTTCCACTCCAATTGAGCCTCTCGCTTTCCCAGAGGGCTTCATGCACTACACACACATA